>JAYESA010000007.1:169920812-170520812 GCA_036927795.1 Iris macrosiphon | reverse complement strand
AGATCAGCGTACTAGCTGAGTTGCAGCTGAAGTTGCCATTTTAATATGTGATGATTTTAATGCACTACTATACGCCCATGAAAAGGTGGGGGGGGGGGAGCAAGTGCCAAACGTTATTCTTGCAGAATTTCAGAATTGCCTGCTGCAGACAAGCCTATAGTGCCTCGAGCGTGCGGATCACGTGTGGACATGGAACAATAAAGCCATACGAAATTGGATTGCGTGTCAACTTGACCGGACAATTGGCAACGGACGATGGTTCGAGACATTTCCTGATGTTGTAGCGAAAGGGCTCGCTCCCCTCACGAGTGACCACTCTCCAATGCTGATCAGGCTAGCGATGGAGGCGCCGAGGCACGGTCGGCCATTCAGGTTCAACAACACATGGCCGGGCATGGTGGGGTACCAGGAGGCGGTGGCGGCTGGTCTGAGCACGACAGTCCAGGGGAATATCCAGTACCGCATGGAGCAGCGGCTTAGAGGCATCAAGAAGGCACTGAAGCATTGGAACTGTAACCGGCCGCAGGCACAGCTGGATAGGCAGGAAGAGGAACTCTGTCAGTTTCAGGATCGGATGAAGGATGACCCATTAAACCCGGCAATGGCAACGCAGGAGAAGGCACTTCAAGAGGAGGTACGCACTTTGTTGATGCAGGAGGAAATACGACTAGCTCAGCAGGCCAAGTGTTTTTGGCTGAAGGAGGGAGACAGGTGCTCCAAATTCTTCTACGACGTTATTCGGACGCGTCAACGAAGAAATAATATCAATAAACTATACGGAGGGCCGGGTCATCTCAGCAACAGATGATATCCAAGCAGAGGCTGTCCGGTATTACCAACAACTTTATCAGCAGAACGATTACAGGGCGGAGTTCCCGGAGCTAATTTGTAAGAAGTTGGTAACACAAGAAGGAAATAACATGTTGCTAGCTCCAGTTTCTTTGGAGAAAGTCGAGTATATAGTGAAGAATGCAGATCCCAATAAAGCTCCAGGGCCCGATGGATTTAATAGTAAATTCTTCAATTTCCATTAGGATGGCATTAAACATGAGATATTGGATCTTGTACAGGACTTTTTTCAGAACGGAAGACTTCTGCGAGAAATTAATGATACATTTCTCATACTTATCCCAAAGAAGGAGGGCGCGACATCGCTTGCAGACTTTCGGCCTATTTCTTGCTGCAACTTTCTATACAAGATTGTCACTTCGATTATGTGTCGTCTCATGGAAAGCATCATGCAGGAGATCATCTCTCCAAATCAGGCGGCGTTTATAAAAGGGGGATCTATCGCAGAGAACAGCTTGTTGGCACATGAGATGGTCAAGAATTTCAACAAGGTGGGGGGTCGTAAGGCGTGCATAAAGCTCGATCTCCGGAAAGCTTACGATACGGTGAACAGGGAGTTCGTGTGTCAGCTAATGCTCGCGATGGGTTTTGACCCCAAGTGGGTAGCCATGGTGCGTGAATGCATCACATCCCCTAGCTTTTCTGTTTTGATCAAAGGAAGGCCGCATGGGTTCTTTCGTAGCAGTCGCAGATTACGCAAGGGGGATCCTTTATCCCCATACTTGTTCACTATTGCCATGGAGTATTTTACCTGCTTGATGGATGTGGCTATACACCAGGAAAGGATTATACCTTTACATAAGAATATTTCTCCGGCTATATCCCACCTAATATATGATGATGATTTTCTAGTGTTTCTAGTCCCAACTGTCAGGGGCCTCAACTATATGGGACGTATTATAGCACATTTTGGGGCATTCTCTGGGCTACATTTGAATCGGGAGAAAAGTAAAGTGTACTTCAATTCCCACTGTTCGGATCAAGAAGCACTTCAGGAGATTCTCCATTAAGAAAGGAGTATTGCCAGTGAAATATTTGGGGCTACCACTGTCAATTAACTATGCTCGTGAGTAGGAATGTCATAATCTGGTAGAGTACGCTCAAAGAAGGATAGAAGGGTTGCAGACCTAATGTTTATCGTTTGGGGGACGTCTAGAGTTGGTTCGATCAGTTATTTCGTCTATTTCCATGTTCTGGCTCAAGACAATTATGCTGTCTGCTGCCACAATCAGAAAAGTTGATAAGTTGTGCGCAAACTTTGTTTGGCGTGGGGGAGTACACTATAGCGTGGAAGGACCTGTGTCGTCCGAGGAAGGAGGGTGGGGTTGGCCTCAGATCTCTTTCTACTTTACGTGAATTTGCGGGCATGCGGCTTACGTAGAATTTTCTACAAGGCAAATCATTGTGGGCGCAATGGATGAGCGCAAAATACTTGAAGACGAATTTCTGGAGCCAAATTGTTAATAACAATTATTCAGTCACGTACAAGGAGATACTCCGACACCGTACATCCATACAGCCGATGATCACTAGAAGATTTGGTAACAGGGACACCACTTACCTGTGGCTTGACCCATGACTTGAGCAAAGGAGCATCGTTGAGCGGGAAGGCTCGCAATACTTTTCTATAGCGGGAAGGAACGAGCATGTGAACATAATTATTGATAATGGGAGATGGAAGCTAGATGGACATCCAATGGGAAGGAAATATGCTGCTGCTATAAACAACATACAAATTGATCCCAACTTGGACAAAGACGTATGGGCGTGGGAGGGGGCAGGTGAAAATAAATTCAATTTCTCACAGGCATATGATATGCTCCGGCCTCAGTTCGAAACAGTCAACTACTTGGAATTCATGTGGATTAAAAATGTAGCAAATAAGATGAATTACAACATGTACAAAGCGCTCCGGGGAAGACTCCTAACTATGGATAGGATGATTCGACTTGGTATACATGTACAAGGACATGCATGTATACTGTGCCAAGATAAAGAGGAGAATTTTCATCATTTGTTCTTTCAATGTACATTTACATGACATATTTGGTTACAACAATGTCATATACTAGACATTCCAGCACATGCTACATGCGATATCTTCAGTCAAATTGATGCGATTTCAGCGCTCCGTGTAAGAGGCAAACAGTGGTTCATGATGGCTCGAATCAGACTATCAGCAACTACGTGGCACCTGTGGAGAGAGAAACCGGCTCATATTCGAAAGTTTGAGCACCACCCCTTTAGGGATCCTGCACAATATTGAGTTTGATGTTAATGCTATGAAATGGAATGTAATGGCTGTTATTAATTAATGAAATTACCGTTTATATATATATATATATATATATATATATATATATATATTTATTGATCATTGTTATTTTTTAAGCACTTCTCTAGGAACTTTATTTTATAATATCTATGTTAATTCAAGTTCATATCCATTTATGCATATTCGTGTATCAAAGTGTGAGTGCACATGAGATTAGTAATCTCTACCAAAGTAGTTTTGCTCAGACCGGCAGGAGGACCCCTTGTCTAATAGTAGTGGGAGCCCAAAACAGGTATAGTCCCCCTTTTCTAAAATAAAGAAATAAGGATCGACTTTTAGCATGACAAGTCACTAAGAAACTGATTGGGACAAGTGTAAATTTCTCAAAAGTTTAAAATTAAGTTTCTCATATGCTCTATCAATCATATTCTTGTTACAATAAAAAATGTGTCCCGGACCCATGCGACCTTGATCCTCCTTTTTCCCTTCCTCCCTCCCTCTCTCATCCCCTCTCCTCCTGCCTCCTTTTCATCTATGGAGCATCCAAACCTCCTTCTCTCCTCTCTCCCTCGTTGACCCTGTGTGAAGATGGTGGACTACGGTTGAGAGACGTCAGAAAGGGAGAAGCCCAAAGGGGATGTTAGGGGTGGCCAAGAGAAGCTCCCCTCCGCTAGGCGCCTGCCTTCGGCTAGGGCTGTCCCTACCAAGTTGTCGGCAGCGGTCATGAAGTTTGCCCGTGCTCCAGCTAATCCTTCGTCTCCTGCCGCCGGACATGTCCCCCAATTGTTTGAGAAAATGGCTCATAGGGTCTCTGCCCCGGTCAAGATGTCCAGCCACCCCCGATCTCCTGGACCGATAGATGCAAGCCTGGTACAATCAGGGACGAGATTGTTATGCAATACATTGAGCCAAAGTACGTCTAAGGGAGGAAGGCGGTGGAGATAACAAAGGATGACCTAGTCAAAACGAAGGAATACTAGAAGAACATCATTGTCCTCTACGTCATGGGTGCTAGACCATTCTTCGATCAACTTAAAGGCTTCACTCTCAGGATGTGGACGTCGAACTGTATCATGAAAATCTTCTCTGTCGGGACATCGAAAAGGTATCATGAAAATCTTCTCTTGTCGGGAGCTCGATCTCCAAACTTAATGAAGTAGAACCCATTCTCTCTAAAGAAGATTTTTATGATGCCTTTCAGCATCCATATCCTGAGAGCGAAGGGAACCAGCATAAATGCGACAGATACTTTGCCGGATAATCTGGAGATTGCCGAGTGTTTGTCGAAATAAATATGAACTTCCCTCCCGAAAGGTATTGCCGAGTGTTTGTAGAAATAAATACGGTGAATATTTGCCGGATAATCTGGAGATCGAGCTCCCGACATGAGATATTATCTTCTAAAAAGTAAAATACGAATGAATCTCTCACCTTATTGTCATACTTGTCAGAGCTTTGGCTACATTCCTTCTCAATGCCCTGACACTCCGAAGTCTTCCCATGTTAGGCCTGCCAAGGTCGGTGCCAAGACTCAGGAGGAAGCTAATGGGCTTGATGGCTCGGCCAGCATGAGGAATGAGGTAGTGTCGGAGGGAGTAGTTCAAGGGGAGCATATGGATACAGAGGATAGAGGAAACGCATCAGGGGCTGTTGGCATCCTAGGTGTGGGGTTTGTTCAGGGAAAAATGATGGGTCCTGAACCAAAAGTGGCTAAGGCCACAACCGACAACCTAGGGAACTAACATGCTCTTATGGTGCTCAAGCCGAGTCGTCCTCAAGCTTCCTGGTTGAAGCACTCCGCCTTGACTTCCTCCTCCGCCTTGACTTCCTCCTTAGCATCCCCGTCGTCAGTTTGGGTAGGAAGTTCGCTAAGAAGGTGCGTCGTAAGGCTAAAGGAGCCATCTCAGATGACGTTACCCTTCTAGAATCAGTGAAATCCTCTTTGAAAGGGCGCTTGTGGAAATTAATCTTGTTTAGGATGCCAAGGTAGCGAGTAAACAATATTACTTCAAAGGAGAAGGTTTGAACCAAGTGGGCATCCTGTTACCCTGTTGCGAGAGCACTCGTGTGAACAAGGGAGTCAACCACAAGCTGCACCTATGACTACAATGATAGATTAGAGATTAGAATTTGTTAGTTGTTGTTGATTGTGGATTGTGGTTCTTCTTGTCATTTGGTGCACATTGCCTAAGGGTTGAGATTTTGTAAGCCTACGGATTTTTTCCTCATAAAGTAATAATATATACCTTCTTTGGAAAAAAAATATTCTTGTTGCAATATGAGTACATTCTAATCTTGGAGGACCAGCGTTAAAAGAATCGTATACCGCTAACGCATAGAAATATTTATCCTATTGATTCTCTTGGTTCCAGTAGTGTCGATATTTTCTTTTAGGAAAGGTTGTACAGTAGGTCATAGTTTTTACTAGGATATTTTCTTTGGTTATTGTGTATAAGATCTGTTATGCAGAATAGGCTATTTCCACTGTTCAAACATTTCTGAGCAAACTAATTCTTTTTAGATGATGAGTAGATTTATTCCTGCCAATGGAAAGTTCAGTTATGACTTTTGTCTAATCTAACATTTTTTGTGCTCAAATAGGTCTTTAAATCAGTCATTGACTCTTTTCTATAAACAACTGATACCATAACTAATTATTTATGTATATAGCAAGGTTAAAATAATCTCGGTTTTGGTATCGGTGTTTGATCCTTCTTTAAGTGTTGTTACGGTAGATTCGATGAATTTGTTTGTTTCGATCAAAATATCGGGTCTCTGGATTGCTGTAATTTAAAGTTAAAAAAAATTATTTCATTTTTTTATATGTTTAGGCATATTTTTTTGTATTCATCATCATCATCCAAACATTTTCCCATCGTAATAGGGTTGACAATGGAGTATAAGCAAACTCCACATAAGAATTGACAAGATATTTATGACCGGTTGTTTTCCTAACATCAACCCTCTCTACCGGTTCCAAATTCCTGGACAACATTATATAAATATATAAAAATTTAAAAGAAGAAGAGAGAAAGGAGTGAGGAGAGGAGAAGAGAGAGAGAAATAAGAGGAGACTGCTAGGGGATAAAACCATAATTTACATCTCATATGAATTTATATTAATCCATGATGATAAATACACCCGCAACTACTTGATTGTACCCAAATAAGAAAATAAGTCTGACTTATGACTCTAACAAAAATATATAGTTTTATGTCAAAATCGTAGATGTTTTCGTGTTAGTTTAACTGAAACTATGATCAATATTGCTGGATTACATGCTGACAAAAATAATATTTATATTGACTTGTTTTTAGAAGACATAACAATATTATTGTTTATTGACTATTTTTAGCACATATAACAACATTGTTGGATCCATTACTCTTCAAATTTATGAATCAACTAATATTATAATTAGCTAAATTAGTTATTCTGTTAACACTAACCACAAAGTACCAAGTTATTCATGTCGCTTATACCTATTTTATATCTAAGAAATACAAGTTTATAGAACTGCATATCGAAGTTATGTTATCTTATTATTTTACATTCAACTAAAGAATGCATTTAATCTTTTTAGCATTGTTCTAAAAATCGGGCTAGGCGGTCGCCTAGCGCCGCCCGCCGCACCGATTTCGGCCAATTCGGCCTCCTAGGCGCCTGTTCGGGCCTAGGCGGGCCAGTTCGCCCAGTTCACCCAATTCGGCCTGTTCGGCCTGTTCGGTCAGGGCAAAAATTTAAAAATTCAAAATTTCAAATTTCAAAATTTCAAAATTTGAAATTTCAGATTTGAAATTTCAGATTTGAAATTGCAAAAAATATTCAAAAAAAGTTCAAATTCCAAAAAAAAATTCAAATTTCAAATAAATTTAAAAGAAATGCAATAAAAATTCAAAATATCAGGAAAAAAAAATCTAAATATTAAAAAAATTTCAAAATTTTTTAAAAAAATATAAAACTAAAATTCAAATTTTCAAAATTTTTTTTTTCCTGTTCGGCCGCCTAGGCGCCCGCCTGGGCGGCCTAGGCGCTAGGCGGCCCTTTGGCGCACCGATTTCGCCTAGCGCAATTTATAACATTGCATTTTAGTGAAGTTATATAGTTTATACAAGTATATATAGTTTCCTATCTAACTCATAAATTCATTTGAGTTGCTTTTATAGTGGAAAATGAAATCCACAATAGAGGCAAAGACAATTTTTACTCCTAACATCTGGACATCAAGAACCAAGTTTTTTAATAACATGAATTATTTTATATGGAGTATTAGTAAAGTATTGGCCAGAATCGATTTCGGGTTGAATTTAGGATCGTACAGTACCAACCTCCTTGTAAATGGGATAAACATTTTGGTTTCCACCGAACTTAAAAACCTTGGTATGTAGATGCAAGTACGTACATATTTCTTTATAATGGGATTATAGCAGATATGCATGAATCTCTGTCGAATGTGATGCATTTTCTATATTGACATTACAGAAACATGCTAGAGGCTCAATTGATAAAAACAAAGTTTTAGTGGAGCATCTGAAGCAGTATGGAAGAATCAAGTCGAAGAAAGTTGCAGAAGTAATGGAGACCATTGACAGGGGTTTATTCGTATCTGATGGAAGTCTACCTTATGTTGACAGTCCTATGCAGATAGGTTATAATGCAACTATATCAGCACCACATATGCATGCAGCTTGTCTTGAAGTGTTGGAGAAACATCTGCAGCCTGGCATGCTTGCATTAGATGTTGGTTCAGGTTCTTACCTACACATTCACATTGTTTTTAATTTCTTTATGTTTTCTTATCTCATTGCTTAGTGACTAAGCTAAACTTTAATGTTTTCTTGTTATTGAATTTGTGGCTTAAGTAGCTATTGCCTGTTAAAGTTGAAGGAATTTCTCTATATATATACACGAAGAAGGTAAATTTTATAGATAAACACGAAGATTACAACTATGATCTAGCTCCGATTACAAAATAGGTCATCTGGGGTCTAGTATATCTATGTCAGCTTGTATATTTCTTTGTACAACTAAATTACTGAGGAAAGACTAAAAAATGCGGCGATTTTGTTTCCTCCAAACACGCCAAACCACCGCTCCAGAGCTAAGACGTAGGCGGCGGTAATCATGCACTCCGCTGCCTTGCTGTGCTTTTACTTCACCTATAACAGAGGAAATGTCTCTTCTCTGCGCGGTAGTGGGCCCAAATCTAGTTCTCTTGTCGTGCCATATGTCCCAAACAAAATCATACGCGAAAAACAAATGAACCATAGACTCATCCTCCTTTTCCACATAAGTAACACTTCGTATCCTCGCAGGGAATCTCGAACATGGCAAGCCTATCCCTTGTAAGGAGTCTGTTCTTGATCGTTTTGTAGAGGTACAAGAAAAACTTTACCGCTGCCCCTTTCGTCTATACCACCTCTGCCCAATCAACCTTCTCATGGTAGGTCCTAGTCTGGTTCACTGAAATTGAATGTGCCTTTCTCCATATCCTCTCAGACCCAGTAGTCTTCCGTCTCCTACCTATCAATCTCCACCGTACGAATATCTTTCGCATAGGCATCCTCGATGAAACGACCCTGTAGCTTCCAATCCCTTTCTTGAATAAGGCTACTCATCGTGTCAGTAGAAGTAGAAATCCGCTCATAAACATGCCAGCCCTCTCTATCGATCAAGCTGGAGTGAATGATCCACGGGTCATGCTATATATATATATATATATATATATATATATATATATATATATATATATATATATATATATATATATTGGAACAAGTAATTTTATTTATTGATGTGATAAGTTACAATACTATCTTAGTTGAAAAACATACACCGACATCTCGTTTATAACATACAATTAACATCATACTCAATATTATGCAAGATTCCTATTTGGGAGGTACTCAGATATTCAAATATCCGCCTATTCCTCTCTCCAGATATGCCTTGTGGTAGCAAACAACCTGATGCGTACTTGTTTGTACCACTGTGCACCCCTTCTTCTTTGAAGATTGAAAATATGGTCAGTCTTTGTTTCCAAGTCTCTGCATATATCCACCACTATGTTCAGTTTGGAGCATTGAGTATTCCAAATATCCTGTGTGAAATCATAATTGAAGAATAAATGTGACACTGATTCTTCGTGTTGGACACAGCTTGCAGCCCTGTCCTTGCACTTGAACTCCAAATCTGGCTTAAATGATCCAGGGTGAGTAATTTACCTAGATAGAATTTGAGCATATTTAATTGCATTTTATTAGCAAGTCCCTTAATCCAGATAAATTTGTTCCTCTGGTGAGGTGGAGAAACCACTCGACTATGATCGCATGTGAGTCGAAAGTTAAACTTGTCGTTTGGATACCCTTCCCAGACCCATGTATCTTCGCCTCTGTTTGGAGCCAATAGTACTTAATGATCTTATCTTGTATCCAATGATCCATTAGATGATGACAAGTGTCCCAGGTGTCTTCCTGGATTAGGCTACTTACTTTCTCGTTGCGGCCCATGGTAGCGAACATCTCCCATCCCATTCGCTCTACTAGGCTATGATGATCTAGCCACAGATCAAACCATAGATGTGTATCAGCTCCTTGCCAATTTGTCGAAAAATTTATGACTTTATTTTACTTCTGTAAGACCAAATAGTTTTATATGTAACTGAGAAGTTGTTATCTGAGGGCTTGCACCCAATAATTCGATTTCTTCAATTACCGATTCTGCATACATACAACCCATAACAATCTCCCTTCAAGAAAATTCCACGTAAGTCTTTGTCCCGCAACATTCCTGAGGGTGATTATCATCATTGGTCTAATTAGTCGAGGTGGTTGATGAGTGGTTCATGTAGCATGCCAGTTGGATTCTCTTTCTGTGCACTTGATCTTGTTGGCACTAGTATTGATGCTGTGTTATTGTTGGACTCTGCTGATTATCATCATCGGTCTAATTGGTCGAGTTGGTGGATGAGTGGTTCATGTAGCATGCCAGTTGGATTCTCTTTCTGTGCACTTGATTTTGTTGGCATTAGTATTGATACTGTGCTAATTGTTGGACTGTGCTGATTATCTTTCTGTGCATTTGATCTTGTTGGCACGCGCACACACACACACACACACACATATATATACTAGTATATATGCACATGCTTTGCACGTATTTCATAATATTTGGGAAGGACAAATAACAGTTTTTATTTTTTTTAATTCTTATATAGGTAATTACATAACTACCCATATTAAATCTAATGAACAATTTTAATTAATAAACATAGATGGGGACATTTTTGGAAAAACAAAATTCCACGGTGAAGCCTACTTTTCTCATTATATAGTAGTATAGATGAACAATTTTAATCAGTAAACATAGATGAGGACATTTTTTGGAAAAAAAAAACTTCCACGATGAAGCCTACTTTTCTCATATATATATATATATATATATATATATATATATATATATATATATATATATATGCGCTTTTATAATTTTGTAAGTAGGAACCTCAATCTTGTATTGGTTTATTTGAACATGAATTTGAATAACTCTTTGCTCTTGCATTTTAATTGCTGAAGTCGTTAAATTGCCTAATTATATTAATTCTTTTTTCCCTTCTATTTTGAGGCAACTAATCATGCAGTACTTTACTTCATTGAAATGAGATTATCAATCTTGTATGTAGATGGTCTAGGAAGCATTTGAGAATTCATGTATATTTTATGATACCAGTTGAGATTTACATAGGCTCACCTCAATGGATTGACTTACTAATTAGGATTGAGTACAAACTTATAGGAGAGTGAGCCTCTCATTCTTTTCCTTGGAGAATGTTGGATTAAAACAAGACTAGTACAGGAGAGGGCTAAATGCAAAAGAGAGACATTCGTTAACTCTTACACTGTGATAGAAATTCCATTTCACTTAGGTTGATCTAGGCCGGAGGGAGACCTACCCACAAGTTGGAGCGTAGATGTCAATCAAGGCCATCTTGAAGAATATGGAAGTATTTGTTGGGACAGTTTGAGGAAGAGCCTCGATGAGGATATAGGTTAATCGGGAGAAAGCAAGTACATGATGAGTACGATCTTCCTTAAGCTTACATTGTCCCAAATGAAGTCCTTCAATGTTATTGTGTTGATTGTCTATATTGATGATATCATTATATCTTGAAATGACTATGTTCTTATTTTCGACTTGAATGCCTATCTTAGTCCTTAGTTTCAAACTATGGATTTAGGTTATTTTGTTGGAATCGAGGTTGCTCAATCTAAGATGGGCGTGTCGTGGTACAAGTATGTTTTGGACGCTTTCAGAGATAGGGATGTTGGACTTTTGACATGTTGATACTCCTATGGATTCTCAATGTTTGATGTTGACATAGGGGACTTATTTAAGGATATTGATTGTACATACGGTTGGTTGGGAAGCTTATCTGCTTTATTATTGCACGACTAGATATCACATATGCAGTTGGAGTAGTTAGTCAGTTTTTGCAGACTCCTTGGTAGCCAAATTGGGTGGCTATACCCCGTATTTTGCGATACTTAAATCGTGCAAGTGAAAATGATTTGTTGTACAAACCATCATAGACTATCATGGTGATGAATTTTAGTAATGCTGATTGGGCATGCTGATTGGGGGTAATCTTGTGATCTGGGCGCAGTAAGAAGCATAACGTTATAGGTTGTTCTAGTGCAGAGGCCGAATACTATGCTATGGCTCATACAACTTCTGAGATGATGTGAGTGCGGTCTCTTCTTCATGACATGGAGGTTATGGTTCCTATCTCAATGGAAATGTATTGTGGCAATACATCATCAATTTTCATCGCGAGTAATCCCGTGTTTCATGAACACTAAGCATATCGAGGTGGATTTATGATTTGTTGGTGAAGAAATAGATTTTCACTCCACATGTTCGAGCCGAGAATCAGTTGGGTGATATCCTCACCAAACCACTTGCTTGTAGTCCATTTTCTTATTTATGTAGCAAGATGGGCGTGTTGGATCTCTATGCTCTGCTTGAGGGGGGATGTTATACATAAATCAGTCTTATTTGATGTTAAGAGTCATAAGTCAGTCTTATTATCTTATGTGGATATAGTCAAAATGTTGCAAGTGTATTTATCAATCATATGTTAATATAAAATATACATGAGATACAATTTAGGATTTTATGCTCTTGCACTCTCCTCTTATTTCTCTGGTCTCCACTCTTCCTTCTCTCCTCCGAAATTTCACTATAAGAAATAATGAGCCTCTCACTTTTTTTCCTACCCAATTGCAGACTAAAACGAGAGACTGACACGCGATAAAATGCTAATACAAAAGAGAAAAAGGGGAATCTCTTACTATTCCAAAGCTGTATATATTTTCTTTCATGGTTGTTAACCTTATTAGCAAAGTTCCATGATTCATAGTGACCCAAAATCTTGAGAAATCTTCGAAGCCACGTATGCTCTTTTTATGAACTTTATTCATCATTTTCTTTCAGTTGTGACATCTGGTAGTAAGTAAAATATTTGCATTTGCAGTCTGGTTTGTTAAATAGAACAGTTGATATTAAAGACATAACAAGTTTGCCTAGGATATATGTTTCTTTTTAGACCTGTGTAGTCAGAGCTTGTAGCATTGCAAGGAGACATGTTTCTTTGGGGGGCCTGTGCAGGGACTGGATACTTAACAGCATGCTTTGCAATCATGGTTGGACCGCAAGGCCGTGCAGTAGGTGTTGAACACATTCCTGAGCTGGTTACTTCTTCCATTGAGAACATCAAACGAAGTGCAGCATCTTCATTATTGAAGGAAGGTTCTCTTTCTATCCATTTAACTGGTATGTGCCTTGTTAAACTATTGTCTTGTGGTTGGATACCCCGTTTCTAGATTTATCACATCTGTTTCTCAGTAATGGAAGCAAAATTGCAGCCTGATTAACATGCTTTATTTTCTTTATAAGCTGATCTTTTGTTGAAGATCGTTACACAATGTTAGTGCTCTAAAGCAGCTGGATCCTTTGTCAAGTCAAATGACAAGTAACACATCTTGATGACTAATATTAAGATTCTAAATTTCTTCACCATTTTCATCAAATGAACTTTACTAAAAAAACATGTTTTTTATGTTTAAAAGTAAAGAAAGGTTGTTTTCTAAAACATGAGAGCAAAAGTACCCAACTGTATTTCAAAAGAAAGGTCATATTCCAGTTAGCTGCACTATAGAAGTGCCCACAAATAGGGCTGCAAATGAATAGAGCAGCTTGCAAGTTCTACTCAATTCAGCTCAACTTGGTTCCGGTAATGACTCAAGCTTGAACATGAAATGAGGCTCGATTACCTTAACAAGCCGAGCTTGAATATAGGAAGGTCGGCTCGTGAGCTCGTGAAGAAGCTCGACAATTACTCAGCTTGGCTCTACTATTTTGGTTCGACTATCTTGAGTTGACCCATATATAAGTTTTAATTTTCTGAATTTGGATGTGAAATTGTCAAGAAGTTCACGATAGAGCATAACTTTTAGTCCCAAATTGGTTGGGAACTAAAATGCCATTGTGGCCAAAGTCTCTCTTATGCTTAACAGAGTTGGACTTTAAATGACCATAGCCCATGAATTCTAGGACCCAAGCTTGGCTCGTCAGCAAAACGAGCCAAGCTTGAACATCTTCTTACAAGCTCAGGCTGAGCTCGGCTGGACCAACCTTAAATGAGCCAAGCTTGAACATGCAAAGCTTGGCTCAGCTAAGCTCGATTGCAGCCCCTGCCCGTCATCACATGAACTTTTAGTCAAAAATCATGTATCTTTAAGTTAAAAATAAAGAAAGTTTGATTTCTAAAACAAGAGTACCCAGCTACATTTTAGAAGACTCATATCCAATGAGTTGCACTAGAGAAGTACCTAAAGAGCTATCAGATGGGAAGTGGACTGTGAATCATATGAAGTAGCTGGTGCAGTTCTTTAAATGGTTAAAGCATGCAGGACAAGAAAATTATTCCATCATGCAGCACAGAAATTTATAATTATACCCTAAAGCTAAATACGCAGTGTGAAAGTTCCTGTGTTTATACACTGATAAGCACAATCTTAGTAAAAGATACAAGTTGGCCAAGCATTATGATTGCATGCCAAACTATGTCAACCCTTTAAATTGGTTTCTTGCGTGGAATTGATGGTTTCTGTAGAGTGTAAATAATGGATTGATCTTTATTGATGAAAATACTACATATATATAGGAGAGGCTAACCCCTCTCTCTATTATTCTACCTGATGTGGGACTAAAATCCATTACTAGTATAACACTTAACACCCTCCCTCAAGCTGGAGCATAAATGTCAATCATGCCCAGCTTGTTACATAAAAATTGCACCCGAGAACCCAAAAGAGATTTCGTGAAGATATTGGCTATCTGATCACTGGTCCTCACGTGATAAAACTTTATCATCCCCTTTTTATACTCATCACGGACGAAGTGGACATCAATTTCAATGTGCTTCGTCCTTTCATGAAATACATGATTGGTAGCAATATGGATAGCAGATTGGTTATCATACCACATATCTGTTCTTTAGATCCCGTTTCTTCTTCCAGTTCTTGTAGAAGATGCTGCAGATATCACACTTCAGCCGTGCCATGAGCAATGGCTCGATATTTAGCTTCGAAACTTGATCGTGCGATCACTCTGCTTCTTGCTCTTCCACGATACCAAGTTTCCGCCAATAAATACCGAGTAACCAGATGTAGATCGTCTATCTGTCAGGCTTGCACCCCAGTCAGCATCGGTAAAGCACTCAATATTTGTATGTCCCTGGTTCTCCATATAATTTTTTTTCCAGGATTCTGGACTAGATAGCGCAAAATTCTGAGAACTGTCTGCTAATGTGGAACTTGTGGAGAATACATAAATCTACTCGCGATACTGACTGCAAAGAAAATATCTGGACGAGTCATAACTGCCAAGTAGTTGAGTTTTCCAACCACTCGACGATATTGCTTCGGATTAGTCATCAGTACCCTCTCGTCGGGGAGTAACTTTTCTCCTGGGTCCATTGGCGACATTGCTCCCTTGGCTTGCATCATTCCTGTATCATTTAGTGTGTCTAGCACATACTTCCTTTAAGACATGACAATATGCTTCTTTTCTCGTACGACTTCAACACCCAAGAAGTAGTTTAACGATCATATATCCTTGGTCTGAAACTGTTCTTCCAGAAACTTCTTTAATCCTGCAATGTCCTGACTGTCGTCTCCTGTGATCACAATGTCATCAACATAAATACCAAGTGGTATCCTTTCCGCCGATATCTGTCGGTAAAATACGGAATGATCCTTCTTCGATTGACACATGCCAAACTGAGTGACATCTGTAAACCGACCAAACCATGCACGGGATGATTGTTTGAGACCATAGAGGGCCTTCCACAGATGACACACTTTACCCTCCCTTGCAATGAACCCGGGATGTTGCACCACATATACTTCTTCGTCAAGATTCCCGTGGAGGAATGCATTCTTGATATCCAGCTGAAGTAGTGGCCAGTCATAGCGAACGGCTAAGGCCACGAGTACGTGTACATAGGTCATCCTGGCAACTGGGGAGAATGTCTCAAAACAATTCTCACCATAAGTCTGAGAATATCTTTTAGCCACCAGATGAGCCTTCAGTCGATCAAGGGTGCCATCCGGTTTTACTTTGATCGTGAACACTCATTTGCAACCGACAGCCTGTTTACCAGGCGGCAAATCTACTGTCCTAAGTATGGTTCTTCTAGAGCGCTTTCATCTCCTCATTCATAGCAGCACGCCAACCGGGATGTTTGAGACCTTCCTCGGCAGAATTGGGAATCTGAATCCCATCAATAGTAGTTATCAAGGACTGAGTGTGGCTCGCAATCCCTTTGTAGTTTTTAACGTACAAGAGATGATCACGACAGGCACGACTAGGTCGAGCTGGAGGAAAAGGTGGAGGCGACTCAGTGGAGCTAGAGGAGGATGATCTCTCTGTGACTGTAGGCGGAGGCACCATCTGTGACACTCGTTCGTACGACGACGGTGCTGACGGAACCGGTGTCTGCGGACCGTCGGACCGAAAACTGTCTCAGTAGGGGAGAGCACCCTTACGGGTGACTGTTGTGTTTGAACATGAAACAACAAAAAATCCTCTTCTGGATAAACTCGCGGAGCCGGATCAGTAGTTTGTGGAAGTGGAGGAAACTCGGTTTCAACAAAGGTAATATCCCGAGGAAAAAATACCTCTTCAAGACTGGGGAAAAATATTGATACCCTTTCTGATCTTTAGGATACCCAAGAAAAATACATTGGATAACCTTTGGATTTAATTTAGAAAGAGTTGGTCGGGTATCCCTAACATAACACAAGCAACCAAAGATTCGGAGAGGTAGAGAAAACGGAGATATAACCGAGAGAATGGAGTATCGCCATTGAGAACAGACGACGACATGCGATTAATTAGATAGCAAGCCATAAGAACGACATCCGACCAAAATCTTTTTGGAGTACGTGCTTGGAACATAAGAGCATTCGTTGTTTCTAAGTGATGACGATTCTTGCGTTCAGCCACACCATTCTGTTGCGATGTGTAAGGACATGAAGTTTGGTGGATTATGCCATTTCGAGATAGATGTGAAACAAACTCACGAGACATATACTCACGTCCATTGTCACTGCGAACGCATTTAATTGGAACACCAAATTGTGTTTTGATTTTCGCATAAAAATTGCACCAAATGTTAAATAATTCGGAGCAATTTTTCATTAGACAAACAAAAGTGACACGTGAGTAGTCATCAACAAAGATAACAAAGTACTTGAATCCCATTATAGATTCAACCGGACAAGGTCCCCACATATCAGAATGCACCAACTCGAAGGGAACGAAAACAATTTTATTCTGACTAACCGGATAGGAAACCCGGTGATGCTTAGCCAAACTATATGACTCACAATGAAAATGACATGAAACATCTAAAGATGGGTACATTTTCTGGAGTGATTGGACAGATGTATGTCCTAACCGACAGTGTAACTCAAAAGGATCAAGTTTCACACCAACATAGGCAACAGAGGAAGTTTCGTCAAACATGTACAAGCCTCCAACCACATGTCCCATACCGATAGTCTTTCCAGTCTTTAGGTCCTGAAAAACACAACCATCAGAAAAGAATGTTATCGAACAATACATATCGCGAGTATTCCGACTAATTGAGAGGTTGAATGGGTTTTCGGGTGTATGTAATTCATAATGTAGTGACAGTCCCGAAGAAAGACGGGCAAATCCTTTTCCACGGACTGTCAGCGAACCACTATTGACACATGTAATATGGGACATACGACCAACCGATACATAATTTCGTATCATACCCGCGTCGCCTGTCAAGTGAGCAGACGCACCAGAATCAAGGACCCACTGCTTCGACTGTATCACACATGCCGCTGAGTACCCTGCGGTGGACCCAGAAGTAGAGGTTTCATCTCGACGTTGAGCTTGAAACTCAATAAAGTCTGCATATGCTTCATCAGTTAGTTGTACTGATCGGATGTCAAAATCAGGAGTATCTAAGGTAACATTGGCGACATGAGCTTTAGTACACTGCCACTGGAAATGACCCTGTAGACCACAATTGAAGCAGGTGCGCGGTTGACCTCTATCACGACTGCCAATGCCTCGTCCACCATCATGGCCAACATTTCGGCCGCCACGTCGTCCACCACGACCACCACGAAATCCAGTACGAGCGGCACCAAGAGCAGATCGATAAGCAGAAGCATTACTTGGAGAGGTCTCGACGATCTTTGCTGTTCGTAGGACACGAAAATGAGCTTCCATTAGAGATGGAACCTCGGCTCCAGCAATGATCTGAAAGCGAGCTGAGTCTGCATCAGGACGGAGAGATGCAAGATATGCCATGACATGAAGCTGCTCACGTTGAGCCCTCGTTTCATTGATATCCATCGTCAGAGGTAATACACGGTCAACTTCATCGGCTATAGCCTTAAAAGTCCGAAAGTGGTCCTTATGAGACTTGTCGTCCTGTTCTGTCCGGTAGACGCCGACGACAGAGTCATAAATACGAGAAAAGTCGTATTTTTTATCAAACGTCGTTGCTAGGACCTCTCATAACTCATTTACTGTGTCCGTGTTCTGAACCATGTCCTCCACCGATGATTCCATTGAGTTCATCAACTGTGTAAACAGTCGACTATTATCCGTCTTTCACTGCTCAAATGTGGGATCAGTCGTCTCTGGAGGGTTGTCAGTCAGATACTTGGACAACCGCATTCTCCGAAGTGTTTTCTCAACCTTCTTCCGCCATGTTGAGTAACCATCTGGTTCGTCCAACCGCCGATCGACGAGTCGAATCGAAGAAATCGTCGTGCCAGTGCCCGTTGGTCCCGCAAAGGCGTTCCCGACACCGGTAGTAGTATCACTGCTAGCCGCCTCAGTGTTTTTCATACTGCAAATGCACTTGATTCGACCGTCGCTGGATCTTTCCAACCCCAATAATCACTTTAACTTTACCGGTGCGCTATCAACGTGGCCAGAACCGGCACGCACATGGAAAGTAGAGATCGTATGAGGACCGCACAAGCCAGGACAGAGAAGCAATCCAGGTGACTCTCTGTGTAGATCCTGATGTGGATATCGGGGTAGGAAGGAAACAAAGATCCACGTAAACAAGCAATTTGTCTACTCTTTGTTAACTCCTGAAGTCGTAATCTAGGAACAGAGGTTCTGCAAACAAATCATTGTCTACCCTCTGACCGTCGATATACGAATTTTGTTTTGTTTTGAAATAGGGTTTAGACAGGAAGGAGGAGTGATGGCTGCATATTAGGGTTAGGGTTTTAGGCTGGAGGTCTTGGGGGGGGGGGGGGGGGCGGCTGGCAGTGGGGGTCGGCAAGGGGGGGGGGGCTGGCGGGCAGAGAGTGGGGGGGGGGGGGGGGTTGCTGGCAGAGGGGGGGGGGGGGGGGGCAGGAGGCGGAGGCACGGGCGGGTGGCGGCCAGGAGGCGGAGACGGGGTGGGACTAGGGTTTGAGAGAGAAGTGGGAGGAGAGAGAGAGAGTCAGAGTTTTGGCTCTGATACCATGTAGAGTGTAAATAATCGATTGATCTTTATTGATGAAAATACTACATATATATATGAGAGGCTAACCCCACTCTCTATTATTCTACCCGATGTGGGACTAACGTCCATTACTAATATTATACTTAACAGTTTCTGTTTGCCATAATATTGGTTATTACAAAATTTGACCACCCATCACTTGAGTCGGGTTTCCTGAAAAGAACAAGCTCAGAGATTTCAAATAATTTAACTGAATCCCATCTACCGTAGCCGATTATAGCTTGATCTTGAGGATCTTCGTGGAGAGTTTGAGACTTCTTTGAGGTGTAAGACAGACTATGATCTATGGGGCCAATAGAACCAGAGACAGAAGCCAAAAGAAGTAGAAGACTAGAAAAAATTGGTTAGTGGAAAAGTCCACCCTCCTGGCACCTAAGTCGACCGATCGCTGCGGAAGCCTATGCCTAAGTTGAGTTTTTGGTTTAGTTTAAGGTTTCTGACCTATATATTGGGTCCATCCAATGGCGAGGATTCATCCTAGGATCTAGAATATATTTTTTCATGGGACGAGGACTCCAATAGATGATCCACTAAAGAGGAGGGACAAGATAGTAGTTAAAGGAGCTGCTAGGGCTAGAGGTAGGCCTAAATGAACATGGATCGAGGTTCTAAAGAAGGATATGTTTTTGTTAGTGTTAAAGAGGACACGGTCCTTAACACCCGATTCCAAAAATCTGGAATAAAGATTTTGTTGTTGTTGTTGTATGGAACAAGGACTACGAGTCCTATTCCTAGTATATAAATTAATTCCCTTGACCATTTAAATCTCATGAGAAAATTGGAGATATATCATCTTTGCCAAAGAAGGACAGGGGTCCCTCGATCTGTCAAAAACATTGAGAGTTCTTTGTTTGTTGTAGATTGTTTTTGGTCAAAGCTTAATGACAATGAAATCACAGTTGTAGCTAAAAACACAGTTTAGTTTAGTTTCTTGGAAGAAAGAAAGAAAGAAGTTAAACTGTTCTCACAGTGCTCTCAGCTTCTTGTTTGGTCTTTATTTGAATCCGGTGCCTCAATAATGAACGTGTTTGGTTTTCTAGAATATATGGATGAGCTTTCTTTTCTAGAAAAAAAAAAAAAAAATTACTTGACTAACCTACTGACTATACATACCTGAACGCAGATGGAAGGCTTGGTTGGCCAGAATTGGCGCCATATGATGCAATTCATGTGGGGGCAGCAGCACCCGAGATCCCTCAGGCGTTGATCGAACAGTTGAAGCCCGGTGGTAGGTTAGTAATTCCAGTGGGAACCGTCAGCCAGGAATTGCAGGTGGTTGATAAGCTGGATGATGGATCAGTGACCATCCGAACCGAATTTCCTGTCCGATATGTGCCCCTGACCAGTCGAGAGGCCCAACTGAGAGGTTGATTGGCCTAATGGTGCTCCTTTGGTCTACTCATAATGCACTGAATAAGAATGTCATGATTTTGAAATATTCTTGAGGAAGTTCCAAGGATTATGCTGCTGGACTGTATCTATCTACAACCTTAGACTACACTGAGAATCGATCAATACTATTTGAAATTCAAGCTTGATGACTGTTCACAGTTGCTTTTAGATATGTATATTTATTAGTCATATATTCTGATGAGGAGAATTTAATGACGATTATATTCTTGTGCAACAGAGATTCTTTGCTCTCTTTCTAGTGGGCTGTTCATGTTTTTGTCGGTAAAAGCAGTAGAGAAAATTGCTAATTGAGGAAACTAAGGGACAGTCACTCAAATGGAGTGTTTTTCTACTCAATTTTTTATCACTTCCACTTGTTACTATGAATTAAGAAACAAAGTCTAGTGTTTGTGGAGAATTTGTTAACCAATTTAGGATTCTTCCAAATACAAATAGAATTAGTTAACCTAATTTATGTCAGTACGATTCTGTTTGTGGTCTTGGGGCTTCCTTGGAGCATATAACATTGGCTCAAATGTATCTTTGCATTTTAAAGAGCTGCAATGCAAGACGGAAAGAGAGACCGATAACAAAAATAGAAGACAATCCGCAACGTCATGACAGCGGTAACTACTCTTTTGGGTTTAAGATTGACTTGTATTCGCTGCGAAGATACATATACATAAAATTTTCAGTAGGGAGGAAATTGGTTGTGGGTAGAAGATTTTGTCAAAAACAATTTATACAGATACAATGCGCCACACGAACTTCCTGAAAAGAATAAAAATCAAGGAATACACCAGTAGGATTGCATTTTGCACAAAAAGTACCAAACGAACTGGTGCATTTTTTTGTTTTATTTTTTACTTTTAAATTCTAAAATCCGACCGTCGGTCAGATTTTTGTTGGATTATAACAATTAGATTCCGGACAAGGGACTTTAGGTTTTTTGACATAAACTTTCACACACTTTCTTCTACTACAATTTCTTCTCTACAAAGTCACTCTTCTTTACAAACTTCTCCAACATTTTCTCCAGTAGCTCTCTAAAAGCTCATCTCTAGTAGCTATCCAGAAGTCCAACTTTCGTCTCAGAAATTCTACAATTTCTATTCGGCATTGATCATACCCTATGTATTATACTTGTATGGAGGTACACTAAATTGGTTATCTTACGAAGGAGATATAGTCCAACTCCTTTTAGCTTAGTGGAATACTATGTTAAACCATTTTTCTATCCCATATGAATTTTTTATTAAGGTACATTTTTACCTCTACTTATTTATTATTATATTTTGAAGAAGCATAAAATTTTGTTCTTGAAAGTAATTTACACTCACTGTTCATAAATATTTACGTTACTCCACCATTACCAAATTTCGATACAAGTAGTTAACGTTTTTCTTATAACCAAAATATTAATATTGGTTCTAGTTCTTCAAATCAAATTGTTTTATTTATTGAAAAAGAAGAGCGTTATTAAATGAAGAGGATGATAATGATGATGATAAAATTAGTAATGCTTTAATTGCTAATTTAGATAGATGATAATGCCGATGATCTTAACACTCCCAAAATATTTGTCGAAAAATTATTTGAATCTTGCTTTAAATTTAGAAGTTTTATATAGCAATTGAATTTTACTTGTTCACTTAGTATGAACAATATTTGAAAAATTATATATTGAATCAAGTTGTTGTTTGAGAGTATACGCTAAAGCCATTGGTGAAGGCGAAATATTTGTTATTTGTAAATTAGAAACCCGGTATTTTTGTTTAGTTGAACTTACAACAAGATATCTCCCATTAGCTACTATTGTATAGGTTAAAAATAAGATAATTAGTAAAATTAGAGATAACCAATCATATAGTCCATGACACATTGTAACTGATATATATAAAGACCATCGAATAAATATTATAAAGCTTTTAAATTTTGGAAAATTGTATTAATTGAAATTACTGGTAGTTATGTTAATGAATATGGTAGTTTTGAAGAATATGCGTTTATAATTATGGAAACAAATTTCAGGATGCAAAGATGGTAGACCAAAAAAGAATCGTATCAAAATGAATGATTTATCGACAAGATATTACAATTGCAGTAGTTGTGATGGGCTAGGACCCAACAAAATGAATTGTAATAACCAACTGATAGAGTAAAATTTTATCTATGATGCATCATACCATCATCCCACGAACCCCGTTACAAAATTTAAAGCAAGTTGGAATTACAATTCCTAGATAAAAAGTGTCTAAATAGGTTTACTAATTAATATTACTAATTGTGAATAATTTTTTCCCTAAATCTAATTTATAACATAATAAATTCTGAATTTAAGGTTAAACACAAACTTTTGGCTAAAGAAAGTCGCGGTTGTAAATTTGGGATTCGCGGTATGCAAATCAAGCCGTTCTATTGACCGAAAAGTCAACCGATATAAACATGAGATTTGAGTAACCAAACCTATAAATCTCAGCACTACAAGAATGCTGGAATCGACGATTTCATTGAATCTCGAATTGGTTAACAAATATTGCAATTATGGCTTGTAGGTTGTTATTTTGGTAGTTCACTAAGTTAATTATATGTTCTACGAATTAAGCAGAACATCAAATAATTTTATTAAATTTTGGAAAATTAATATGTTTTAGATTTCTGTGTCGGCATTCTGAAACATAAAACGAATCATGAACACGAGTTCAAATTCTCCTGAAATCTCAAAAACTGTGCAACCCATCAATTTTTGGAGAACTAGCACTCTAAAACATTTATAAAAATTTACGATTTTAATTACTAAAATTAAATTACAGAATATGAAATCTAACCACAATATCATTCTCACAAAAAAAAAATTTGGAGGTGAAACAGAATTAGAAGTTATGCCCCTTCAAATTTGGTAGAGCTTCTGAAAAATGAGGCTAATTTTGTGGCAAATTTTAGGCTATTTTTTGGATGAGAAAGAGATGAGATTTTTAGAAAGGAAAGATGAGAGATTATTTTGTTTTCTAAATTAAGTAGTTGTATATAATGGGTAGATATTAGTTAATTTAGGTATGATTAGGATTAGTTCAAATAATGATAGGTTTAATATTCAATTTAAGTAAATGATATATCAAATTCTTATTATATGATTTGAATAGGATATTTGCTACACATAATGATAGATATGAGGATTTTTAGGAATCCTATGTTTGTAGATACTATATTTAAGGATTTAATTAAGAGATAATTATGTTTTGCACTTATAGGTTCAACATCATGAAATAATAGTTTAAATATATTTAATTGGTTTAGTTATTAACTAATATGTCTAACTTCTCTTTGTTATCATTATCATTATCATTATCATTATCATTTATTCAAATAAATATATAGGACTTTTTTATTATCTTTTTTATTACTTATATACTAAATATAAAAATAATTTATCAATATAACTTATATTTTTTATTGAATAATTTATTAACCCCTTTTTTATTAAAATTATTTATTTAATTAATTAACTTTTTTTTAATGTTATTTTCCTTTCTTTATTTATTGGATTATTCTAACAAGAACTACTTCCATTTAAATTAACAATTGATAAAATTTTGAATATCTAAAACATGGGGATTACAACTTTCTCTACAATAATCTCATTTACCCATGGGGTCAGGTGGTTGTTGTATGATTGGCATGGACCTTAGTGGTTTGTCCCTTTCCCAAAATTAGGATTAAGAGGAATTAACCTTATATACCTAATCAAATTTCAATTGAAATAGGCATGTATATGAAATTTATAGATGAGGAAAATCACCTTATATACCTAATCAAATCGGAATAGGCATATATAGGAAATTTATATATTATAAAAAGTAAGATAAGCGCTAACACTCTCACATCGCAAGGCCCTATGTCACGTCCTAGATCCAGAATATTGGAGAGCGGAAGAATGACTCAGCCAACCACACCTTACAGAATACCGAAGCAACCCACAATGTGTTATGGTTGTCTAGAGACATGGGGGTGCATACTACAATCAGGTCTCATAGGGTCAAGAATTTTTATATCTCAATCATTCAAACAAGTAGCAATAACATAGAACATTTCAGAATAAGTCACATCAGAATGTTCTTAGAGATCTAGCAAGACAAAATGATAAGCCAGATACAAGATTAAAAGTATACATGACAGTGAGTCAGCTGCAATCTGAATATATTACAGTCATGTAGGGAACTAGTGTCCAGATTTGTCGGCTAATAGGTGCCAGTTGGCTAAATGTCCAAAAGTATATAGCTCATAAAAGACGAGCAATGAATAAAGAAATCCACGCGTGTCCCTCAGCAGCCATCCTTCGAGTGCGTACCATCAGTGAGGGAAAAGTAAGCATGATCCTCAGGTGCTGGCTCTAAACCTGGCCATGCAAAACCAGTAGGGTCAGACACCAAATAACAAGAACCACAAAGGAAGCACAAAATAAGAAACAAAACAAGTTCTATAGCATGAGATGCGTGAGCCAACAATCAATGGCATATATCCTATCCATGACATGACACGACACCCCTTCACCAAACAAGGACATGAAGTGCTTTATCATATCAAGATAGAATACGTCCCTTGATTATGGTCAAGCTGAAATAACTCTACGTCATAGTTTTACTCCACAGCCTATCATATCACAACAGCGCAACCCAACAACCAAATAAGGTCATGAGTTGCACCATTATGCTACAACAATCTATGTCCCTAATCCCACTTAACAGAAGGAACAATACACTATCAGAGATATTACATAGGAGAAATAATCTAGCTTTAATCCATGGATTATCGTAACATAACGACACAACCCAACAACCAAACAAGGACATAGGTTGAATCATCATGCCACGATAGCCCACTTTTCTAGCTAGGCATGCATTACAAGAAATTTAAACGTCCAATCATGTATTATGTCTTGATATGCGATCTCTGGGTTATCCTAGAAATGCAATATATAAGTATCCTCAGATCATGCCCTAAACAAGCAGGGCTGGTTGAACCAATGATATACGAGCAAGAATATATGTATACCATGCACCAGTCCTTTGCAAGGGCACTGAGCTAATTAACGATTAGTAACAGTTCTAGGTTTTCTATAGGAAAGATACTTGCTCGGTCTTATATTTAGATCAAATACTGTACTTCACTAGTGTGGATGATATACAATATACGTGGTGGACAGCCTTTACTCCCAGCTAATTTAGGGTGGCTCGACATGGAAGATCTCGGGATACCGTTCCCTCCCAATGCTCTACAAGTTGAATTGCCTAGTTAACCCTAGGTTAATAGAATCTTATGCCGTGGTCACATGAACATTCTTATTAGGTGTACTTTAAGTACGGGCACTCTTGATACGAACCCATATTGTTATTCGCAAGTTAAATATGGATTTATCCAAGTGTGATGCAACAATCAATACTATCTAGCAACGACTAAAGTCACTGTCTAACTACCAGATCCGTGCATCGAAATAATTGCATATATCACGTAGCAGGAGTATGTGGCACGATGACTCACTATATATATATATATATATATATATATATATATATATATATATATATATATATCAAGTAGCACTCTCGGTATCAAGTGTATCAGCACAGATACAATAGTCAGGACAGGAACAAGTTCTAGTATCAAGGTTAAGATCAAGATCATGGACAAGTTATCAAGTAGCAAGTCATTCAGGACATGACAGTTAAGCACTGGTGATATTAATTGTTACTTTATTATATCGATAGATGAGAATAAGAGTAGTGCGAGAACTCCTCGAGATCAGATCCACAATTCTTAAACCAAACAAGGATCGAGATTGCATACCTTCTCCATAGTTGAACTACGCCCCTTATTATATCCAACATATAATAAGGTGATCAAGGAAAATTAGTAAGTGCATATAAGGCCACATTTATATGGCTCATGTCAGGTACTTAGTCAATATAGCACAGGGTCACATCTGGGTCATACAAGTCCTTTCTAAGTTTAACATATAACATCACAATTATTCAATCAAACGAGAATATTTTTAAACCAAGCAAGTGTTCAACGTGTGCATGAAACAGTGAGCGTATAGCCATGGTGCCGCATGAAGTTGAGGTCGCATGGATGTCAAGGCCGCGTGCAGTCGCGGGCCACATGGATGGGGCAAGGTCCACTCTTCGGGACAAGTGCCAAAGTAATGAGCAATAAATACAAGTCAGAAAGATGACATAAAGTGATGGATTAACTGATGTGACATGCAATAAAGTGTGTCAGAAGAATAAGACAAAATTATGAAAAGATGAGCCATGGCGGTGCTGAGTCATGCGTTCAAAGAAAGAGGAAACGCATAGCTCAAGGCCGCATGGATGACGAGGCCGCATGCTTCTCTTGGCCGCATACACACTTGGCCGCATGAAATCTTTTTGACTTAGTAAAATTCTATTCGTTCAAGTTTCATGCATTTGGCCAAGGGACGCATGTGCAGATTTCAGTCATGAGTCCAACAAGATGGTCGTATGCTGACTTTGGAGCTAGAAGTCCAGGCCGCATGCTAAACGTGCCACATGGAGCTCCTTCATCCCAGAACTACAGGTTTTAGCCACAGAAGTTCCAAAAATCTAAGTTTTGTTCCTTCCATGAAAATCTCAAACAAAGTTCAAATCCAACAAAGTAAAGCTCTAAACTACTCAAAATCAAATGCTCATCAACATAGAACACCAAGTTTTCGAAAACAACACATTTTTAGATATCAAAACCTAAGAAAACTCAAGAACATATAAAAAGCTCTAAACTTAAAAATGTAGATCTACACTAATCCATCCACAAAATTCGAAAATACTAAGTTATAAACATATGAAGAATCACATAGCAAACATAATTGACTCATAAAATAGAAGTTTTTCCATTTTCATGCAAAGTGTACTTGCCTATGGAGGGAGAGAGAAAACCTAAGAGAGAGAATGGAAAGAAAATAATGAGAAGAGAGAGAGAGAGAGAGAGAGAGAGAGAGAGAGAGAGTTTTGGTTTATATATGGAGGTTTTGGATTCACTTAACAAATGGTTCAAGTCATGACCAAGCCCTAATCTCAAAATAAACCAAGAACCAACTCTACCAGAAAATAGTCTGGCCTCCAACCAACCTGACAACCATGCCAGGAAGCAAGAATACATTCCAAATACGTATATCGGGAACCGGGAGTGACACCCTACGAAGTAGTAATAAATTCACCGATCAAAGTTATTTATATTGCCAAGATTTCATACCGTGTGATCCATTTATTCTACCTCACCCAATGCTCTATTCTACAATCACATATAATTCTAAGGGTCTGCTTGGTAATGGTATTTTCACCGATTTTGGTATATTTTTGAACCAACCGTGTGTAATGTAATTTTTCGTAGCTTTATAAACACCCAAAATTGGTAGGTTTTGAGAGATTTTATTATTTTATTTTATTTATATCCTTACCAAAAATAATAATTATAACTACTAAAACCCTACCCTATTTTTTTTTCATTTGTGTTTCTTTTTCTACTTCTTCCAAACTATGGCTACTTTTCTCGGTAAGTTTTTAAAATCTTTCTCCTACTTTCATCCAAACGTTTCTATTATTTTATGTGTTTATATTATTTTGATCAAATATGGACTTCTACCTCCTGATCGAGGCATGAACTGGGTGGCAGTTTCTGTGCTTGGAACCGTTTTATTTATATATGGATATATAGGTAATTTTATTCGTGTAACAAACTTTCAGAACCGTTCGTTAATGAATTACCAATCATGGGTTAGACTGGTTCAAAATCCGCTACTTAAAATCATCCAAAATCGGACCCCTCATAACAGGTACTCTAAAAACACCTTATAACCTCTATCCCTACAATTGCCAAACATAGCCTGAGTCTATTATCTTATTAAATCTATCATTTTTTGGCTCATGTAAGTATTTTGATCTATGTACAGTACGTATCACATGAATACAATGATAATTATTTTGTAAGAAATTTCTATCCAATGGAACATGCTAAGACAAGTATGATATGCATCTCGATTCGTGTACCCTAGGTATCATCCTAGGTATCATGCAATACAAGAATACTACTCAACATGATATTTACATCTTATTGGAATAAACATATATAATTTGATTCAATATTTGTTACGCTTGCATGTCAACGTATATATGTCCTACAAGACCAAAACTTAGACAGTTCGACTCCTAAATATATTCAGATTTATCGAGAGTCTGTATCTAGTTGATATACAACTATCTAGGCTAGGGTTTAGTATGATACTAAAGTATTGGGTTTCGAAATTAAGTTATCTCCCGAAATCATTAAAACAAATTAGTGGAGTCTCCTTCGTATTTCAAGCTCTAAACATAAATCGATCCGGAGCAATTCTCCTTAGAATTCTCTTGGGTCAAAGCCTCTTCGGTTGAACAACTCAATACTAGACTTATGCAATTATAATCAAGCAGAAAATGCATAAGTATTAAGAAGAAGTAAATCCTTCCTACCTTGGTTACTTAGCAATATGTCACGCCCAGTCCCAAAATACGTAGGACTAGGACACGTAAGCATGCCAGCCGCATGTATATGGCAACTCCAATATATGGAAACCATAACACATATGTACGCTGTATTATGAACAATAATTCACAAGTGGTATAAACTATCATAAGTCACAGGGCATAATCTAAATCTCATCCATATAAAATCATAAATAGATAAATAACCAATAGCTATGTAACTAAACCCAATATGAAGTATCAGAGGATGATAGTCGGGTGGAAACAAATCCACTACCAAACTAGAATATAAAAGCAAACACAATATAAGTACAACAACTAACAATCACTAAGACTCGAAGAGAAGACCTCCTCGAAACATAAGTAATCAGTCCGGATCTGCGCTCCTGCGAATACTCATGACCATCTACACCTGGAAAGGGACTAGGTCCTCAGAGGGACGTAACAAGATACATAGAAGCATGCCAATAAAGTACTGAAATAAATATCCAATGGGTCGCCTAACCGTCTAAGTGAATGCAGTTTAAGAACAACTTTTCCAACGCGTGGGCTATCTGGCTAAAATGGGATTGGCATGATTCTCTTGGAGATTCAGGGGCCTACAAAGCATGTAGTCTTTTGAACGGCAGAGGTCGTCTGATAATATATAATATATAGTGGTCATCATGACCGCGCATCTCCAGTGGAGCATACGGGTTACACAAAAAAAGTATAACGGAGCCCACACGCCTTACTTGTTGTTCTCCCCACCACATGCTCTAAGCATGTCACATCCATGATACGATAATACCTCTAATAACTGCCAAGTCTACTAGCATGCAAAGTTTTTAACGACAGTTATCCCTAACGTACGGTCCATACGTACAGGAGGCCAAACCCTGCACGCAAGTCCGTAATCTATATGAGACTCACACTTGTGTAACAGCTGTGTTACGGCCAATGAACCTAATGATGCTTCATGATAATGGGGTGGTCTCATAAACAAGGTCAAATGCATATACATAATAAAAATAGATCACGACGACACCGTCGTTTGCAACCAAGTTTCCTTGGATGCACAGTTTATATATAGCAGTTAAAATGCATGAACTAAATAATGGAAATAAAGATGCATGCAACATATAGAATATGAATAACAGTACAATGTATGTCAATGGTATACTTGCCTGGCAAGAAAGATGCGTAGTACCAATAACCTGCTCCTGAAGTCATGCAGAACAATCCAATATCTTATATACATATAATATAACACAATACAACGTCAGCCATTCACTAGCACATACACAACCATAAATACACTGGACTCAGAGGGTACGCTAGGGGTGACACTGGTCAACTAATAGGGTCAACTGCGAGTCTAATTACGCGGGTGTCACATCTTCAAATGCTGTAAAAATAGACAGTCAACTAACATGTGTCTAAGCCAGTACGTCAGTGTACACAAGACAGACAATTCACAAGTTCTTAAGGTCACTTGGTCAAACGTAAATATGGGATAATCCACAGTGTCCTAGGGTCGTACAACAAATAAACACATATATAGCCACAATTATTATTATCATCTAATTACCTACTTATATATATATATATATCCATATATTTATATAACAATATAACCAATAATTTATATACATACCCATTTGAATACATACATACATATATATATATATATATATATATATATATATATATATATATATATATATACCAAATTGAACAATATACGCATACGCGTACGTATACGTATACGAGTTGGGTTCACCGACTCAGGGTCTGGACTCAACTAACTGAACCTGTCTCGAAGCAATATGTTAAACCCTACGGTATTTACACTAGCACACATAAAATTAAGGGAGAGGGACAGGTTTGAACCTCGGGTGCGCGCACAGGGGCGACGATGACGACGATGAGGTTGACGACGATGACGACGAGGGTGATGGTGATTGAGGTTATGATGATGATGATGTAGGTGATTAGGTTGTGTTGATGACGATATGGTAGGGATGATGGTGATTAGGGTGATGATGATGGGGATTATAATGGTGATGATGATTATAATGGAGATGATGATGATTACAATGGTGATGATGATGGTAATGATGATGGAAATAATGATAATGGTGATGATGTGGATGGTGATTGGGATGATGGTGATGATGTGGATGGTGTTAATGGTGGTAATTAGATGATGATGATGTTAATGGTGATGATGATGATAATGGTAATAGTGGTAATGATGATAATGGATGTTGATAGTGAAGGGGGTGATACTGCTTCGGCCAGGGGGAGGTCCGGCCAAGGAGGAGGAGACTGTGGTCGAGGAGGAGGAGAGAAGAGGTCGGGTGGCGGTGGTGTTCGGAGGTCTCTGGTGAGGCGGGAGGATGGAGAAGTCGGGAACGATGAGGGTGTGGGGGAGAGTAGAAGTCGAGGGAGATGATGGCAGCAGTAGCGGTGGATCGTCATGGAGAGGTCGGCGGCCAGTGCTGCGAGGCTGGTGGTGACAATGTGCAGTCGGAGTCCGACGTAGGGTCTGCAGTCATTGGCGGGGAAGTGATGAATAGGAGTCGGCTAGGATAGAATTTGGGATTTGGAAAACTAAAGAGAAAAGGGGAAAGTTGTATATTTTTACATGTAGAAAAGTAGGGTTTTGGGGGTTGACTTAAGGGGTTGGGCTTGGTCAACATCTTCTTGGAGTAGGCCTTGGCTTGACATGGGGATGTTTGGAGGGCTATAATTTGCATTGTTTAAAATGCAAGGCTAGGTTAGATGAGGGGGCGATGTTGTGTGTTGCACAATACAAAAATTATGGAAAAAATTTATATGAAGGAAAAATGGGTTTCTTCATACGTTGTGTCCAATGGTGTGGACACCTCAATGTGCTTTTGCATAAAAGTGCCCCACAATTCAAAAATTACACAAAGATAGAAATTGGATTAAATTAATTAAAATTAATGCACAAGGTATTCTTGGGTTAATTAGAAGTACATGGGACTAAAATTAGGTGGGACACAAGTATCATGGACATAGAGGACTCAGGATAGAATATTATCATAAATTGGGTTGCACGAAATGGGTCAAGATTGTGTCTCCAATTTCGATTGGAACGCACAAGGATACAAAGTCGAATTTATTTAGAATTAAATATAAACGTCCATGACGAATATTGTGCGACTAAATGTAGCACAAAAGAGCATAATTATAAGTTACACAATGGTCAGGATAGAAGGCGGGTATGTCTAGGACAAGGATGTGAAATTTGTAGGAAGACAATGGCTAGTGTAATGCTCCAATTATCGAAGCAACGGTAAGGTGCACTAAGTGATATAATTATTATAAAATTAAATAAAATGTCGTGTCCTATTTCCAATTGGATACAAACTAGCCCTAGTTTCTCTATCTAAACCAAGTAGGCCTAATTTTGGGTGAGTGGGTTTACACAATAGCTATTGATCTGGCTAGACTTGTTCTTCCGAATCAATAAAACACAAGTTAGAAATATATAAAGTTTAAAATAAAATTAGCTACATTATAATGCTTGAACCAATAGTACAATCACATAAACAAGAATATTTACCAAATTTATTAATTTGTAAGATATTAATCATTTTAATCATTCAAGTATCGATAAAACTTGTAATATAAATACATGTCTATCTTATGAATTTTGATACTTATCAAGCATAAGTAAACAACTCTAGAATTAAATACTAAGCCTCAAAAATAGATTTTTATTGATATGAAATAAATCATCCAATTTCATGACTTAGCATAAAAATGCAAGTTTGATTTAAATCGATATTCCTCGAATTCCAACATATTAAATCTCTGATAGTCCAACACATAATCGTAGATTCCTCAAAGTCATGTACAATAATATAAATCATAAATATAATAATTTCAATCTTGCATAATAGTAGCTTAGTACCCCTTTCAAAAATAATTTTCGATAATACTAGGGTGGATACGTAAATTGAGTATGACTGAACTTATACAATTCCTTTAACATGCTTCCTCCTAGGTCTAAGATTGCATGACATACCTAGGTAAACATGCACATATAAACACATATCAATACATTACTAGAAAGACATGTCACCACCCCATTTTCAGAGCTGGGTATTTTTTTTTTAATTTTAATTTGGGCTAATTGTGTATTATTTATATTTAATTATATTTATATTTAATTAATGATTTTATTATATTTTTATTGATTGTTTTAGGATTTTGGCTAGCCTGGACCCATGTCAGACCCTAGTGGACCCATGTCCGACCTAGCCCACACCCCTGTGAGACCTATTTTTGGGTTTAGAATATTTATTATATTTTTAGTGGGTTAGTGGGAGAGATTTGGAGTTAGTTTGAGTACTTTTGGAACCCAGAACCCAAAACCAAGTGAGAGGGGGGCGTTTTGGGCATTTGAAAATTAGTGAAACCCCTTTTTAGTCATGGCCGGCCCTACCTACCCCCCCCATTCCGTGAGAACCAGTAGCAGCCCCCCCTTTGTATTCTACTTCTTCTTCACTTCTTCTTCATACTTCTTCTTCTTCTCCACTTCTTCTTTCTTCTTCCTTCTTCTTCCAAAGTGAGTTCTTCTTCCTTTTTCTTCCTTCTTTCTTCTATTCCTTCTTCTTTATGCTAACCCTCACCTTGAATTTTCCCTAACCTAGATGTGTGGAGGCTAGATTTAGTGTGAAAGCTAGATTTGGTGGCTTGGAGCTTGAGGGAGGTGATTCCAAGTAGATCGGAGACTTTGGCCTTGGGATTTCAACTCCCAAGAGGTAAACCCTAATTTTCCCTTGTAATTATTCTTTTATAGTGTAATTAATAGTTTAGAACCTTCCTAGACCCTTAGGCTACCCGTGGGAGGAAGTTGGAACTAGTTTGGTAGTGTTTGGAGACTTTAACACTAGGTTTTGTGTCAATTTCGGGTAAAATCCGAATTTGGCCCAATTTTGGGTGATGCCCTAGGTTAGACGGACCTAGGTAGACGTTGTTGGGTGTCTTGAGGGTGAGGGCTTGTCTCCGTTCGGACACGGAAAGCCGTGTCGCGGAGAAACGGGCATTTTCGGGGTTTTTGTCGTCGTCGATTCTAAGTGCATACGCATTTTCGCCACGGGCCTAGAATCGACGCGGTAGTACTTTTTCTAGGATATAGGCATCGTTTAGGACCCGTGGATAAATTTTGGGCCGATTCCGAGTTGGTTTGGTGTGCGTTTCAGGAGATTTTCCGAACCGCACACCGCGTGTTCGTCGAAATGACCAAACGACCATTTCGACTTAGTTTCCTTGTTTCGGGCTTGTGCGCGCGTTGGGTTAGCATCGGGGAGTCTGTGCTAGAGTTTTTGAGTTATATTTTATATATTTTAGGGTGTTGGTGAGTGTCGGGGTCGTTGGGCGTGAGTGGAGCGTGTTGTTGTGTGTTGTGGTTGAGTGGTGTGTGTCTTTATATATATATTTATAAGTGTCTATATATATATATTTATTTATATATATATATATATATATATGTATGTGTGTTTATGTATATATATTTATATATATATATGTGTGTATTTATATCTATGTGCTTGTGTATGTATATGTCTATGTGTATACTTATATGTATATGTATAAGTGTGCTTGTGTGTGTATATGTATATATATATTTATATGTGCATGTGTATATCTATATATTTGAGAGAGTGTGTGTGTGTGTATATATATATATATATATATATATATATATGTATATATAGGTGTTGATATATATATAGCTATATATATTTATATGTGTGTGTGTGTTGATATGTGTTTAAGTGTGTGTGTGTATTAGTGTTTGTGAGTGTGTTAGTGTGTGTGTTAGTATATAGATATAAGAGTGTGTATATATATATATATCTAGTTGTATAAATACATAGAGATATATGTATATTTGTATATATATATAGAGTGATATATATATATATGTATATAGGAGTGTGTGTGTGTGTGTGTTTGCGAGATGGAGGGGGGAGTAGAACAGCAGCCAGTGGCAGCAGCTGCTGCTGCACTGCGGCAGCAGCACAGCAGCAGCAAGAAGTAGCAGCAGCAGCATATGGAGCAGCAGCAGCAGCAATAACAGGTACAGCAGCAGCAGCAGCAGCAGCAAGCTCCAGCAGTAGCAGCTAGGTAGTAGCGAGGAGAGTGGGTTAATTAGAGGGTTTAATAGGTAGATTAGATAGTTAGTTACCTAGATAAATAGGTTGATAGTTAGATAGATAATAAGATAGGTAGATGGATAGATAAATAGGTAAGCTAGATAGTATTATAGATTAGATACTTAGATAGATAGATATATCTATCAATAGGTAGATAGTTACCTAGATAGGTAGGTAGATAGTTAGACAGGTAGATAGATAGCTAGATACTTAGATATATATCTATCTAAGATATAGATATCTATATACCTATAGTTATATATATATGTATAGGTAAGGTAATGGATATTTGTATATGTGTGTGTGGATATCTATATATATATGTACATAGGTACTTAGATATATAAATATATGATAGATATATATATTTTCTAGCCTAGATTAATAACTAGGTATATAATTATTAGCTAGATAGCTAGTTAGAGGGGTTTGAGAGCGGTATCTTAATACCTTGAGATATCCAAGGTATTGAGTTTCGAGCGGGGTATTTGAGCATTAGCCTAGGAAATATATTTGAATGATTTTTATATGTTTATGTATATATATTTACGCGTGCTAGCATAGGTTTTAGCGGGTTTAGGCGGGGTACGTGGCCTAGGGCGAGGTATCGGATACCGAGGGTATCCCGGTATCTCGATTAGGCGAGTTTCAGAGTTTAGTAGCTTAATGAGCTCGGTTTGGCCTAGAATTTCAGGAGCACCCTAGTTTGACCTAAACTTGACCGTAGTTGACTCGGTTGACCGCCAAAGTCAACTTTCGACCTAGTTTTGACCCAGAGTTGACTTTTTAGACTCAGAGTTGACTTTTTGACCCAGATTTTTCTGGTTTGACCCGTTTGACCTAGAACGACCCCAGAAGCCTATTTTTAGTTATTTTATATTTGTTTAACTCATTAGAAACCTGTTTAACCTTGCTTTTCGCATTAGGTCCTTGCGACACCAGTTCGGATCGCCAGTTGCTCAGGACGTCAGGCGAGTACATTCTCTGATAGTTTTTATTATCTGATGATTATTATGATTCAGCTGCTAGTATAGTATCATCTGATTATTCTGGCACAACACGGGACACTGACTGATATTTTTGGATTTATTTACTTGCGACACGTACATTTCATGTTTCTGGTCTCTATTCTGGAATCACCTACAGGCATCACCTACAAGCATCACTCATGTTCATGCTGGACTCATCTTGATTTACGTGTCGGGTCTTGGATTCACTTGTATTAGTCAGGGCGGAGAAATACTCGAGTAGACATATAAACATTCCCATCTGGAATCATCAGGAATCACTCCCTCTGGTCTAATCTGGAATGATAGCAGCCGCTCACCCAATGCGCGGTGAGCCGTACTTACCCCTAGCCGTTTACATGTCGAAACAAGTATTTCAAAGACACCGAGTTCATTCTTTATAGTTTGGACTCTTTTTCATTTTTTGCTGGTCTCACTTACATATTTCTGGACTTGACTCACTACATGTATTTTATGCTGGACTCACTACACGTTCATGTGCACGGACTTGATCTTAGCTTAGATTTCCTGTATCTTGCAGTTATTACTATCTTGCTCTGATATTCCTGCATCTTTACCTTTATACACCAGTGATTTATATATTTCTTGTTTTATACTTGCTTCATTCTTCTTGCTACTTGCTATAACTGTTTTATAGTTTTTATCATTTAAATAGAACTGCTGTTAGAGATGTACTTGCTCCAGTCCTGACTGGACATATTTTTCAGAGTATTCGGAGGAGTGGTGTCCGACGTTTTATGGACCTGAGCCTGTTGATGGTGCAGACAGGGACCCCTAGTTTAGGAGTGATTTCCGGGTTGGTAGCCGGGATCACTAAGACCTTGTTATTGTTTTATTAGCTTTTAGCACCGAATTTGTCTCCGGTTTTGGTTTGAGACCTTGTATTGTATATTATTTTGGATAATTTGGATGATGTATTATTATTATTGATGTTGTGGTGGTTTTAGTTGTTGTTGGTTAGACTCTGGAGTTGTTAGTCTTCTTTGTCATCTTATCGTACTTAGATTCGTGATTGAGTATATTGTAATTATCATTATGATATTGCTCCTCCGTTTGGAGTTGAAATCTTGACAGGTTTATATATTGATTGTGTGAGATTGATAGTTTGACCTAGATAGCGTTCTACCGCCGATGCTGCGGCGTAGGCTGGACGTACCCACGACTCATGCCCGATTTTCCGGGCACGGGTCGTGACACATTTTTGGTGGTGGCCCATGCAGGTCTCGATTCGCAATTAGTGCGATGTCGTGGTGGTACAACAACTTAGTTGTACTGCTGCGAGCCTGCTATAGGATCTAGGATCTAGGATGAGAGTGTACTCAATCACGACTAGGAACAATTCCAATCTAATTATCCTGAAATTATTTTCTTTTGAAATATTACTGTCCTTCTTTGATGATATCGTATCTTGTACCGTATTGACTTCTTATGACCTGTGTTCAGGATGCCTCCGAAGACACGATCTCATCGTACCGCCCCAGCAGTTGCCACTGAGAGGTCTGCTACCTCTCGTCCAGCTCGTATTCAGGCAGCTGCTACCGCTCCACTCACCACTCCTGCGGTTGAGGGAGCATCTGCTTCTCTCGGGGATCCTCCTTCACCTGTCGATCCGAGGACTACCCCAGTCGTTCCGGTGGTTCCTCCACCACTTCCTGCTCTAGTAGATGTCGCACAGTTGTTTGCGTTCTTCAGGGAGATGATGGACGCGCAACACCGTCAGGTGGATGTGATGAGGCTGGGCATTGAGAACGCCCACCAGGTGGCCATGACAGCAGTGGATAGGGTGGCACAGATTCAGCCACAGGCAGATGAGATTCAGCTCCCAAGGTCGGGTAGTATCATTGACTTTCAGAGGATGTGGCCCAAGGAGTTCCGTGGTACAGAAGGGATCCTGTACGCGGATGACTGGATAGAGCAGATTGAGGGGATCTTCAGGCTTGCACAGATTCCAGACAACATGCAGATAGAGGCGGCGGGCAGTCAGATGTTCGACCTCGCCTTGACATGGTATCGCACTGATACGAAGATTGCGGCGCCAGGGCTTACTTGGAGGCTTTCAAGAGGCTTTTCAAGGAGAAGTTTTTCCCAGATGTGGCGCTCAGTGCTTTGGAGAGCCAATTTGAGGCACTCGTCTAGGGGAGCATGACGGTGGACGAGTACGCAGCGGAGTTCTGCCGTCTGGGCAGATTTGTAGATGGCTTGAGTGAGGCAGCAAAGGCGAGGAAGATTTGCAAGGGCTTGGTCATGGCGGACAAGTCTTTGACCAGGAGCGACCGCGAGGTGACTTTCGAGCAGATAGTAGAAGATGCTCAGAGAGCAGAGGATGACTTGGAGCTCAAGTCCAAGAGAGGCAGGGATGATTCAGGCAGTACGAGTGGTAGTGCGGGACCAGCTAAGCGTCCCTATGTGCAGAAGGCAGCGCAGCAGGGTCTGGATCAGAGGGTGCCCACTTGTGCCTATTGTAGGAAGGCAGGACACACTTGGGATGTTTGTAGGAGGAGGCTGAAGGTATGTTTGTTCTGTGGATCCGCTGCTCACCAGATGCGAGATTGCCCCACTGCACCTCCATTGGGTGGAGCACAGGATCAGAGAGTTGGAGCTAGGCCACCTGTGGCACAGCATCATGTCCCGTACCAGCAGTGGGATACACCCCAGCAGGGCAGGGCTTATGCATTGACGGTCGAGGAGGCCGATGCTATGGGTGTCGGGTTAGCAGGTCTGTCTCTTTGTTCTTCTTCCTATCCTTTTCCATTCCTTGTGGTGTGCTTCATTAGTACTTGTTAGACTTTTTTTTGTGCTGTGGTAGATAGTGTAGTGACCATGATTGAGACTGTGATAACACGACTAGTAGGACCCTGATCTTGTATGTTGTATAGGTAAAATTTCTTGACTGTGATTGTTGGGGGTTTGACCTAGAGTGAGTGTGATTGACTTTAAATTTCGAGGACGAAATTTTCTAAGGAGGATAGGCTTGTCACCACCCCATTTCCAGAGCCGGGTATTTTTTTTTAATTTTAATTTGGGTTAGTTGTGTATTATTTATATTTAATTATATTTATATTTAATTAATGATTGTATTATATTTTTATTGATTGTTTTAGGATTTTGGCTAGCCTGGACCCATGTCAGACCCTAATGGACCCATGTCCGACCCAGCCCACACCCCTGTGAGACCTATTTTTGGGTTTAGAATATTTATTATATTTTTAGTGGGTTAGTGGGAGAGATTTGGAGTTAGTTTGAGTGCTTTTGGAATCCGGAACCCAAAACCAAGTGAGAGAGGGGCATTTTGGGCATTTGAAAATTAGTGAAACCCCTTTTTAGTCATGGCCGGCCCTACCTACCCCCCCCATTCCGTGAGAACCAGCAGCAGCCCCCCCTTTGTATTCTACTTCTTCTTCACTTCTTCTTCATACTTCTTCTTCTTCTCCACTTCTTCTTTCTTCTTCTTCCTTTTTCTTCCAAAGTGAGTTCTTCTTCCTTTTTCTTCCTTCTTTCTTCCATTCCTTCTTCTTTATGCTAACCCTCACCTTGCATTTTGCCTAACCTAGGTGTGTGGAGCCTAGATTTAGTGTGGAGGCTAGATTTGGTGGCTTGGAGCTTGAGGGAGGTGATTCCAAGTAGATCGGAGACTTTGGCCTTGGGATTTCAACTCCCAAGAGGTAAACCCTAATTTTCCCCTTATAATTACTCTTTTATAGTGTAATTAATAGTTTAGAACATTCCTAGACCCTTAGGCTACCCGTGGGAGGAAGTTGGAACTAGTTTGGTAGTGTTTGGAGACTTTAACACTAGGTTTTGTGTCAATTTCGGGTGAAATCCAAATTTGGCCCAATTTTGGGTGATGCCCTAGGTTAGACAGACCTAGGTAGACGTTGTCGGGTGTCTTGAAGGTGAGTGCATGTCTTCGTTCGGACACGGGAAGCCGTGTCGCGGAGAAACGGGCGTTTCGGACATTTTTAGGATTTTCGTCGTCGCCGATTCTAAGTGTGTGCGAGTTTTTGCCACGGGCCTAGAATCGACGCGGTAGCACTTTTTCTAGGATCTAGGCATCGTTTAGGACCCGTGGGTAATTTTGGGCCGATTCTGAGTTGGTTTGGTGTGCGTTTCAGGAGGTTTTCCGAACCGCACACCGCGTGTTCGTCGAAATGACCGAACGGCCATTTCGACTTGGTTTCCTTGTTTCGGGCTTGTGCGCGCGTTGGGTTAGCATCGGGGAGTGTATGCTAGAGTTTTCGAGTTATATTTTATATAATTTAGGGTGTTGGTGAGTGTCGGGATCGTTGGGCGTGAGTGGAACGTGTTGTTGTGTGTTGTGGTTGAGTGGTTTGTGTCTTTATATATATATTTATAAGTGTATATATATATATATATATATATATATATATATATATATATATATATATATATATATATTTATATATATATGTATGTGTATTTATGTATATATATTTATATATATATGTGTGTATTTATATCTATGTGCTTGTGTATGTATATGTCTATGTGTATACTTATATGTATATGTATAAGTGTGCTTGTGTGTGTATATGTATATATATATTTATATGTGTATGTGTATATCTATATATTTGAGAGTGTGTGTGTGTGTATATATATATATATATATATATATATATATATATATATATAGGTGTTGATATATATATAGCTATGTATATTTATATGTGTGTGTGTGTTGATATGTGTTTAAGTGTGTGTGTGTATTAGTGTTTGTGAGTGTGTTAGTGTGTGTGTTAGTATATAGATATAAGAGTGTGTATATATATATATATATATATCTAGTTGTATAAATACATAGAGATATATGTATATTTGTATATATATAGAGAGTGATATATATATATATATATATATATATATATATATATATATATATATATATATATATATATATATATATATATATATATATATATATATATATATATATATATATATATGAGTGTGTGTGTGTGTGTGTTTGTGAGATGGAGGGGGGAGTAGAACAGCAGCCAGTGGCAGCAGCTGTTGCTGCACTGCAGCAGCAGCAGCAGCAGCAGCATATGGAGCAGCAACAGCAGCAATAACAGGTACAGCAGTAGCAGCATATGGAGCAGCAACAGCAGCAATAACAGGTACAGCAGCAGCAGCAGCAAGCTCCAGCAGTAGCAGCTTGGTAGTAGCGAGGAGAGTGGGTTAATTAGAGGGTTTAATAGATAGATTAGATAGTTAGTTACCTAGATAAATAGGTTGATAGTTAGATAGATAATAAGATAGGTAGATGGATAGATAAATAGGTAAGATAGATAGTATTATAGATTAGATACTTAGATAGATAGATATATCTATCAATAGGTAGATAGTTACCTAGATAGGTAGGTAGATAGTTAGACGGGTAGATAGATAGCTAGATACTTAGATATATATCTATCTTAGATATAGATATCTATATACCTATAGTTATATATATATGTATAGGTAAGGTAATGGGTATTTGTATATGTGTGTGTGGATATCTATATATATATGTACATAGGTACTTAGATATATAAATATATGATAGATATATATATATTTTTTAGCCTAGATTAATAACTAGGTGTATAATTATTAGCTAGATAGCTAGTTAGAGGGGTTTGAGAGCGGTATCTCAATACCTTGAGATACCGAGGTATCTCAATACCTTGAGATATCCAAGGTATTGAGTTTCGAGCGGGGTATTTGAGCATTAGCCTAGGAAATGTATTGGAGTGATATTTATATGTTTATGTATATATATTTACGCGTGCTAGCATAGGTTTTAGCGGGTTTATGTGGGATGCGTGGCCTAGGGCGAGGTATCGGATACCGAGGGTATCCCGGTATCTCGATTAGGCGAGTTTGAGAGTTTAGTAGCTTAATGAGCTCGGTTTGGCCTAGAATTTTAGGAGCACCCTAGTTTGACCTAAACTTGACCGTAGTTGACTCGGTTGACCGCCAAAGTCAACTTTCGACCTAGTTTTGACCCAGAGTTGACTTTTTAGACTCAGAGTTGACTTTTTGACCCAGATTTTTCTGGTTTGACCCGTTTGACCTAGAACGACCCCAGAAGCCTATTTTTAGTTATTTTATATTTGTTTAACTCATTAGAAACCTGTTTAACCTTGCTTTTCGCATTAGGTCCTTGCGACACCAGTTCGGATCGCCAGTTGCTCAGGACGTCAGGCGAGTACATTCTCTGATAGTTTTTATTATCTGATGATTATTATGATTCAGCTGCTAGTATAGTATCATCTGATTATTCTGGCACAACACGGGACACTGACTGATATTTTTGGATTTATTTACTTGCGACACGTATATTTCATGTTTCTGGCCTCTATTCTGGAATCACCTACAGGCATCACCTACAGGCATCACTCATGTTCATGCTGGACTCATCTTGATTTACGTGTTGGGTCTTGGATTCACTTGTATTAGTCAGGGCGGAGAAATACTCGAGTAGACATATAAATATTCCCATCTGGAATCATCAGGAATCACTCCATCTGGTCTAATCTGGAATGATAGCAGCCGCACACCCAGTGCGCGGTGAGCCGTACTTACCCCTAGCCGTTTACATGTCGAAACAAGTATTTCAAAGACACCGAGTTCATTCTTTATAGTCTGGACTCTCTTGCATTTCTTGCTGGTCTCACTTACATATTTCTGGACTTGACTCACTACATGTATTTCATGCTGGACTCACTACACGTTCATGTGCACGGACTTGATCTTAGCTTAGATTTCCTGTATCTTGCAGTTATTACTATCTTGCTCTGATATTCCTGCATCTTTACCTTTATACACCAGTGATTTATATATTTCTTGTTTTATACTTGCTTCATTCTTCTTGCTACTTGCTATAACTGTTTTATAGTTTTTATCATTTAAATGGAACTGCTGTTAGAGATGTACTTGCTCCAGTCCTGACTGGACATATTTTTCAGAGTATTCGGAGGAGTGGTGTCCGACGTTTTATGGACCTGAGCCTGTTGATGGTGCAGACAGGGACCCCTAGTTTAGGAGTGATTTCCGGGTTGGTAGCCGGGATCACTAAGACCTTGTTATTGTTTTATTAGCTTTTAGCACCGAATTTGTCTCCGGTTTTGGTTTGAGACCTTGTATTGTATATTATTTTGGATGATTTGGATGATGTATTATTATTATTGATGTTGTGGTGGTTTTAGTTGTTGTTGGTTAGACTCTGGAGTTGTTAGTCTTCTTTGTCATCTTATCGTACTTAGATTCGTGATTGAGTATATTATAATTATCATTATGATATTGCTCCTCCGTTTGGAGTTGAAATCTTGACAGGTTTATATATTGATTGTGTGAGATTGATAGTTTAACCTAGACAGCGTTCTACCGCCGATGCTGCGGCATAGGCTGGACGTACCCACGACTCATGCCCGATTTTTCGGGCACGGGTCGTGACACATTTTTTGTGGTGGCCCATGCAGGTCTCGATTCACAATTAGTACGATGTCGTGGTGGTACAACAACTTAGTTGTACTGCTGCGAGCCTGCTATAGGATCTAGGATCTAGGATGAGAGTGTACTCAATCACGACTAGGAACAATTCCAATCTAATTATCCTGAAATTATTTTCTTTTGAAATATTATTGTCCTTCTTTGATGATATCGTATCTTGTACCGTATTGACTTCTTTTGATCTGTGTTCAGGATGCCTCCGAAGACACGATCTCATCGTACCGCCCCAGCAGTTGCCACTGAGAGGTCTGCTACCTCTCGTCCAGCTCGTATTCAGGCAGCTACTACCGCTCCACTCACCATTCCTGCCGTTGAGGGAGTATCTGCTTCTCTCGGGGATCCTCCTTCACCTGTCGATCCGAGGACTACTCCAGTCGTTCCGGTAGTTCCTCCACCACTTCCTGCTCCAGTAGATGTCGCGCAGTTGTTTGCGTTCTTCAGGGAGATAATGGACGCGCAACACCGTCAGGTGGATGTGATGAGGCTGGGCATTGAGAACGCCCACCAGGTGGCCATGATAGCAGTGGATAGGGTGGCACAGATTCAGCCACAGGCAGATGAGATTCAGCGCCCGAGGCCGGGTAGTATCATTGACTTTCAGAGGATGCGGCCCAAGAAGTTCCGTGGTACAGAAGGGATCCTGTACGCGGATGACTGGATAGAGCAGATTGAGGGGATCTTCAGGCTTGCGCAGATTCCAGACAGCATGCAGATAGAGGCGACGGGCAGTCAGATGTTCGACCTCGCCTTGACATGGTATCGCACTGATACGAGAATTGCGGTGCCAGGGCTTACTTGGGAGGCTTTCAAGAGGCTTTTTAAGGAGAAGTTTTTCCCAGATGTGGCGCTCAGTGCTTTGGAGAGCCAATTTGAGGCACTCGTCCAGGGGAGTATGACGGTGGATGAGTACGCAGCGAAGTTCTACCGTCTGGGCAGATTTGTAGATGGCTTGAGTGAGGCAGCAAAGGCGAGGAAGTTTCGCAAGGGCTTGGTCATGGCGGTCAAGTCTTTGACCAGGAGCGACCGCGAGGCGACTTTCGAGCAGATAGTAGGAGATGCTCAGAGAGCAGAGGATGACTTGGAGCTCAAGTCCAAGAGAGGCAGGGATGATTCAGGCAGTGCGAGTGGTAGTGCGGGACCAGCTAAGCGTCCCTATGTGCAGAAGGCAGTGCAGCAGGGTCAGGATCAGAGGGTGCCCACTTGTGCCTACTGCAGGAAGGCAGGACACACTTGGGATATTTGTAGGAGAAGGCTGAAGGTATGTTTGTTCTGTGGATCCGCTGCTCACCAGATACGAGATTGCCCCACTGCACCTCCATTGGGTGGAGCACAGGATCAGAGAGTTGGAGCTAGGCCACCTGTGGCACATCATCATGCCCCGTACCAGCAGAGGGATACACCCCAGCAGGGCAGGGCTTATGCATTGACGGTCGAGGAGGCCGATGCTATGGGTGTCGGGTTAGCAGGTCTGTCTCTTTGTTCTTCTTCATGTCCTTTTCCATTCCTTGTGGTGTGCTTCATTAGTACCTGTTAGACTTTTCTTTGTGCTGTGGTAGATAGTGTAGTGACCCTGATTGAGACTGTGATAACACGACCAGTAGGACCCTGATCTTGTACGTTGTATAGGTATAATTTCTTGACTGTGATTGTTGGGGGTTTGACCTAGAGTGAGTGTGATTGACTTTAAATTTCGAGGACAAAATTTTCTAAGGAGGATAGGCTTGTCACCACCCCATTTCCAGAGCCGGGTATTTTTTTTAATTTTAATTTGGGTTAATTGTGTATTATTTATATTTAATTGTATTTATATTTAATTAATGATTGTATTGTATTTTTATTGATTGTTTTAGGATTTTGGCTAGCCTGGACCCATGTTAGACCCTAGTGGACCCATGTCCGACCCAGCCCACACCCCTGTGAGACCTATTTTTGGGTTTAGAATATTTATTATATTTTTAGTGGGTTAGTGGGAGAGATTTGGAGTTAGTTTGAGTGCTTTTGGAATCCGGAACCCAAAACCAAGTGAGAGGGGGGCGTTTTGGGCATTTGGAAATTAGTGAAACCCCTTTTTAGTCATGGCCGGCCCTACCTACCCCACCCCCCATTCCGTGAGAACCAGCAGCAGCTCCCCTTTGTATTCTACTTCTTTTTCACTTCTTCTTCATACTTCTTCTTCTTCTCCCCTTCTTCTTTCTTCTTCCTTCTTCTTCCAAAGTGAGTTCTTCTTCCTTTTTCTTCCTTCTTTGTTCCATTCCTTCTTCTTTATGCTAACCCTTACCTTGCATTTTCCCTAACCTAGGTGTGTGGAGCCTAGATTTAGTGTGGAGGCTAGATTTGGTGGCTTGGAGCTTGAGAGAGGTGATTCCAAGTAGATCGGAGACTTTGGCCTTGGAATTTCAACTCCCAAGAGGTAAACCCTAATTTTCCTCTTGTAATTACTCTTTTATAGTGTAATTAATAGTTTAGAAGCTTCCTAGACCCTTAGGCTACCCGTGGGAGGAAGTTGGAACTAGTTTGGTAGTGTTTGGAGACTTTAATACTAGGTTTTGTGTCAATTTCGGGTGAAATCTAAATTTGACCCAATTTTGGATGATGCCCTAGGTTAGATGGACCTAGGTAGACGTTGTCGGGTGTCTTGAGGGTGAGTGCGTGTCTCCGTTCGGACACGGGAAGCCGTGTCGCAGAGAAACGGGTGTTTCGGGCATTTTCGGGATTTTTGTCGTCGCCGATTCTAAGTGCGTACGAGTTTTTGCCACTGGCCTAGAATCGATGCGGTAGCACTTTTTCTAGGATCTAGGCATCGTTTAGGACCCGTGGGTAAATTTTGGGCCAATTTCGAGTTGGTTTGGTGTGCGTTTCAGGAGGTTTTCCGAACCGCACACCGCGTGTTCGTCGAAATGATCGAACGTCCATTTCGACTTAGTTTCCTTATTTCGGGCTTGTGCGCGCATTGGGTTAGCATCGGGGAGTGTGTGCTAGAGTTTTCGAGTTATATTTTATATATTTTAGGGTGTTGGTGAGTATCGGGGTCGTTGGGCGTGAGTGGAGCGTGTTGTTGTGTGTTGTGGTTGAGTGGTGTGTGTCTTTATATATATATATATATATATATATATATATATATATATATATATATATATATATTTATATATATATGTATGTGTGTTTATGTATATATATTTATATATATATGTGTGTATTTATATCTATGTGCTTGTGTATGTATATGTCTATGTGTATACTTATATGTATATGTATAAGTGTGCTTGTGTGTGTATATGTATATATATATTTATATGTGTATGTGTATATCTATATATTTGAGAGTGTGTGTGTGTATATATATATATATATATATATATATATATATATATATATATATATATATATATATATATATATATATAGGTGTTGATATATATATAGCTATGTATATTTATATGTGTGTATGTGTTGATATGTGTTTAAGTGTGTGTGTGTGTATTAGTGTTTGTGAGTGTGTTAGTGTGTGTGTTAGTATATAGATATAAGAGTGTGTATATATATATATATATATATATATATATATATATATATATAGAGAGAGAGAATAAGGGAGGTGAGATGGCACCTCACCCTAAAAACAAAGGTGGCGGTGACGTGGCACAATCTCAACCACACAAACGAGGGGAGGGGGTTAAGTGCAAATTGCCAATTATGAAATGTGTGGTTGAGATTGTGCCACGTCACCGCCACCCTTGTTTTTAGAGTGAGGTGCCATCTCACCTCCCTTATTCTATATATATATATATATATATATATATATATATATATATATATATATATATATATATATATATATATATATATATATATATATCTAGTTGTATAAATACATAGAGATATATGTATATTTGTATATATATATATATATATATATATATATATATATATATATATATATATAGGAGTGTGTGTGTGTGTGTTTGTGAGATGGAGGGGGGAGTAGAACAGCAGCCAGTGGTAGCAGCTGCTGCTGCACTGCAGCAGCACCAGCATATGGAGCAGCAACATCAGCAATAACAGGTACAGCAGCAGCAGCAGCAGCAAGCTCCAGCAGTAGCAGCTAGGTAGTAGCGAGGAGAGTGGGTTAATTAGAGGGTTTAATAGATATATTAGATAGTTAGTTACCTAGATAAATAGGTTGATAGTTAGATAGATAATAAGATAGGTAGATGGATAGATAAATAGGTAAGATAGATAGTATTATAGATTAGATACTTAGATAGATAGATATATCTATCAATAGGTAGATAGTTACCTAGATAGGTAGGTAGATAGTTAGACGGGTAGATAGATAGCTAGATACTTAGATATATATCTATCTAAGATATAGATATCTATATACCTATAGTTATATATATATGTATAGGTAAGGTAATGGGTATTTGTATATGTGTGTGTGGATATCTATATATATGTACATAGGTACTTAGATATATAAATATATGATAGATATATATTTTTTCTAGCCTAGATTAATAACTAGGTGTATAATTATTAGCTAGATAGCTAGTTAGAGGGGTTTGAGAGCGGTATCTCAATACCTTGAGATACCGAGGTATCTCAATACCTTGAGATATCCAAGGTATTGAGTTTCGAGCGAGGTATTTGAGCATTAGCCTAGGAAATGTATTGGAGTGATTTTTATATGTTTATGTATATATATTTACGCGTGCTAGCATAGGTTTTAGCGGGTTTATGCGGGGTGCGTGGCCTAGGGCGAGGTATCGGATACCGAGGGTATTCCGGTATCTCGATTAGGCGAGTTTGCGAGTTTAGTAGCTTAATGAGCTCGGTTTGGCCTAGAATTTTAGGAGCACCATAGTTTGACCTAGACTTGACCGTAGTTGACTCGGTTGACCGCCAAAGTCAACTTTTGACCTAGTTTTGACCCAAAGTTGACTTTTTGGACCCAAAGTTGACTTTTTGACCCAAATTTCACCGGTTTGACCCGTTTGACCTAGAACGACCCCAGAAGCCTATTTTTAGTTATTTTATATCTGTTTAACTCATTAGAAACCTGTTTAACTTTACTTTTCGCATTAGGTCCTTGCGACACCAGTTCGGATCGCCAATTGCTCAGGACGTCAAGCGAGTACATTCTCTGATAGTTTTCATTATCTGATGATTATTATGATTCAACTGCTAGTTTAGTATCATCTGATTATTCTGGCACAACACGGGACACTGAATGATATTTCTGGATTCATTTACTTACGACACGTACTTTTTATGTTTCTGGCCTCTATTCTGGAATCACCTACATGCATCACCTACAGGCATCACTCATGTTCAGGCTGGACTCATCTTGATTTACGTGTCGGGTCTTGGATTCACTTGTATTAGTCGGGGCGGAGAAATACTCGAGTAGACATATAAACATTCCTATCTGGAATCATCAGGAATCACTCCCTCTGGTCTAATCTGGAATGATAGCAGCCACGCACCCAGTGCGCGGTGAGCCGTACTTACCCCTAGCCGTTTACATGTCGAAACAAGTATTTCAAAGACACCGAGTTCATTCTTTATAGTCTGGACTCTCTTGCATTTCTTGCTGGTCTCACTTACATATTTCTGGACTTGACTCACTACATGTATTTCATGCTGGACTCACTACACGTTCATGTGCACGGACTTGATCTTAGCTTAGATTTCATGTATCTTGCAGTTATTACTATCTTGCTCTGATATTCCTGCATCTTTACCTTTATGCACCAGTGATTTATATATTTCTTGTTTTATACTTGCTTCATTCTTCTTGCTACTTGCTATAACTGTTTTATAGTTTTTATCATTTAAATGGAACTACTGTTAGAGATGTACTTGCTCCAGTCCTGACTGGACATATTTTTTAGAGTATCCGGAGGAGTGGTGTCCGACGTTTTATGGACCTGAGCCTGTTGATGGTGCAGACAGGGACCCCTAGTTTAGGAGTAATTTCCGGGTTGGTAGCCGGGATCACTAAGACCTTGTTAATATTTTATTAGCTTTTAGCACCGGATTTGTCTCCGGTTTTGGTTTGAGACCTTGTATTGTATATTATTTTGGATGATTTGGATGATGTATTATTATTATTGATGTTGTGGTGGTTTTAGTTGTTGTTGGTTAGACTCTGGAGTTGTTAGTCTTCTTTGTCATCTTATCGTGCTTAGATTCGTGATTGAGTATATTGTGATTATCATTATGATATTGCTCCTCCGTTTGGAGTTGAGATCTTGACAGGTTTATATATTGATTGTGTGAGATTGATAGTTTGACCTAGATAGCGTTCTACCGCCGATGCTGCGGCGTAGGCTGGACGTACCCACGATTTATGCCCGATTTTCCGGGCACGAGTCGTGACAAGACATGAAATTTAAAACATATACACCTACAAAATTGTTTTCGTATCCTACGATCATTTTTAACATATATCAACTTGTGCCCTACGATAACATCGATGAACATACTTGTGTGTCACCATCAAATACTTAATATAACATGCATATAAACATACATAGAATACTCTTTTATAAGTTAGGACACACATATATGTAAAATAGTTTTGGTTTAAAAATAAATGAATAACATAGCTTTTACGTTACGTAATTTTATTACACTACATAACTTTGTTATGTTACGTTAAGTAGCTCCGTTATGTTAACTACATTATGTTATGTAATCTTATTACATTACACAATTTTATTATATTAGCAATTACGTCACATTATGTAATTTTATTACCGTACATAAATAATTTCGTTATTTAATACATGCTCCTATTTTATACACATAGAGACACACATTTAAGATATAATAAGTGTATATATAAACATAATGTCATGCTTTGGTCCCAAAATACACAGGACCAAACTACGTGACAATGGCCAGTTATATATCCAAGTAGACTCCAAACCAACTTGAACACATATAAGCTATCCTAGATTGTGTAACTAACTCTATAACAACTTTCTTTCTCAACCCACATGACAAAAATATAAAGAAAATAATATGACTACCAGTCTGCAGCTTAATAATCATACTTGTCCCAATAGACTCAATAAAAATAACACGAGTCTACAAATAGTAGGCTATTAAGCCGATACAAGTTGTTAGTCCCGAGGCTTAATTAAAAATGGTAGAATAGAAGCCAAGAACAGAGATTCAAGATCGAACCATCCAATGTAAGGTTTTCAGTGATGGTTATCCAGTTGTAGAAGCTACCCCAAAGGCTTTCGCTTTCGATAATCCTTTCAAAATATCCTCTGTTGGATCTTGAAGTTGTAGTCGAGATCAGAGGTTCACACAAAAGTTTCCTCTCTGACTATCCTCGATTCCAACGAAGAAAAACTAAATATCTCGATTACAACTTGCAAACTAGATTACAATAATCAAAAGATTAAACTCTCATTCTTAGTTGCAAACACAGTTGCAATTGAGACATAACGAATTACAACTTGCAGAAGAAATAAAGAAGAAAAAATTATGAACAACTTCTTGATGGGGTGATGAAGATCACCGTTGCTCAAAGCTAGATTTTTCCCACACAATCTGCTTCCAGGAACCAGCAAGTTCTGAATAGAAGTACTGGAACACTCGTCGTCACCTCTTTTGGAACTCGCACGAACTCATCTGGACTCCATTGGCGACAGCATGACGACAATCTCCCTCTCTCTCAATTTTGAAGTAAGTACTCAATGAAGGCACAAAAAGAGTATTTACAGTGTAGGGTTGAAACTCTAACCCTCATAATATCCCTACACCAATTATGGAAAGATATGAATGAATTAAATTCAAATCCCACAAAAAATAGATCTGATTAATTGTCTCAATATTTCTATTATTATGCCCCCACCAATTATGGTAGGATAAAAATAAATTAAATGCATATCCCAAAAGATTATGAGAGTTTAAATCCAAATTATTCTGCCATAACTGTCCAATAATTATAGTAGGATAATAATGAATTAAATGCGCATCCCAAAGGATTATGAGAGATTTAATTCAAATTATTTTGTCATAACTTTCCAGATCCACAATCAGTGTGATCTGATCAATCTGACGTGCTAAGTGAAAAGTATGCCAATAAAGTGCCACATTGCGTCCTTGAGCCCTATTCCGAGTCTGAGTCTGAGTCCAAGTCCGAGTCGCTAAGTCTCTATGGGGCTTAGCTCCTAAGAAAGTTTTTCCAAGAGAATGACAAAAAATATAAATATTTTCTTTGAGCTTTTTTCTCCTAGGAAAATACTCCCACATGATACCCATGTGCCCCACTACACCTCATGTGCACACCTCAGCACATACAAAGTATTATATTGAGATACCCACTTTGTGGTGTAGTTGATGTGGGACTATATTTCTCTAGTCCAAAGGCAAAAATACCAATAATCCTCCACATATCTTAATATATGGGTTGAGCGTTTCCCACAGTGACTGCCCATTATGTATTAGGATAGATGTTACTTCAATTCTTTCCCGCATGGGTCAAATAACATTATAATACAAGAATGGACTAATCTTTGAATTATGCACCATAACTGCAATTCTTTCCACTTGTATAATGTTATCAATTGTGCTTCCGGTTGCATATTAAAGGCCTTGTGCCCGCCTGGTTTCGGTGTATGTATATTGGGTGTCTATAAACTTTTTCTCAAGCGAAGGCTAATATCTCTTTCCATACACTCTAGGTGGATTCTTTTAAATAGTCCTGGCATGAAGCCTTGCGCTTCCTTGCAGTGCTGCTCCGCTATGATATGGCCCAAAGCCGAGGCTACATCTCATCGTGGTGTCATCCCACTGTAATGAGGTTCCAGCCTCTTTGTAGTGCCATACTATCCAGCATGAAGCATTGTGCTTCCTTGTGGTGTTACGTCGTTGTGATATTATTCGCGTAGCCGATGCTTTATATCTTTTACCTTTTGGTGGTGTCACACCACTGTAACATGAGGTCACCGGCCTTTTAGTAGTGCTGCCTACCACTCTTCATTCTATAACATTAGGCTATATGCCTATGTGCGGTGCTATACCCCTGTGACATGGCCCAAAGCTGAGGCTTTACCCTCTCAAGGTACCTCATGTGGCGTCACCCCACTGTAGCATGGAGTAATACGCTCCTTTGTAGTATTGTGCTACCCGTGCATCCTGTAAAGCACGTCGGACATTCAAAATATCCGAGAACTCATTGCGTCTAATATATCCTCCTACAGGACTTGTTCTATACAAAGAACAAATAGTAGACAACAGTAGTTCTGGATCCGTAATCCCTCAATATCTCAAAGGAATACCCATTGTTCCTAATATTCTCCCAGTCAATGATCCTTCTTTGAACCAAAAGCTAGATGCCTAGTAGATTTCTCTTTGAACTAATAGCATAAAAATTTTAATGGTAGAATTACAAAGACACAATATCAGAATATCTTCAAGCCTATTTTGATTGTTGTGTCCTCGACAAGCTGGTGCTTTAGACCTTTGGTGAATGGCTCTACCAGATTCTCCTGGCTCTGAAAATTAATCATGACAATAACTCCAGCCTTGATAAGATCATTCGATGTTCTGTGCCTGAGTCGCACAGTCCTTTTCTTACCATTAAAGAGATTATTTGATGCCACCGCTGTAGTCACCTGGTTGTCGCAGTAAATCAGTGCCGCCAAAATTTGTGCACCAACCACTGAAAGATTATACATGTGCTCTCGAAGCCATTATGCTTTATCTACTGCAGTCGCCCGTGCATAAAACTCAGATTTTATTAAGGAATAAGAGAGCATAGTTTGCTTCTTCGACTTCCATGATATAGCAGCTTCAACCATACGATGTATCCTCCTGTGGACCTTTCACACTCTATTTCTGAATACCAGCTTGCATTAATGAAGCCTTCCACTACTATCAAATAACTACTATAGTACAATACATACTTCTGAGTCCTCTTGAGATATCTCATCAATCTTTTCACAGCTTTCCAGTGCTCCACACCTAGATTGCTCATGAACCGACTCAACACCCCTACTGCGAAAGATATGCCAGGCCTTGTGGCAGTTGTTGCATACATCAAACTTTCGATGACGCTTGAGTACTCCAATTGCCTGACATTTTTTCTAGGATTTGGCTTCATCTTCTTGTCACACCTGTATGGAGTAATAATTCCTGAAAGATCCTGATATCCATAGCATATGAGCATCTTTCTAATATAATAAGACTGTGACAGTGCCACTCGAGTGTCAGTCTGGATGATATTTATCCCATGGATAACATCAACTTCCTTCAAGTCTTTCATACTGAACTTGTATAAGAGGAACTTATTTGTCTCAGTGATCAGCATGTTGTCCATGTACAGACAAACAATGACTTATCTTCCGTTAGTGAACTTTGTATAAACATACTTGTCCGTCTCGCTGACCCTGTTGCTGTTTGATCTTATGACTTTATCAAATTTCTTATGCCACATCTTGGGAGCTTACTTCAGACCATATAATAATTTCACCAATTGCAGACTTTGTCTTCAAACCCTTTGATGACAAATCCTTTTAGCTGTTGTATATAAATCTCTTCAATCAACTCTCTATTCAGGAATGCTATTTTAACATCCATCTGATGTATAACTAGCTTGGGAATTGTGCTCTTGATGATTGTCATCCGCGCTATTAGAGCATATGTATCAAAGTAGTCGATTTTCTGCTTCTAAGAAAACCCTTTGTCTACCAGCCTTGCTTTGAACTTGTCAACACTTCCATTGGCCTTCATATTCTTCTTGAAGATCCACTTGCATCTGATTGGTTTAGCTCTTTCAGGAAGATCGACCAACACCCAAGTAGTGTTGGAGGTTATTGAGTCATACTCATCATTGATGGCCTCCCTCCAGAATTCAACATCTCTTGTCTTCATCGCCTCATCATAGGTAAGCGGATCTGCTTCAACATGATAGGTGACAAAGTCATCTCCGAAGTCCTTCTATCTCCTTACTCGCTTAGACATCGTCCTACGAGTTCTGGTTCGAACAGTATCTCTGGTATGACAACTTCTTCTTGGACTACATCTTCATTGGAAGCGATAGCCTCCTGTGCACCCACACTATTCTTCGAAATATTCGCGATAACAATATTCCCGTGCCTTGTAAATTTATCTTTAAAGAATTATGCGTTGTGAGATTCGATGATATGATTTGATTCGATATCAAGAAACCTTCGAGCATCACTCTTCTTAGCATAACCCAGGAAGATAGTCTTTGTAGTCATCATCCTCAACTTCTGAATCTTTATTCTGGAGCTTCACATACGCCAGACACCCCCACACTCGACTTACTTTCAAGTTGGGTCTGACTTTGAATCATAGTTTATGAGGAGTGATATCAGAAGTTGCGTACGATACTCTGTTTAGAATTAAAGTAGCCATGAGAGTAACTTCTCTCTAGAAGCAGTTTGAAAGACCCGTAGTCAACAATATTGAATTCGTTATCTCTGTCAATGTCTTGTGCTTTCTTTCAGCTACTACATTTTATTGAGGAGAATACATAGTTGTTGTCTCATTGACAATTCCATGTTCTTTATAGAATGATACAAATTCAATAGACCTATACTCTCCGCCTTGATCACTTCTGAGTCTCTTGAGTTGTTGTCCAGTTTGATGTTCAGCCTCAGCCCTGAACTCCTTAAACTTCTCAAATACTTCGTCTTTTTACTTGATAAGATAGATAAATACGTACTTCGAGTAATCGTTGATGAATGTAATAAAATACTTTATCTTAGCCTTTCTAGAGAACTGTTTGAAGTCACAGATATCTGAGTGCACAAACTTGAGAAGATATGTGCTTCGATTTACCCATTTGAACATTTTTTTTATGATCTTTGCTTGTGCACAGACCTCACACTTCTCCACCTCCTTACCCCCACATTTGGAGATAAGCCCTAGACTAAATATTTTATTTATTCTTTTACAATGAAAATGCCATAATCTATTGTACCCTAACTCAAGAGAATAACCAAAAGAAGGGACTGCATTAACATTATTAGCAAGAGTTACAAGCTAAATTTTGAACATCCCTTCGATACAAAATGCATTTTCGAAGTATGTTTCTTTATAAGACATCATCATCTGCCCAACATTGATGTCCATGTCACGACCCGCACCCAAATTTTCGGGCACGAGTACGTAGGTACGTCCAGCCTACGCCGCAACATCGGCAGCAGAACGTTGTCTAAGGCAATATAACTATCTAAACATCTCACACAATATAATTAAAAGTACCTATCATGTTGTCTCAACTCCAAATGAAGGAACAATATAATAGTGTAATATTGGTAAACAATACTCAATCATAAAATTAAACTAAGGAGGATGAAAGTACGATATGGTATAAAAGAGAAATAGGAGTCATAAAATATCCTCAAGTCCAATACTATAAGTCTAGACTCAACAACTCTCCAAAATATTATATCTATATGCCATGAGTCGAAAATAAAACTAGTACAAGTCCAAAACTATATAACTAGGCCTCCTCGGTCACTGGTACTATGTCCTCCTATTCTAGGAGAGTATCCTCTAGTGGCTCACCATCCTGTGGGCCATAATAAGTGGGACACAGCTCCTCTAGCAAATCATCTAAAAAATATATCTAATCAGGAAAGGAGCGAAGTACAAAACTCTGAAAGCAACTCCAAATACATGGTAAAGCATATATGACGAGTAATAGAAAAGGATATAAGATGCACAAGTAATAAAAAATGGAAATGCAGGTGAGAACAGGCAAATATTCATAATAAAGACTGGAAAGTAAATACTGGTAATATGGAAATAAACTGCAAGTAGAAGAACAAGAATACTAGCTATGTGGTTTAGAGTACAAGTACGTTATGTGATCGACTTAGGTTGCACATGAGATAAATAGGTAACTCGATTATACGTGAGGTGTATAATCGACATACACATGAGATAAATAGGGCTGGATCACATAATCAACTTCTACATGCCCTCCCCAACCAATACTCATGGATCCAATCATGACACATTACACACATAAATACGGTATAGTCACACTAGCATACGATGTAAACCCCCTCAAATATTTCTATAGATAGTCTGGTATAGAATGAAAAAATTTGTTATAGCAGCAATTGATTGAGTTTTAGAGTAAGGTTGCAGATGTTTGAGTATTTTAATTAAACCCTTGGAGTGCCCTACCATTGTTAAATTATTCGGAACCCAACATCAGCCCATAAATTCTAATAGATTGTTGCACTTTTGACTTGACACGCCAATTTAGGCGCTGTACTTTTTCGTCACTCAAAATCCTATTTTCTTGTGCTCTAAATTAATTGCACAACTTTCCGTATCCAAATCCCATATTTAATCCCGTGTCGGACACCTGTATCGTTACCATCAATTTTGAGACACCATCTTAACCCGTTGAGCCGGACCAACTAAAGGGTCCAAGACTGACACCAAGCCTACACCATTTTTGACCTTTGTGTCACTCCCAAATTGAGACCCCAAGTGCCCCCATTTAATTTAAAAGCGCAGAACATATTTATTCTAATTAAATCGGGGATACCAACTTTGACTAATCCTATTTTAATCCCCATTTAATTACAATGACCATTTATTTTTAAGCCCATGCCAAACACACAACACCCCCTCACCCTACAAAACACCAAACACCAAACACCAATTCCCCCATAATTTTTCTATTATTTTATGTGTTTGTGCAATTACCCAAACTTAAGGGGCTAAATTATAAATATTGTGACATGTGGCATACCCTCATTGGTCAAGGCCAAATGGAGAGGCCACCCTCTTCTTTGACCGGTCAACAATTCCCCCTCCCCTTTCTTTTGCATGAAGAAACAATTTCCTTCATGAGTAATCCTCACCCCATATTTGAAATGGAAAAATCTCCACCCTCCAATCATCACACACCATCCTATAAAATGTCTTCATCACATCCCTCTTCCCAATGCAGGCCCTAATCCCCATGCTAGAGAAACCCCCACCCTCTCTATCTCTCCTCCCTCTTCCCCATATAAAATGAAAACCGAATCCCACTTTCTTCTTCTCCTTCTTCCTTCCTTCTTCTTCTTCTTCCTCTTGGAAGAACCACCCATCCCCGGCCGAGCCATCCCCGGCCAGCCGACTGTGCCTAGCCGCTCCGGCCTACACCTTAATCCGGCGCTGCCACGATCGCTCCTCCGGCAGGCCATCTCCGCCACCAGCCTCCTTCACCCGAGTCGGCCACACTCCACTGCACCTCCATCCGACCCCGCTCCACCTCTGGCCAGCGAGCTCTGCACCACCGTGGCAGCCGTCCACCCCAAGCCGGGCACCGACTGCTGCTCCGACCGAGCTGTTGTGCCACCCCTCGAGCCACTGCTCGACCACTAACCCCGTCGAGCAGCAGTCGCTGCCTCCCTCCATCAGTGCTCGAGCCCGCTGCCATGAGCTACTCCGGCCGAGCTGTTGTCGCCACCGCCTACCATCGGTCAGATCCAGACATATTCAACCAACTCTTCGGATCCGACGACCATTTTGGCAGCCCTCGATTCACCTGCATATTTTTCCGGCGGCCGAGACCTCCATCCGCCATTACTGCCCCCAGCTTCACTCCCCGGCCAGTCTTCCCCGCGGCTACGAACCACTCCGGCGAGCATCGCCACGAGCTTCTCCCCGCACCACCCTCGATTACCACGAGCCCGGCCTGTTGTCCGTTCAACCACTCCGGTGAGCTCCGGCCTGCAGTACACTCCACCACCATAATCGACCACTCCACCCTCTCGACCACCACCTCCAGTTTGTTCTCCGACCAGTAGCTTCCCCACGACTTCCAGTCTACTCCGGCCATCACCCCCTCCGGCCAGCGAAACCTCGTCGAGGTATACGACTCCCTCCCCCTCTCTATATTGATATATTGTCTTGGGTTTTAGTTAGGGTTATAGTGGTTATATATGGTTTTGTGTAAAATAGTTAGGGTTTATGTAGATGTAGTGTAGTATGTATGATCATGCGTTAATGATGTGATTAAGGCTTAATGTTAGAGTTGTTTTTTTTGCATGGGAGTTTAAGGTTTGATTATAACTAAATGATATGAATATTATACATGGTTGGAAAAATGCTAAATCAATTAATTAAGGTTTAAAAATGATTTGAGTAAGGACATAGAATTTATATCCATGATGGATGGAAGTGAGACATAAATAAGGAAGTGGGGATTAAATCGCCATATGAGATTTTAAGGTGTTGTCCTAATTGAATGCAAATTGATTATCGTGGGAACAGATTTAAATTATTGAGAAATAAGATTCTGATATTTGCACATTGATGAACACTGAGGAGCACGTGTTTGATTGTGAACTAGTGTGTAGTATCAAACCATTAATCGGTGATTTGGGGACTGGAAATTAATGATGGGTTAATTTAAGAGTAGTACATTTTGTGATTTGGTAACTATGATATAAAATAGAAGGTTAATAATTATTAATTGTGTATTTGAGGATGACAGTAAATGTACGTATTAACGTCGGTGCACACCGAGGTAAAATATGAGGAATAAATATGCATGATATACCAATAAATACTGTGCTGAATATAGAATGATTGAGGATGGTTTGATGATATTTTACAGATGATTAGTGTGAATTAATGTATCGTACCAATAGTTAACCTTGGTCAATCCACTAGCATAGTGTCTACGTGAGTTGTAACTAAGATTGTAGCATATGTTTAGACGTGTGTCACATCCATGTTTGTCGTGTGATAGTTTATTGATTGAGTTTGTATCTCGTCTCTAGGTGCTACGGGACCTGCAGACTTTGGCGTGGTACCGGATCCCCGTCATCAGCAGCCGGACGCAGGCAAGTGTACCTTGCCACCCTGCATTTCAGTTACAGATATTTTATTTATTTTATTATGTACATTGTGCGCGTATTTATTTACGATCGATACTTCACGTCCGGATCACAACCGGGTGTAGACGTTGACGTAACATCTTGTAACGAATGTTAGATATTTGTAACACCTCGATGTACGTACCTAAGTACATCGTCACCCCAGGACATATTCATACACGGTTATCGTGCTAGATTTCCTGTATCCTGATACTGACATTATGACCGGAGACTGGGATGACCTTAGGGTCGCGTCTGTTGATAGTTATTCCTGTGTGATGAGACTGTTAGATAGAGGTTCAGGTTCAACGCACAATCGTTGACCGCTTGGGATGGGGAAGACAGTTACTAGACGTTTGGGCTCCTCTGTACGCGCTTATATATGTATATGTATTATTTCTGTAGTAATCCTGTACCTAGTGTAGTTGTATCACCCGTGTGACTCTTTGCCCGGAGCTGCGGTACGTCCCGTGTGTTTCCGTGTCCGGAGCTACGGTTTTATTTTAGATAGCCCACGCGTCGAACATTATCTTTAAACTGTGTCTCACTTATTTGTTTATGATAGATTACCCTATTGTTGCACTTGTACTTTTGTTATACTTGGCATGCTGTATTTTTGTACCTTGTTACGTCCCTCTGAGGACCTGGTCCCCTGCCAGTTTTGCAGCATAGACAATTACGGAGCATTGGAGTTGCTGATGGAGTTGCACGTCTTGCGGGCATTGTACCAGGTACTCATATCATTTCCACCGGCATTATGGTTACTTTATTCTTATTGATTATTCATCTGTTGTCGTAGCCTAGTTTTTGTAGACTCATCTCTTCTTGAGTCTATTCGAGTTTGTGTGTTATTGGGCGGCCGACTTTAGCACATATAGCTCTTTCTTGTATATTGATGTACATTATGGATTGAGACATAGAGGTTTATAATTATGGGATATCTAGATAGTGCCCTTTATATTATACAGCTTATACGTATTCGAGTCAGACCAGAGTCTGGTCGAATGCGTAGCTGGCGTGTCACGTATCCCTGGTCCTACGTATTTTGGGACTGGGGTGTGACATATTTTTCTGGTGGCCCATGCAGGTCCGTATTAAATCGTCTTGGTCACCTGACTGTGCCAAGCGAGCCTGCAAATTAGGAATAGATATTATGATTGTTGAATAGGATCTCAATCCATAATCGATTTTAAAAACTCACTTTGTATGTGATTATCGCCCTTGGACCTCCAATTTGTATTCGTTCAATTTCCGTCAATATGGTTATCATTGTTTCTCATCCCCTATTATTCGGGAAGGCAAACGCTTGTGCCTGATGGTTCCCTCCAGAAGAAGATCGAAGACCAGACGACAAAAGACAGAATTCATGTAATATTCCCTGAAAAGATTGTTACCCTGAGTAGGATAGATTGATAGGTTCTTTTGGATTCAAGAACTAGTGTGGAAGGTTAGCAAGAGAGTTGGGCCCAGTAGTACCCTACCCTACTTGAGATAGCAGTGATCATGGAAGTACTGGGAGCTGGAAAGATTGTTGACCATGACCTAGAATAATTCATGGAAATACATAGCCTGATGATGGAAACTAGTGGTTATATATGATAGCAATACTAGGAACGATGTTATGAGCTAAAGGAGATGAAATTTTAGGATCTTACTTGGAAGATGATGATCTGATACCAAGAATTTTAGTATGTGCTTGGGTGACATTATTATTATAATTGCACTATGTGACCCGGAGCAATAAATAACGGGAAGAAGAAATTCGAGGAATACAATTTTTTGGGAAAATTTTGAGGAGGAGAGAAATTATACTTTAGGCAAGGAAGAATTTTTTTCTTTTGGAGGATTAGTGTGGTAAACAGAACAGAAGAATTTATTTTGAGGTTAAGTCTAGACGATGACATCGTCCTAGCATGAGTTGATTGAGCCAATACCACGCAATATTAGATTGTCGACGTAGTTGCATTATTTTTAGGCCACCAGATTACCTAGGTTTGAGTTTCTTCGGGGAGCCTGGGAGTATGGTGCCCATCTACCTTAGGGGCACACAATGCAAGGTGAACCAGTGTACCCCCGCATTATATCAGAGTTTGAGGATGTGATTCTAGAGAACCTTCCGGGCCAGCCACCTGACAGAGAGATAGAGTTTGCTAAAGAGTTGACTCCCAGAGCCGAGCCAATTATTTTCCCGTCTTCAGACTAGCACCGATAGAGTTGGTTGAGTTGAAGGTCCATAGTAGAGGATCTCTTAGACAAGGGTTTCAGTCGGGCTAGTGTTTCTTTATGGGGAGTACCCATCTTATTAGTGCCGAAGAAGGATGGGACGGTACGTTTGTGTATCGATTACAGGACATTAAATGTCGTAGCGATAAAGATCAAGTACCCTTGTCGCGCATCGATGATTTAGTTGAATCAGCTAAGTGGCGCATATGTATTCTCGAAGATCGATCTCAGATCCGGCTATCATCAGATCAAGGTACGGAGAGAGGACATTCCGAATACGGCTTTTCAGACGAAGTATGGATACTATGAGTTTCTAGTCATGCCATTTGGTTTAACCAACGTGCCAGCAGTATTTATGAGTCTGATGAATAAAGACTTCCACCAGTACTTAGATAAGTTCGTGGTGATATTTATCGACGATGTCTTGGTACATTCCGAGAGCCAGGAGAAGCACGAGAGGCATCTCAGGATCATGTTGGAGACGCTGAGGAAGGAGAGACTGTATGCCAAGCTCAGTAAATATGAGTTATGCTTAGTAGAATAGATAGCCTACGCATAGAGACAGCTAAGAGTTCATGAGGAGAACTAGCCGACGCACGATCTAGAGCTAGCTGCAATGATATTTGCACTAAAGCTATGGCGATACTACCTTATGGAGAGCGTATTGAGAGTTATACCGATCACAAAAGTCTGAAGTATGCCTACACGCAGAAGGAGCTCAATATGAGATAGAGGCTATGGCTAGAGTTGATGACAGATTATGATATCGAGTTACAGTACCACCCTGACAAGGCGAATGTAGTAGCAGATGCCTTAAGCAGGAAGATTCATCCTGGGGGTACGAAGATGTACCGAGATTTGAGGCAACATTACTTGTAGCATGGGATGAAGAGAGAGATTGCGAGATTCGTGGCGAGATGCTTGGTATGTCAGCAAGTCAAGGCTGAATATTAGAGAACTGCAGGACTATTGTAGCCGCTTCCCATTCCCGAGTAGAAGTGAAAACGCATTACCATGGACTTCGTCTCAGGATTCCCGCGAAGCCCTAGTGGGAAGGATGCAGTTTGGGTTGTCGTAGACAGACTCACCAAGTCTGCATATTTCTTGCCCTTCAGAGTTGGGCAGTCCACGGAGATATTAGCTGACATGTATATGAGGTAGATAGTACGACTACATGGAGTGCCTGTCAGCATTGTATCGGATCGTGATTCTAGATTCATATCATATTTTTTGCAGAGTATGCAGGAGATTCTAGGAACTCATCTCAAGTTCACCACTGCATATCATCCACAGACTGATGGTCAGTCAGAGCGCACGATACAGATACTAGAGGATATGTTAAGAGCGTACATGATCGATTTTGGAGGATCTTTGGAGGACCATCTACACTTGGTGGAATTCTCCTACAATAACAGCTACCAGGCTAGCATACAGATGATACCTTATGAGGCATTATACGGCAGGAAGTGTAGGTCACCAGTATATTGGAGTGACGTGGGAGAGCGTCGGATACTTGGTCCAGAGTTGGTGACACAGACAGTGGAGAAAGTCAAGCAGATTCAGAGCCACCTGCATGCAGCACATGATAGACAGAAACATTGGGCAGATGCGCACCGCAGACCTTTGGAGTTCAAGGAAGGTGACCATGTATTTTGAAGATATCGCCTACTCGTGGTACCATCAGATTTGGAGGCAGAGGCAAGCTGAGTCTGAGGTACATCGGACCTCTTGACATCTTGGAATGAGTTGGCGAAGTGGATTATCGTCTTGTATTGCCTCCATCATTAGGAGAAGTGCATGACGTATTTCACATATTGCATTTGAGAAGATATGTGGCAGACCCTAGCCACGTGCTTGATCATTCGGATATTATAGTCGGGGCCAGTTTATCTTACGTAGAGCAGCCAGTTGAGATCCTCGATCACAGTGAGAAGACTTTGAGAGGGCAGACTATTCGACTGGTCAGAGTTGCATGGAAGCATCATTCGTCAGACGAGTCTACTTGGGAGCGCGAGGATTCCATTCGACAGCATTTCCCGTATTTATTTGAGGACCAAGGTACGAATTTACGTACCGCATTTGATTACTAGTTTACTTTTAAAATTCTCTTAGCTATTATCGTTCTTTACTTTTAATTTCGGGGACAAAATTTTTCTAAGTAGGGAAGGATGTAAACCCCTTCAAATATTTCTATAGATAGTCTGGTATGGAATAGAAAATGTTGGTATAGCAGCAATTGATTGAGGTTTAGAGTAAGGTTGCAGATGTCTGAGTATTTTAATTAAACCCTTGGCGCGCCCTACCATTGTTGAATTATTCGGAGCCCAACATCAGCCCATAAATTCCAATAGATTGTTGCACTTTTGACTTGACACGCCAATTTAGGCGCTGGACTTTTTCGTCACTCAAAATCCTATTTTCTTGTGCTCTAAATTAATTGCACAACTTCCCGTATCCAAATCCCATATTTAATCCCATGTCGGACAACTGTATCGTTACCATCAATTTTGAGACACCATCTTAACCCGTTGAGCCGGACCAACTAAAGGGTCCAAGACTGACACCAAGCCTACACCATTTTTGACCTTTGTGTCACTCCCAAATTGAGACCCCAAGTGCACCCATTTAATTTAAAAGTGCGGGACATATTTATTCTAATTAAATCGGGGATACCATATTTGACTAATCCAATTTTAATCCCCATTTAATTACAATGACCATTTATTTAAGCCTATGCCAAACACACAACACCCCCTCACCCTACAAAACACCAAACACCAATTCTCCCATAATTTTTCCATTATTTTATGTGTTTGTGCAATTACCCAAACTTAAGGGGCTAAATTGTAAATGTTGTGACATGTGGCACACCCTCATTGGTCAAGGCCAAATGGAGAGGCCACCCTCTTCTTTGACCGGTCAACAATTCCCCCTCCCCTCTCTTTTGCATGAAGAAACAATTTCCTTCATGAGTAATCCTCACCCCACATTTGAAATGGAAAAATCTCCACCCTCCAATCATCAAACACCATCTTATAAAATGTCTCCATCATATCCCTCTTTCCAATGAAGGCCCTAATCCCCATGCCTAGAGAAACCCACACCCCCCTCTCTCTCTCCTCCCTCTTCCCCATGTAAAAAGAAAACCGAATCCCACTTTCTTCTTCTCCTTCTTCCTTCCTTCTTCTTCTTCTTCTTCCTCTTGGAAGAACCACCCATCCCCGGCCGAGCCATCCCCGGCCAGCCGACTGTGCCTAGCCGCTCCGGCCTACACCTCAATCCGACGCTGCCATGACTGCTCCTCCGGCAGGCCCTCTCTGCCACCAGCCTCCTTCACCAGAGCCGGCCACACTCCACTGCACCTCCATTCGACCCCGCTCCACCTCCGGCCAGCGAGCTCTGCACCACCGCGGCGGCCGTCCACCCCAAGCCGGCCACCGACTGCTGCTCCGGCCGAGCTGCTGTGCCACCCCTCGAGCCACTGCTCGACCACTAACCCCGTCGAGCAGCAGTCGTCGCCTCCCTCCATCAGTGCTCGAGCCCGCTGCCACGAGCTGCTCCGTCCAAGCTGCTGTCGCCATCACCTACCACCGGTCAGATCCAGACCTAGTCAACCAACTCTTCGGATCCAACGACCATTTTGGCAGCCCTCGATTCACCTGCACATTTTTTCGACGGCCGAGACCTCCATCCGCCATTACTGCCCCCAACTTCACTCCCCGGCCAGTCTTCCCCGTGGCTATGAACCACTCCGCCGAGCATCGCCACGAGCTTCTCCCTCCACCACCCTCGATTGCCACGAGCCCGGCCTGCTGTCCGTTCAACCACTCCGGCGAGCTCCGGCCTGCTGTACACTCCACCACCACCATCGAACACTCCACCCTCTCGACCACCACCTCCAGTTTATTCTCCGACCAGTAGCTTCCCCACGACTTCCAGTCTACTCCGGCCATCACCCCCTCCGGCCAGCGAAACCTCGTCGAGGTATACGACTCCCTCCCCCTCTCTATATTGATATATATTGTGTTGGGTTTTAGTTAGGATTATTGTGGTTATATATGGTTTTGTGTAAAATAGTTAGGCTTTATGTAGATGTAGTGTAGTATGTATGATCATGCGTTAATAATATGATTAAGGCTTAATGTTAGAGTTGTTTTTTTTTGCATGGGAGTTTAAGGTTTGATTATAACTAAATGATATGAATATTATACATGGTTAGAAAAATACTAAATCAATTAATTAAGGTTTAAAAATAATTTGAGTAAGGACATGGAATTTATATCCATGATGGATGGAATTGAGACATAAATAATGAAGTGGGGATTAAATCGCCATATGAGATTTTAAGGTGTCGTCCTAATTGAATGCAAATTGATTATCGTGGGAACAGATTTAAATTATTGAGAAATAAGATTCTGATATTTGCACATTGATGAACACTGAGGAGCACGTGTTTGATTGTGAACTAGTGTGTAGTATCAAACTATTAATCGGTGATTTGGGGACTGGAAATTAATGATGGGTTAATTTAAGAGTAGTATATTTTGTGATTTGGTAATGATGATATGAAATGGAAGGTTAATAATTATTAATTGTGTATTTGAGGATGTCAGTAAATATATGTATTAACGTCGGTGCACACCGAGGTAAAATATGAGGAATAAATATGCATGATATACCAATAAACACTGTGCTGAATATAGAAGGATTGAGGATGGTTTGATGATATTGTACAGATGATTAGTGTGAATTAATATATCGTACCAATAGTCAACCTTGGTCAACCCACTAGCTTAGTGTCTACGTGACTTGTAACTAAGATTGTAGCATATGTTTAGACGTGTGTCACATCCCTATTTGTCGTGTGATAGTTTATTGATTGAGTTTGTATCTCATCTCTAGGTGCTACGGGACCTGCGGACTTGGATGTGGTACCGGATCCCCGTCATCAGCAGCCGGACGCAGGCAAGTGTACCTTGCCACCCTGTATTTCAGTTACAAATATTTTATTGTTTCATTATGTACATTGTGCACATATTTGTTTACGATCGATACTTCGCGTCCGGATCACAACTGGGTGTAGACGTTGACGTAACATCTTGTAATGAATGTTAGATATTCGTAACACCTTGATGTACGTACCTGAGTACATCGTCACCCCAGGACACATTCATACACGGTTATCGTACCAGATTTCCTGTATCCTGATACTGACATCATGACCGAAGAATGGGACGACCTTAGGGTCGCGTCTGTTGATAGTTATTCCTGTGTGACAAGACTGTTAGATAGAGGTTCAGGTTCAACGCACAATCGTTGACCGCTTTGGATAGGGAAGACAGTTACTAGACGTTTGGGCTCCTCTGTACGCGCTTATATATGTATATGTATTATTTCTGTAGTGATCCTGTACCTAGTGTAGTTGTATCACCCGTGTGACTCTTTGCCCGGAGCTGTGGTACGTCCCGTGTGTTTCCGTATCCGGAGCTACAATTTTATTTTGGATAGCCCACGCGTCGAACATTGTCTTTAAACTGTGTCTCACTTGTTTGGTTATGATAGATTACCCTATCATTGCACTTGTACTTTCTGTTATACTTGGCATGCTATATTTTTGTACCTTGTTACGTCCCTCTGAGGACCTGGTCCCCTGCCAGTTTTGCAGCATAGACGATTATGGAGCATTGGAGTTGCTGATGGAGTTGCACGTCTTACGGGCATTGTACCAGGTACTCATATCATTTCCACCGGCATTATGGTTACTTTATTTTTATTGATTATTCATCTGTTGTCGTAGCCTAGTTTTTGTAGACTCATCTCTTCTCGAGTCTATTCGAGTTTGTGTGTTATTGGACGGCCGACTTTAGCATATATAGCTCTTTCTTGTATATTGATGTACATTGTGGATTGAGACATAGAGGTTTACAATTATGGGATATCTAGATAGTGACCTTTATATTATACAGCTTATACGTATTCGAGTCAGACCAGAGTCTGGTCGAATGCGTAGCTGGCGTGTCACGTATCCCTGGTCCTACGTATTTTGGGACTGGGGCGTGACATACGAATAGTGGATGCATATGAAAATCAATATCCGATGCACATGATAAAATACATGTAAATGAGTACCCGATGAACACAGTAAGGGATAACATCTCCTGACGGGATCCATATAGTACCAGTCCGTATAACCAAGTGTCAGTATCAAGTACGCAATTCTAGAACAAGTGATATATACACTATCATGAAATAAAAACTAACAGAGAGATGTACTCGCCTGAGGTCCTGAGCAAGGTGTGTCTCTCGATGCCCAAGCTAGTGTCACACAGTCCTATATATTAAGTATCAATGTCATTTATATGTAATTGATTATAAATGACTTAAAATGTACTAATATAAATTTTTAGGTCCACACTAGACTAATACCCTGATTCTAGGGTCATATCTTGCTTTTTAGTCTAATACAAGGCTATACTGTGGGTACCAAATGATACTAGGTCTCCCTTGGTTTTCTAAGTTATGAGTATTAGTTATACTAGTAATTATTGTTAGGTACTATAAATAACCTATACTAGTAATAATCATTTCTAATACTAATAGTTACCATACTAGCTAGGTGTATACTAAACTAACTGATAGTCTAACTAATACCTTCACTAACACATCCTTTCATGCCAATTACTGACCATCAATACTAACTTAGATTCCTACTGGCACTCATCTACCATACTAACACTGAAACTTGCTCAATTGATACACAAACTGATACTATCTGACCATTAACTGATTTTCAACTAACATCTCAAAGATACTAACTTAACTACTAATCCCCTGCATACTGTGATTGCTGCAACATTCATTTACATTGGTTACACACTAACCCAATTCTCAGGTCTACCCCCAGCTCTCATGTGTATCAGTGCACACAGTGCACTGATACACTGCTGTTGTAGAGGATTTTCTCACTTGTTCCTACACAGTCAACAACATACCAAGCCTCACTCGACTACACACAAGTACTATCCATTCCCCCTCACAATACTGAACACATGCTACCACTCACTCACTGGCAGGTAACACACACCAACAGTCACTGTGAATCCCCATCAACAACACATATTAGTTTTCCTCAAGTCCTAAAACTAATCTTTTCACTTACCAAGCAAGCTACTCACCAGGATTTCAACTCGTACAAAATGATATCTGCATAACCTATTTACCTGTACCCATCCTCTCTTATATTTGATGCACAAACACAAGTGTACCCATATTTATTCCAATATCTGAACTCCACCCAGTACTCACTTGCATAATGCTAATGCTGCTGCTGCACATTGCTACATAGCTTGTTGCTCTTGCTGTGTGCAGTTGTTGCTGCGGGTACTGCTGCTATATACAATGCTAGCTTTTGCAGTTGCTGCACTGCTTGCAATGCTGCTACACAACACACTTCTATGTGCACTACTAGTTGCTTGCAACTACTGCTACTGCACACTACCATGTGCACTGCTAGTTGTTGCTGCTCTAGGCAAAGCCCGACCACCCAGTCACTCCCTGTACACACTTAGACACACACACACACACACACACACACACACACACACACACACACACATATATATATATATATATATATATATATATATATATATATATATATATATATATATATATATATATACATCACTATACCTACACACATATACATATATAAATATATCACTAAATATACACACACACACATATATATATAGATTGAGGCATTTAAATAAATACCTATAGTGCATCAACTAGGATATCTATGATACTCAACTCATGGAGGTGCCAAACTCTCCATTATCCATAATTGATCATTCGCACAAGTCACATATATATAATTACAACTATTAAAAGTTATTATAATATATAATGAAGAGAATTCATGTAAATCACTCAAAATTGATCCCGTATCACACCGTATCGCAAGATACCGTGATACGACCTATACATATCCATTTGTGGACACATACCAAGTCCCATAACCCCGATCTAAGTCTAATTATATTTAATTGGTCTCATGACACACAATTAATGTGTCAAATTTATAATTCTCCCAACATACACACATATCACCCTATAGATCTCACAATATAAAGCCAAATAGCCTAGAACTTGTTCCTATAGGTAGTCATATGCCATGGGGTCATTCCTAATTGTCAAATATATGATTAAGAAGCTATAATAAGAGACAAATTTAGGAATTACCAATTGGGAGATGGATTCCCAATAAAAATGCAATTGGACACGATCCAGATACGATCTATAGCTCCAAAGCTTCTCCTCCTTGTGCTCCTTGCTTCTCCAAGCTTTAAGGCTCCAAGAGTGGTGAATTTGGGAAGGAATTGGTGGTAAATTATGTAAAATTCAATGGAGAAAAATTAGAAAATTGAGGATCTAGAATTTGGGCACAAAATAAAATGCAAATGAGAAGAGAGAGAGAAGAACCCCCTCTTCATGTGGCCGTCCCCTTCCCCCTTCCTCAAGCAATATCAAATGTTCAAGTTGTCCCTACATGTTACATTATGAGGAATAATTAAGTATGAGTATATTTGTAAGTCTCTAACTAATTATAATTACACTAATCCTTCTTAATTTAATTAGTGGAATGACTAATGGACTTGGGTCCAAGTTGGACTCACTATTTGTCATAAAAAATTTAAATATGTCCATATGTGACAAGTCTTATTATTTTCTATCTCTTTAACTAACTAATTAATACAAGTCTCTAATGACTAATTAATACCAGGCATAATAATCATAGCTTATCTTAATTAAATAAAATATACAATCATCACACAATATTAAATATTATATTTCTAAAAATAAATACCCATGCCAAATTATCAAACTATCCCTAGCTGGAAAAGTGAGGGTGACAAACCAACCTACCTTAAAAAAATTTATCCTCGAAATTAAGGAAGAAACTAACTACCAAAAGTAAGCCATACAAGCAAGAAAGAATTATACCTCTCGGCTCAAACAGATAAGGATATCGCTCGCGCATCTCGGCCTCTCGCTCCCAAGTACTCTCTCCTAGTGAGTGATGCCTCCACGCGACGCGCACCAAAGGAATCGTCTGATTTCGCAGTACCTTCTCCATGCGGTCCAAGATCTCCACGGGTTGCTCTGGATAGCTGAGTATCGGACCAACCTTGATCTTCGAGTGATCTAGTATATGGCTAGGATCTGCCACGTACCGTCTCAACTATGACACATGGAACACGTTGTGCACTCCCTCTAATGCAGGCGGTAAGTCTAGTCTATAGACCACTTCATCGACCCTCTTAAGAACACCGAAAGGTCCAATGTACCATGGACTAAGCTTTATGCCTCCACCAAAATGAATCGTGCCTCATGTCAGAGAAATTCTCAAGAAAATTAGATCACCAACCTAGTACGAAATACAGCCTTAGCACTCTAACTATAACAAGCAATCACAAGCAATACAAACAAAATCTATACCTCAAACTCCAATGGTCTCCGGTGGCTATCGGCCCAATGCCTCTGTCTGTCCTGCGCCACCCGAAGTCTTTCTCTAATGAGCTTCAACTTCTCAGTTGCATCCACAACCATCTCTGGTCCCAATAAAGCTCTCTCCAACATCATCCCATGATAACGGAGTACGGCATCTCCGACCATACAATGCCTCAAATGGTGACATCTCGATACTGTCCTGGTAGCTGTTATTGTAAGAAAACTCTACCAAGTAAAGATGATCCTCCTAAGAACCTCCAAAGTCCAAAACACAAGTGCGTAGGATATCCTCGAGAGTCTGGATTGTCCTCTCCGATTGTCCATCTGTCTGAGGGTGATATGCGATACTGAACTTGAGCTGAGTGCCCAAGCTAGCCTACAAACTCCTCCAAAAATTGGACATGAAGCGACTATCCTAATCCGAGACTATGCTCATAGGAACTCCATGCAATTAGACTATCTGACGCGCATACATCTTTGCGAGCTTCTCCGTAGATGTACCCACTTTGAATGGCAGAAAGTGGGCTGATTTGGTCAACCTGTCTATGATGACCCAAATCGCTTTTTTACCTCCTGGAGAACGCAGAAGCCCTGAAACAAAGTCCATCTTTACATGCTCTTATTTCCACTCCGGAATGGATAAAGGTTGAAGTAATCTACCTGGCCTCTGTCTCTCCGCTTGTATCTGCTGGAAAACCAAACATCTGGATACGAAGCTAGCCACCTCCCGCTTCATCCCATACCACCAAACATGCTCTCTCATGTCCTTATACATCTTGTTGGCACTTGGATGCATAGAGTACTGAGATCGATATGCCTCCTGAAGAATCTTTTCGTACAACGCTCCACTCGACACACACAACCTGGTATCGTGCCGCAATGATCCATCATCTGTAATACTGAAGTCCTCTGCCAATCCTATCTGGACCTGTGCTCCGATGCTCCTCAGAAACTCATCCTTGAACTGTGCAGCTCTGATCTGGTCCATCAACTCTGACTATATATGAAGTCCCCACATCTGTACTGCAACTCCAGGAACTAATACCTTAATGTCCAAGCTATCAAGATCGGCCAATAAATATCTGTCCCTCGTCAAATATATAGCCACTGAATACCTGTTCAAGGCATCCGCGACTACGTTGGCCTTCCTTGGATGGTACTATAAAGCAATGTCGAAGCCCTTCATCAACTCCAACTATCGCCTCTTCCTCATATTCAGCTCTTTTTGTGTAAACACATACTTCAAGCTCTTGTAATCTGTAAAAATCTCTACCCTCTCTCCATACAAGTAGTGCTTCCACAGTTTAAGAGCAAAAATAACTGTTGCTAACTCCAAGTTGTGGGTAGGGTAATTCTTCTCATGCGGGCGTAATTTCTTGGAAGCATAGGCAATCACCTTTCTATTCTACTGCAACACACAACCCAAACCCTTACCCGATGCATCACTATATATAAAAAATCCTTATATCCTTGATGGCAATGTCAATATTGTAGCTGTAGTCAATCTCTTCTTTAGCTCCTCAAAAGCTGACTGACAATACGTAGTCAATCCTCATATCCTTCCTGGTTAGTCTAGTCATCGGCTCCACAATCCTGGAAAAATCCAGAACAAATCTCCGATAATAGCCTGCCAGTCCAAAAAAACTCATAATCTCCGCCACTGAACTCGGGGTAGACCACGACTCAACTGTTGAAATCTTCTTCGAGTTTACTGATATTTCGTTTTCTGTAATCATATGTCCAAAGAATTTGACCTTATCAAGGAAGAACTCACACTTCGAAAGCTTGCCATATAGCTTCTCCTTCCTGAGGGTCTCCAGAACTATCCTCAGGTGCTTCTCATGCTCCCCTGGGATCTTCGAATATATCAATGTATTATTAATGAATACTACCACAAACTGATCCAGGTACTGATGAAATACCTTATTCACTAGGTTCATGAATACTGTCGGGGCATTGGTCAACCCAAACGGCATCACCAAGAACTCAAACTTCTCATATCAAGTCCTGAAAGCTGTCTTTGGAATGTCTTCCTTCTTCACTTTCACCTGGTAGTACCCTGACCTCAAGTCTATCTTTGAGAATACCTTTGCTCCACTCAATTGATCAAATAAATCATAAATCCGCGGCAACGGATATTTATTCTTGATAGTGAGGTTGTTGAGTTCCCTGTAGTCGATACACATGCATACCGACCCATCCTTCTTTGGTACAACTAAAACCGGAGTACCCTATGGTGACGAACTAGAGAGAATAAAGCCCTTATCCTGTAATTCGTCCACCTGCTTCTTCAACTCTGTCAGATCGATGTTGTTCACCCTATAGATATGCTGTGATATTGGCTCTGTGCCTGGCACCAAGTCTATGGAGAACTCTACATCTTTGTCCGGTGGCAACCCCGACAACTCCTCCGAAAAAATGTCTATATACTCAGCAATCAATGGATGTGGTAGCTCCTGCTCTTCTACCAAAGCTCTACAGAAATCTTCTTCGCTCTGCTTTGATGCTCCTCTGACAAACTTAAACTCTGGCTCTCCTGATGCCTAAAATAAAACTCTGCCTCCTCGATAATCGATACTAGCATGGTGCCTACTCAACCAATCCATCTCGAGTACTATATCGTAGCTCGGAAGTAGCATTACGAGTATACACACGCTCAACTCTTATCCTCCCAAAGAAACTCTTCGATCTTGCAAACATCACTGACCAGGATAATGCCACCCCGGTCGAGATCTTGCAAGTCCTCGCCAACGATTTAGCCTCTAGATTATGCTTCAAAGCAAAGGATACAGAAATAAAACTATATGAAGCACGGGAATCAAATAAAGCATATGTTAGAAAAGAATCAAGTAAGACTGAACCTTCTATAACATCTCCGACCGACTCTGCCTCCTCCACGGTCAGGGCAAAAGCTCGCCCCTGTTGTGCGCCTCTCTGCTGCTGCTGGTGCTACGCGAACCTTTACTGCTGTGGCGGCAAAGGAGGTCCTCTCTACTGTCCTGCTGGGTGTCTCGCGGGTATTCTCTGAATCGGGACTACGTCCTGAGCTGAACGAGCTAACGTCTTAGGACAATCCCTCAACTGGTGGTCTACTGAGCTACAAAACAAATATTGACCAAGCCTCTTCCTACAAATATCCCACCTATGCCCTAACTTCTTACAGAAGGGTCAAACACGAGTTAGCTGGGATGGCCTATGCATCTGGTGCATCTGTTGTATTGGTGCTCTTATAGACGCAATGAACTATTGTCTCTATGGCTCAAAATAGGGCCTCTTGGCTGGACCCGCGCTGCTGCTACCACCAAAGATATCTTGGACCTCGAACTCAGGTCTCTCTAGACCTTGCGGGCCTCCCTCAAGATATCTACGTATGTCTCATGGCTCGAGGAAATGAGAGCCCTCACCTCCCAATTCAGGTCCTCTCTAAATCTACTCGCCTGGATCTTAGGATTCCTCACCATGTAGTCTGTATATTTTCCCAGTCTGCCGAACTCTGCGGCATACTCCTCTACCGACATGTTCCCCTGGTGAAGGTTCTGGAACTGTCTTTCCAAATCAAGTCTCTCGGTGGGCGAAAAGAACTTCTTTTTGAACAAGTCCTTGAACCCATCCCATGTTAGTCTCGCTGCCTCCACCTTCAGATCCTCTATAAGGCAGGATAAGTGCATGACGCACTCCATGTTCTCCAACCAGTCATCTGTATACATAATGCCTTCTATCCCCTTGAAGGACCGGGGATCCAATTTCTTGAAGTCATGTATGGTACCGGGCCTGGGCTGTACCTCCTGTGGCTGTGGTGGCATTGTCCTCTCCACTGTGGTAATGGCCATCTGGTAGGCATTCTTAATACCCTGTCTTATCACATCAGTACCCGTGCTGTGCCTCAGCCTGAGCCCTTTGGGCCTCCATCATCTGCTGGAATAGTACGAATAGCTGGGTAGCATTAACTGGCGTTGGCGGCGGGGGTGGAAGTCCCTCGAAAATAATTGGGACTGCCCTCTGAACTGGGGGAGGAGCACCCCCAAAGTCGGCTGTTGAGACCCCCACCTGAACCAGTGATGCAACCCTCTCAACTGGAGAAGAAGCAGTAGTAGCTGCTGCCCTCTCTGTAGCAGGCCGGAAAGTAGCTCAGGAAGCTGCCGCTGCTCCCGAGCAAAAGAATCTGATCTTCGGAGGCATCCTAAAGACAAATTGAAACAAAGAAGTCAATAGTGCACAAGATACGATATCATCAAAGAAGGACAGTAATATTTCAAAGAATAAATAGTCAGAATGATAAAGGTTGCAAAATTGATAAATTAGAATATTTTCTAGTTGTGATTGAGTATACTCTCATGCTAGATCCTATATCCTAAGGCAGGCTCGTAGAAGTACTCTAGGTGAGCACTACTACGTCATCACACTAGTTGCGACCTCGATGACCTACATGGGCCACCCAAAAAAATGTGTCACGATCCGCACCCGGATATTCGGGCACGAGTACGTAGGTACGTCTAGCCTACGCCGCAGCATCGATGGCAGAACGTTGTCTAAGGCAATATAACTATCTAAATATCTCACACAATATAATTAAGAGTACCTATCATTCTGTCTCAACTCCAAATGGAGAAACAATATAATAGTATAATATTGGTAAACAATACTCAATCACAAAATCAAACTAAGGAGGATGAAAGTACGATATGGAATAAAAGAGAAATAAGAGTCACAAAATATTCTCAAGTCCAATACTATAAGTCTAGGCTCAACAACTCTCCAAAACAATATATATACATGCCATGAGTCCAAAATAAGACTAGTACAAGTCTAAAACTATATAACTAGGCCTCCTCGGTCACTGGAACTATGTCCTCCTCTCTAGGGGAGTATCCACTAGTGGCTCACCATCCTGCGGACCGTAATAAGTGGGACACAGCTCCTCTAGCCAATCATCTGAAAAATATATCCAATCAAGAAAGGAGCAAAGTACAAAACTCTGAAAGCAACTCCAAATATATGGTAAAGCATATATGACGAGTAATAGAAAATGATAGAAGATACACAAGTATTAAGAAATAGAAATACAAGTGAGAACAAGCAAATATTCACAATAAAGATTGGAAAGTAAATACTGGTAATATGAAAATAAATTGCAATTAGAAGAACATGAATACTAGCTATGTGGTTTAAAGCGCAAGTTTGTTATGTGATCGGCTTAGGTTGCACATAAGGTAAATAGGTAACTCGATTATACGTGAGGTGTATAATCGACATACACATGAGATAAATAGGGCTTGATCAAATAACCAACTTCTAATCTCCCTCCCAAACCAATACTCATGAATCCAATCACGATACGTTACGCACATGAATACGGTATAGTCACACTAGCACACGAAATAGTGGATGCACATAAAAATTAATACCCGATGCACATGATGAAATACATGTGAATGGGTACCCACTGAACACGGTAAGGGATAACATCTCCTGACGGGATCCATATAGTACCAGTCCGTGTAACCAAGTGTTAATATCAAGTAAGCAGTTCTAGAACAAGTGATATATACACTATCATGAAATAAAAACTAACAGAGAGATGTACTCACCTGAGGTCCTGAGCAAGGTGTGTCTCTCGATGCCCAAGATGGTGTCACACAGTCCTATATATTAAGTATCAATGTCATTTATGTCTAATGGATGATAAATGAGTTAAAATACACTAATATGAATTTCTAGGTCCATACTAGGTCATACTAGACTAATACCCTGATTCTAGGGTCATATCTTGCTTTTTAGTCTAATACAAGGCTATACTAGTGGGTTTCAAATTATACTAGGTCTCCCTTGGTTTTCTAAGTCATGAGTATTAGCTATACCAGTAATTATTGTTAGGTACTATATATAACCTATACTAGTAATAATTATTTCTAATGCTAATAGTTACCATACTAGCTAGGTGTATACTAAACTAACTGATATTCTAACTAATACCTTCACTAACACATCCTTTCATGCCAATTACTGACCATCAATACTAACTTAGATTCCTATTGACACTCATCTACCATACTAACACTGAAAGTTGCTCAATTGATACACAAACTGATACCAATAACTGACACTATCTGACATTGACTGACTTTCAACTAACATCTTAAAGATACTAACTTAACTACTAATCTCCTGCATACTGTGATTGCTGCAACATTCATTTATATTGGTTGCACACTAACCCAATTCTCAGGTCTACCCCCAGCTCTTATGTGTATCAGTGTACATAGTGCACTGATACACTGCTGTTGTAAAGGATTTCCTCACTTGTTCCTACACAGTCAACAACATACCAAGCCTCACTCGATTACACACAAGTACTATCCATTCCCCCTCACAACACTAAACACATGCTACCACTCACTCACTGGCAAGTAACACACACATCAACAGTCTCCGTGAATCCCCATCAACAACATATATCAGTTTTCCCCACCTAAAACTAATCTTCTCACTTACCAAGCAATTATCATTACTATACGGATCACTAATTCCTCTAAAACATGTGTATTACTTCCTTGATTTGCTAGTTTTCATATTTTATAGTCATTATTTATCGAGGATCTTTTCTAATTTCAACCTTTAAACTCTTATCGTGTATCCTTAGAAAAAAGCGTCAACATGTCGTCTAATCCATATTTCCATCCTTGAACATATGTAACCTTATTATGTAGTCATCAAGTTCTACTCGTACTAGTTCCTCAAAATGTCAAAAGAATTTGCCCGGTGTTAGAATTTGTCGCTACCAAAATTGTTTATCACTCAAGCCCATATTCTTTGAGTCATTAATACCTTCCCTTCATACCTCCTGAGGATATTAAATCTTGGTCCATTCCCTTTATCCCCCAACCATTTGATAATGCCATCTTTCATTTTTTTCTAAATTATTTCTTTAGTTTAATATGCTCAAGGTCAATAATCCTCATGATGCTCTACTTTATGTCATTTACATTGTTATGTCATTTACATTGCTTTACTTGAGCATAAGGCCCCTCAAGTTTAGGTCATCCCAACATTCTTTTCATCCAACTATACATGTTTAACCTTGACAAAAATTGACATGTATTGTAGATGATACACAATATCTGATCTATAATATCTTTGAACACTACTCAACCTTCAATACATTCATCGTTCACCTTTCCATTACTCTACCTTAGATAAACTATAAATAGGGTAATCCTCGAGTCTAAATATTTGTATTTATTCCTGCCGAACCCACAATCAAGCATATTTAATCTAGATTTAAAATCTACGTTATTTAGTTACCCAAGCATTAAATACTTTTTTTTAAATAGCTCTAACAAACTACATATCTATTTTAGCCTAGCTATTTGGTTATCAATACTTAAGGGGATAGTAAAGATCTAAGTCTGATACTATAAATCTTAAGTCACCTAGAATTTTGTACCACCACTTAATGTCCCCTTTCCTTGAATCAAAATTTAATATAAAAATAACCATAAATTGTTCTTACGCTAATTTTGCCACTTAATATCCCTTACGCCATAACCATAATTGTCCTTGATGTTTTACTTCTCCTTCTTTTTGACTCATAACTTCAATTTATGCACCAAGAGTTTCTCAAACCATAGTCTAGTCTGTTGGGCTTAATAAATGTTTACTTTCCTTAATACTCGATTTCTATCAATCACCATGGCAAAGAATCAAATTCTCGTCATACTTAGGTATTATTTCTAATCCTTCCTATAACCAGTTACTTGAATTTGTAAACTAATTTCCTTGACAATTTAACCCTACAAGCCTCGAAAATAAAATTTTCTAAGAACTTTTAGCCATATTTGGTCATCCTTATTTTAGAATAGATTCAAAAAAAATTCAATTACTTCCTTCTCATATATTATGACATTGTCCTCAAACTTTTCTCAACCAAGTTTTCTTTATTATTAGTGAACTTTGTACTCTTTGGTTGATGGTATAGTCATATACTCGCTTAGCTTTCTTCTCTTAGCAATCATCTTACATTATAATAATCCTCCTTCTCATAATAATTATTTAAATTTATGTCATATATCAAATCGAAATGCATTCCTTAAATTGAATTCCTAGATTTACTTCTATCTGATGTTATTATTCCTTCTCATTAACTTAACCATCATAGCATCATTATAAATATTTATCTCATCCAAGCACGGGTTTTCTCGAAGGTCATTTGCCATCATAATAGTTCCTACCTTGAAGACTTATATCCAATCGTGCTATCAAATACCTAAGGTTAAAGCATCTAGTTCCATTCTCTCAGTCCATATCATAGTTTCTCATAACTCCATAGGCTATAGCTAACCTTAACTCCCAACTATGAACTTCTATAAATTATTCTATATTATTTGAACTGCTACGATGAATAATCTTTCAAGCCTCTATTTCATCCAGAATACTTCTAGCTTAGGCAAATGGGTAGAATTCATCTAGTTCTAGGCTTATGTTGCTAGAATCAAATCTTACATTAATCTTCATACCATTAATTCTTTTAACTTAGTAATGAAAAAGCATCTAGCCTAACCCTCTCTACCATGGATTACCATCTTCTTACAAAATATTCTATCAAGTAAGTCTTCTTTCGGATTGACGAGGATATGCTTCTGGAGGAAATTACCATCCACGAGCGTTCGTCTTTCTGAAATAGGAAAAGTTAAAAACAATGATAAAGAGTTCAAAAAGGGTATGATCGAATACAAATACGAATACGAGGTTCAAGGGCGATATTGGAAATCGAAGAAAATTTTAATAGCAATTATGGATTCCTAGCACATTTATTCTAACGCAGGCTCGTTCGGTACAATAACGTAACCGAACGATAAATTAAACCTGCATGGGTCACCATAAAAACCATGTCATACTCCAATCCCAAAATACACAGGTCCAGGCTACGTGATAATGGCCAGCGATTGTGTAACTAACTCTATAACATCTTTGTCTCTCAATTCACATGACAAAAATATAAAGAAAAGGAAATATGACTACTTATTTGTAGCCTAATAATCATACGTGCCACAATAGACTAAAAAATACGAGTGTACAAATATTAGGCTATTAAGCAGATAAAAATAACGGAGACAAAGCATATATACTACAGAAGAATAATACTTGTAATGAAATGGGTACTCAACAACAATCCAACAAAAGACCTATGCGACCAACTCAGCTAACCTGGAAGGAAAACCAGGTCCTCAGAGGGACGAACAAGGTACAAACAACATGTCGAGAGTAAAATAGTATTGTAATACACACACACACACACACACACACATCTACTCAAGGTGGGGTAAATCTAGAATAATAGACTAAGTGATATGCAATTTGAGAACAACACTTGTACGCACGGGCTATCATGGTATACCCCGGAGATCTGATAAGAAATCTGATAATCATAAAAGACCCCACAGTCCCCGTCAGGGAGGCTGTGACAACTATGAAATCTCTGTAGCTCTAGTAATGAGACAATGACAACTATAAAGAAAAGTAGCCCAAGCGTCAAGTGAATGTTTCCCCTCCTATATAACCTCACGAATCGTATCCAAGATACTCTTGGCTAGATCCTCTAACTAGTAACATCGAGTCATAATAAATAATAGTGTCGAGTATCGATTCATAATTCCTATTACCAATATAGATTCTCGTTACGTCCCAATCCCAAAATATGTGGGATCAGGCCAAGCGACAATAGCTTGCTACGTATCAAGTGGACTCCATCCCAACTCGAATATGTATAAGTTGTACTATCTAAATATTAAAATAAATATATAGCTATGTCTCAATCCACAAGGACACAAAATATCAACAATGAACTATATGTGCTAAATTCTGCCGTCCAGTAACACACAAGCTCGAATAGACTCGAGAAAGAAATAGAGTCTACAAAATTAGGCTATAGCAGCAGATAAATAACCAACCAGAATAAATAAATATAACTATGAAAGAAATGATACAAGTACCTAGTCTCAATACATGTTTAACAAAACGATACACATTCGCAGCTCAGTAAGACTCCACAACCGTCTATGCAGCAAAACTGGCAAGGAACCGGGTCCTCAGAGGGACATAACAAGGTACAAAAAAATAGCATGCCAATAGTAAAACAGTATAATAGGTACAAGTGTACACATAGGTAAATCTAAACTAACCGACTAAGTGAAATGCACATGAGAAAATTACTCGTAGTCTAGGCTATAAGAGAAGATCTCAATAGACACTTTCGTAAACTATGTAAACACTAAAGGCTCCGTGTCATGGAACCTAAAGCAAACTATGAAAACACTAAAGGCCCATGCCATGGGACCTAAAGCAAACTATGTAAACATCAAAGCTCTGCTAAAGAGATAGGGCAAACTATGATAAATCAGCCCATAGCACGGTGTATGCTCTCCCATCACATGTAACCTTACGTATGATGTCCATAACACACAATATCAAGACCTCTATCTAGTACATCGAGTCATAATAGTATAAATAAATCGATATATCATGTCACGAGTCCTAATACCTAATATAGAATCCAGTCACCAAGAACATGTCAAACAAGGAATCTGCCACATAAAATATTGTGTTAAGTGTCCTAACGTGATAACAACTCTAAATGTCGATACCCGACTCTGCGGACGGACGTCGACACCTGAATCTGTCTCAGATGTTAAGTATCGACTACGGTCATAGGATAACACTATCCACAAGAAATAAATAATATAATATATATTTATAAATCAAATATTACTGTAATACATCATGGTAAGGTATACTTGCCTATTTTCTATTGCTATGAAGTAGTCTGTCCAATGTCCACGTCCGAAGATGCTGCGGATAGACCTGTCAATTGGGTTGGGCCGACCCAACACGACATGAGTCCGTCCTAAAAAATAGCCCATGTGTCGGTCCAGCCCGAATAATCTTGGGCTCGGGCTGGCCCGACCCACTATATTAGGTCGTATTGGGCCTCATATTATGGCCCATAAGAGAGGCTCGGTCTGACCCAGCCCGGCACGTAAGTAAATTTGTCTTTTAATCAAAAATTGTCAATTATGTAACTATCTAATGTAAATAAAAATATTTTTTGTATTGAGTATGACTTTGTATAGCTAGATAAACATTCAAAATGCCATAAAAAAATAATGACCAACCTTGCCCCAGACTTGTGGCACAAAGTATACGGTCATTAGTAAGTATTAACAAATGGAAATTTACCATTTGTGGTAAAAAATGACCATGTAATAGTCCATGATAATTTTTTGACTTGTAAACTTTTGTCATTAGTTTAATAGGCCATGCATACTTTGCTTGGTTACTTTTGTGCCACTATCTTAATGTGAAAAGAAAGTGATGTTGATGTGCTTAGTAAGATGTTTGTCCATATTGATCAAAGAAAAGAAAAGAGTCATGTGTAAGGCCCAAACCTGGTCCGGCCCGGTCTGACCCGGTCCGAAACCCACCGTGCCATGGGTCATATGCCGGGCTGGGCTCATATTTTTATCCTTAGGCCCAGCACGACCCGTCCCCGTATAGATTATGGGCTTGAGAGACTCGGCCCTAGCCCAGCCCGACCTATCCAAATTTGGGCCGAGCTGGCCCAGCCCAGCCCACTTGATAGCTCTTGCTGCGGATCCCAAATATCCTAAAAAAGAAATTTAAATTAAATACTATTCAATACTATCTATATTATATCTCTAGTCTATTGGTGATATACTATAGTCATATTCATGTTTTTATGAATACTCGTAAAAGCCTATGTAGTATAACTGTCATCTACTTATAACAAATACTACACCTAATAGACTTATTTAATAAATTTTGGAGTTAAAGTATGTCATAGGACTTCACGTCAGCTTTTTGATACTTCAAACGGATCGAATTTTTGTGTGCGGAAGCCCCCAGAATCGTGAAAACACTAAAACATATTCATCTTTCGTACACCTGACACTAAAATAACTCTACAGAAAGTTCCAAATCAAATTTGGCCTATTAATTATATTTTTGGAAATCTAACTTCGACGCGATTCTTTAAAAAAAATTGGAGATTAAACGGAATTCTGAGTTGAGAGTTATGACCTTTCTAAGTTATAATGGCTGCTAAAAATGATGCTGAATCCTATGACAAATTTAGACTATTTTGGATAAAAACTTATGTATGCTTCTAGTTTATATAAAATATAATTATTATCCATTACTCATGATCTTATATAATCTATTTTTATGTCTCTAATGGTAGAATTCCTATTTGTTGGACCTACATGTTGTTAGAATTATTTAAAGATCAAGAAGAAGAAGAAGAAGGTTAAAAGTTACCTTTTGGAGATCAATAACTCAATGAAGATCCAATATAAGAGGATCAAAACTTCTCCACCACTAGCCCTCCTCTTCTAGCACTTCTTTAAAGTTTAAGGCAAGGGGATAGAAAGAAGATGATTAGGGTTTGTGAAATTGTAAACCCCCAGATTTTTCAGGAATTTTAAAATCAAATTTTCACAATTTTCTGTAAAATCTTCTGTAATATTTAACTAATTAAAACCAAGGTATCTTAGAAATTAAATAATTTTAAATGATGTTAATCAATATTAAAATATTATGAAAATAATATTTTTAGAAGTAAAATAAAATATTAGACATAGAGTAATTTTCCTGGAATTTATTGGACCCCGAAAATATTTTTAAAGACCTAAAAACTAAGTTTTATTAAACCCTAAAGTAAACCCGGTTTATTTGTGAACCAAACCGAACCGAACCATGCTGAACTGGAGCCTGAACCAACCCTAACCCTAGCGGGTCGGGTCGGATCTGAACCCGACCCGAAACCCAAAATCCGAACCCGCACCCTTGCCTATCGGATCGAGTCGGATCCCATCCACCGCCCGACCCGGACCCGACCTGGAAACCCTAATCCCTAACCGACCCCGTGGCGATTCGCCTGCGCCCATAACCGCCGTGGCCCTCTGGCACCCCGTGCCGCTCGGCCTCCCCGCAACCGTCCTGCGCCTCCTCCGCTCCCGCAACCGTCGCCCAGCTCCACCCCGCTTCTCCTATATAAACCCACCGTCGTCTCCGCCTCTCTTCCCCAACCAGAACCCCCAGCGCCACCGCCACCGTCGAACTCCCCAGCGCCGTCCTCGGCCTTCCCTCCGTCTCCAGCCACCCCCTTCACCGCCATCACCACCTCTCTCCACTGCAACTCCCTGCCTTCACCGTCCCTCCCAGCCACGGCTTTCCCTCCGTCTCCTCCACCTCCACCAGCCTCCACGATGCCATATGCCACCCTGAACTCTGCCTCGACCTCGTCGGCAACAGCAGCAGCAGTAGCGGCCCGCTCGACTCGAGCCTGGCGAGAAGACCCCGAGCAGCCGCCGTGCCCGCCACCAGCGCCGTCCCCAGTCAGCTCCGTCTCCGCCTGAGCAGCCTCCGCCGAGCAGCCTCTCCTCCGGCGAAGCCCCGGCGCCCCCAGCCGCAGCACAGCACCGGAACCCTAACCCTAGCCCCCGTCGTGTCGAGTCGTGTCGCCTCGCGGACACGAGAAATCCTAGTTCTGCGTAGCCCTGTTTAGGTAGCATTTTCTCTCTCCTCGCTTCCCCATTTTCCGTTTCGTCTATTGTGACGCGAACCCTGCGTGACCCTCTCGATACCCGTGGAACCCGTTCGGTGTGTCGCGTCCTGTGGCGATCGCGAACTGCGATCCAAAAACAGAAAAATTAACACCATGTTTTTCCCCGGAACTAAGTGTACCCCGCCAAACGGGACAACTTGGTCATGTGCGAACTTCACCGAAAGGTGCGCGCCGTTAATACGGACGTGTGAGATTTCGCAAAAGTTGATTTGGATGTGTGTGCACACCGAAATCAACGCGTATCCGTCGACAACGCCCCGTATCGGTCCTATTCTGGAACTCGTTGTAACTGCGTGTACACACGTCGGATCGAGACGAAACTTGCACCATCGGACTTGTAGCAATACGCTGGTCCTGTGACCCAAGTTTGGTTTGATTCTGAGAATATTGACAAAATCGCGTATCGTGGGCCCCGCGGTTCTACTTGACGGGCGATTTGTGATCGGCTCATCGGAATCCTGTTTTGGATGTTCCGTTGGGTTCATATCATCGTTCTGGACTTGTTGACACTAAGTTTGACGAATTTGAAGAACTTTGTCTCTGACACGTTTTTGGTGCGAAGCGGGCCATATTTGGATCCCGCTTTGACCAAAAACTGTCATTTTTGCCCCTGTGTCCAAATTGGACTCAAGGACAGGCGTTTCTAGCTATTTGATGTCTTCTGAATCTGATGGTGATGTTTATTACAGCTTTTGGAGGAGTATCTGCAGAATCCACCGATACAGGAACAGTTGTTGGTATTCGAACCCCAGGCAAGTGTACCTTGCCAAAACTTGTAGTACCTGCTTCATATTATTGTCTTGATTTATTCATATATTGTACATGCTTAACCTAGGACCGTGTGACTTTACTTAGCGTCCGATTAATAGTCGGGTGCCAACACCATACGCGGAGTTGTGTAACGTCATCTAGAGATGGATATCGAGACCCTTTACATTCTCGTGCTTGCATTATCAAGTAAGTTATACCTCAGGACACCTGACACTATTCATGAGACAGAATCTTCCTGAGATATTCATGGTGATTCTGTATAGGATACAGGTTTATGATCTATACTTTATTCATTTGCTTAGATCTTATTATGACTTATTGCATTAGATATGATCTTGCGTGTCATGGACATGAGAAGTGTGATTACATTGGGTGGGAAGAAATTTACCATACAAAAGGCTGAATATATATATATATTACTTTACTGGAGGTGCCTTAGACTCTGATACAGAGCTTCGGTACATTACTGTCCCTTCCAGAGAATACTGCTACGGGTTTCTCCGACACAGATCCTATAGTCGTCTCAGCCCGAGTATGATTAAAACTCTCACTTGTATATCACTTAGCTGGTTATATAGTTTACCCTATTGATTCATTTATTGCTGTACTGTATTTATTTTGGCATAAGTTATTTTGTACCTTGCTATGTCCCCTGAGGACCTGGATCCGGATTATGTCCCCAGGTATAACAGACGAGATCTACCCTGAGGTATACGGGACAGGAGCATTAGCAGGAGCAGGAGCAGGCACTGGAGCAGTACCAGATCCAGTAGACGAGTGATCACCGAGGCTATCTTTTGAGTATATGCTTTATCCATACTCAGTATTTGCTGTTGTTATCTTTATTTCTATATCTTGACTATTGTATCAGACTCATTATCGGGTTATTTTTCGAGATTATGTTATTGAGATTGATCTTGCTTTACGATTCTGATTTTTGTTGTATTCATTTATGTGGATGAGATTAGTATATTTAGACCCTTATTGTTGTACTACAGCTTAAGTACATCCTGATGGGTCCATTAAATTGGGTTTGCCCATCGGTGTGTGCTGTTGTCCATTGCCACGTGTCTAGTCCCTCAATATTTTGGGACTGGGACGTGACATAGTTTTTGTGGTGGTCCATGCAGGTCAACGACTAAATTGCTTCGGTTTTAACTTAGGGACCGAGCAAGCCTGCAATAAGAATAGGATAAGTTTTTAGGATCCCATCCACTTGCTTGGATCGTTCTTGATATCTATATCTATATCGGATTCGAATTAATTTATTGACTTGCATCCTGCCTTGATTCCTGTGCGCCTCTTATTGGTTATTTTGGATGCAGAGTAATGGATACCACAAGCAGCACTCTTCCAGCAGGCCCAGCAGCAGCAGAGAAATCGACTACGAGGACGCGGACAAGCTTTCGCGATGACCTTGGTGAACGCGCAGACTCGTGGAGTAGCGAATGCGCGTAAGTGATTCGTAGTTATCTATTTCTAGTATTATTTTAGCTCATGCCTATTGGTTCGTGACCTTAGCCTTCACTAGTAATTTTGAAATTGCTAATAATTAAAAACCTAGTATGTTTTATAATTGATAATCTAGTTTATCTAAATTATAGTTTTCTAGATTTCCTCTGAAAATTGCATAACTTCAATTGCTTAGGAAAATAAAGTTTTCCCTATGTGTTTTCTTAAACCCTCATCCTTTGATCATGATTTTTGATAGTAATGTGCTTCGAACAATGCTTGCATCCGTGTCATCTCTGTTGATCGGTTATTCTTTGATTGCGAGGACGCAATCCTCTTAAGGGGGGTAGATTGTAAACCCCTAGATTTTTTAGAAATTTTAAAATCAAATTTTCATAATTTTTTGGAAAATCTTCTGTAATATTTAACTAATTAAAACCAAGGTATCTTAGAAATTAAATAATTTTAAATGATGTTAATCAATAATAAAATATTATGAAAATAATATTTTTAGATGTAAAATGAAATATTAGACATAGGATAATTTTTGTAAAATTTATTTTACCCCAAAAATATTTTAAAGACCTAAAAACTAAGTTTTATTAAACCCTACAGTAAACCCAGTTTATTTGTGAACCAAACCGAATCGAACCATGCTGAACCGGAGTCTGAACCAACCCTAACCCTAGCAGGTCGGGTCGGATCTGAACCCGACCTGAAACCCAAAACCCGAACCTGCACCCTTGCCAATCGGATCGGGTCGGATCCCATCCACCGTCCGACCCGGACCCGACCCGAAAACCCTAATCCCTAATCGACCCCGTGGCGATTCGCCTCCGCCCATAACCGCCGTGGCCCTCCTGCACCCCGCGCCGCTCGGCCTCCCCGCAACCATCCTGTGCCTCCTCCGCTCCCGCAACGGCCTCCCAGCTCCACCCCGCCCCTCCTATATAAACCCACCGTCGTCTCTGCCTCTCTTCCCCGAACAGAACCCCTAGCGCCACCGCCACCGTCGAACTCCCCAGCGCCGTCCTCGGCCTTTCTTCCGTCTCCAGCCACCCCCTTCACTGCCATCACCACCTCTCTCCACCGCGACTCCCTGCCTCCACCGTCCCTCCCAGCCACGGCCTTCCCTCCGTCTCCTCTACCTCCACCAGCCTCCACGACGCCATCTTCCGCCCTGAGCTCTGCCTCGACCTCGCTGGCAGCAACAGCAGCAGCAGTGGCCCGCTCGACTCGAGCCTGGCGAGAAGACCCCGAGCAGCAGTCGTGCCCGCCACCAGCGCCGTCCCCGGTCAGCTCCGCCTTTACCTGAGCCGCCTCTGCCGAGCAGCCCCTCCTCCGACGAAGCCCCAGCGCCCCCAACCGCAGCACAGCGCCGGAATCCTAACCCTAGCCCCCGCTGTGTCGAGTCGTGTCGCCTCGCAGATACGAGAAATCCTAGTTCTGCGTAGCCCTGTTCAGGTAGCCTTTTCTCTCTCCTCGCTGCCTCATTTTTCGTTTGATCTATTATGACGCGAACCCTGCGTGACCCTCTCGATACCCGTGGAACCAGCTCGGTGTATCGCGTCCTGTGGCGATCGCGAACTGCGATCCAAAAACAGAAAAATTAACACCCTATTTTTCCCCGGAACTGAGTGTACCCCGCCAAACGGGACAACTTGGTCATGTGCGGACTTCATCGAAAGGTGTGCACCGTTAATACGGACGTGTGGGATTTCGCGGAAGTTGATTTAGATGTGCGTGCACACCGGAATCAACGCATATCTATCGACAACGCCCCGTATCGGTCCTGTTCTAGAACTCGTTGTAACTTCGTGTACACACGTCGGATCGAGACGAAACTTGTGCCATCGGACTCGTAGCAATACGCTGGTCCTGTGACCCAAGTTTGGTTTGATTATGAGAACGTTGACAAAATCGTATTTCGTGGGCCCCGCGGTTCCACTTGACGGGCGATTTTGTGATCGGCTTATCGGAATCCTGTTCTGGACGTTCCATTGGGGTCGTATCATCGTTATGGACTTGTTGACACTAAGTTTGACGAATTTGGAGAACTTTGTCTCTAACACATTTTCGGTGCGAAGCGGGCCATATGTGGATCCCGCTTTGACCAAGAACTGTCATTTTTGTCCCTGTGTCCAAATTGGACTCAAGGACAGGCGTTTCTAGCTATTTGATTGCTTCTGAATCTGATGGTGATGTTTATTACATCTTTTAGAGGAGTATCTGCAGAATCCACCGATACAGGAATATCTGTTGGTATTCGAACCCCAGGCAAGTGTACCTTGCCAAAACTTGCAGTACCTGCTTCATATTATTGTCTTGATTTATTTATATGTTGTACATGCTTAACCTAAGACCGTGTGACTTTACTTAGCATCCGATTAATAGTCGGATGCCAACACCGTACGCGGAGTTGTGTAACGTCATCTAGAGATGTATATCGAGATCCTTTACATTCTCGTGCTTGCATTATCAAGTACGTTATACCTCAGGACACCTGACACTATTCATGAGACAGAATCTTTCTGAGATATTCATGGTGATTCTGTATAGGATACAGGTTTATGATCTATACTTTATTCATTTGCTTAGATCTCATTATGACTTGTTACATTAGATATGATCTTGCGTGTCATGGACATGAGACGTGTGATTACATTGGGTGGGGAAAGATTTACCATACAAAAGGCTGAATATATATATATATATATATATATATATATATATATATATATATATATATATATATATATATATATATATATTACTTTACTGGAGGTGCCTTAGACTCTGACACAGAGCTTCGGTACATTACTGGCCCTTCGAGAGAATACTGCTATGGGTTTCTCCGACACAGATCCTATAGTAGTCTCAGCCCGAGTATGATTAAAACTCTCACTTGCATATCACTTAGCTGGTTATATAGTTTATCCTATTGATTCATTTATTGCTGCACTGCATTTATTTTGGCATGAGTTATTTTGTACCTTGTTATGTCCCCTGAGGACCTGGATCCAGATTATGTCCCCAGGTATAACAGACGAGATCTACCCCGAGGTATACGGGACAGGAGCATTAGCAGGAGAAGGAACAGGAGCAGGCACTGGAGCAGTACCAGATCCAGTAGACGAGTGATCACCGAGGCTATCTTCTGAGTATATGCTTTATCCATACTCAGTATTTGTTGTTGTTATCTTTATTTCTATATCTTGACTATTGTATTAGACTCATTATCGGGTTGTTTCCCGAGTTTATGTTATTGAGATTGATCTTGCTTTATGATTCTGATTTTTGTTGTATTCATTTCTGTGGATGAGATTAGTATATTTAGACCCTTATTGTTGTACTACAGCTTAAGTACATCCTGATGGGTCCATTAAATTGGGTTTGCCCATCGGTATGTGCTGCTGGCCATTGCCACGTGTCTAGTCCCTCGATATTTTGGGACTGGGGCGTGACAGAAATATAGATGGAGGCAACTAGGATTTCATGTTATAAGATATATATAAGTCATATAATATTAACCATTGATTTGAATGGTTCAAATCTCCGGTTAAGATTAGATGACTTAAACAAGATCCAACAGTTGATAATATGGGGATGCATGGGTATGCATAATAGGGGGGTGTAAATCCCTCCTTTCTCTCTCTCTCTCTCTCTCTCTCTCTCTATATATATATATATATATATATATATATATATATATATATATATATATATGTATGTATATATATGTATGTATATATATGTATGTATATATATATATATATATATATATATATATGGGGTGGGTGTCACATCCTAGTCCTAAAATACGTAGGACTAGGAATACATAAACATGTCAGCTACGCATTCAACCAGACTCTTGTCAGACTCGAATACGTATAAGCTGTTTTATCTATGTATTATAGTAAAAATATAGCTATGTCTCAATCCACAAGGACACAAAATACCAACAATGAACTATATGTGCTAAAGTCGGCCGTCCTGTAACACACAAGCTCAAATAGACTCAAGAAAGAAGTAGAGTCTATAAAACTAGGCTATATCAACAGATGAGTAAACAACAAGAATATGTAAACATAACTAAGGTAGAAATGACACAAGTACCTAGTTCCAATACCAGCATAACCAGACGATAGCATCCGCAGCTCTATAACAACTCCTCGACCGTCTATGCTGTAAAACTAATAAAGAACCAGGTCCTCAGAGGGACGTAATAAGGTACAAGAAACATTATGCCAAAGTAACAATAAAGAATATACAAGGTGCTTAAGGGTAACTAAAATAACCAGTTATGTGAATGCATCCAAAAATATACTCATCTGCTAGACCACCAATGTATGTGACTATAGATCTCAATAGACACGATAGTAACTATAAAAAGTGCATACAGACCCCACCAGGATACCTGTAGCTGCTATGAATGATCAAAGCTTTGGCAACGGTAACTATGATGTAAGTGGTAGCCCAACATTTCGAGTATGTTTTCCCCTCCCCATGTATCTCATATCTCATATTCACAACATGCAAGATCAATCACTAACTAGGTATCGAGTTAACTGTGCAAATGTAATCATATCATTTATCTCATGTCACGAGTCATATCCTGACATAGAATTCGGTATCACTGAATGTCTCGAATATAGATTATGTCAATACAAGTCATGTCAAGTGACCTAAGGTTTATCGTGCAAGAAGTAGCACGAGCAGAACAACACGACGATAATGCAACTAATGATACACGACTATGCTGACGGATGTCGTCACCCAAACATAACTCAGATGCTAACTATTGACTACCATCCTATGGTCACAATATGATATAGGCTAGAAAATAGCGATGCAACAAGAACCAGTAAATAAATACAAGGCAAAAAGAATTATAAATGATGGCAAGGTACACTTGCTTGTTTTCGGTTATTGCGAAAAAGCATGTCCAATGTCCACATCTGAAGATGCTGCAGATTCCAATTATCCTAAAGAAGAAATTAAATTAAATACTACTTAACCAATATTTATATTATGGTTCTAGTCTATTAGTGTTATAACTATTGTCCTATCTATGTTTTTATGCTTTCTCGTAGAAGCCTATGTCGTATAGTCTGTCTTCTACTTGTATTCAATACTGTACCTATTTGACTTATTTAATAAATTCTGGGATTAAAGTATGTCACGCCCCAGTCCCAAAATACGTAGGACTAGGACACGTAAGCATGCCAGCCGCATGGATATGGCAACTCCAATATATGGAAACCAAACCCATACGTACGCTGTAATATGAATATCAATCCACAAGTGGTATAAATCTATCACAAGTCATAGGGTATAATCTAAATCTCATCCACAAAAATCAAATATAAATAAATAACCAATATTTATGAATCTAGATCTCAATAGGAAGTATCTAAGGATGATAGTTGGGTGGAAACAAATCCACTACCAACTCGAATATAAAAGCAATACAATATAAGTACAACACAGCAAACACCATATAAGAATACCAGCTAACAATCACGGGTTCGAAGAGAAGACATCCTCAAAACATATGTAACCATCCGAATCTTCACTCCTGCGAATACTCAATAACAGATACACCTGGAAGGGGCCAGGTCCTCAGAGGGACGTAACAAGATATATAAAACACATGCCAATAAAGTATAGAAATAAATATCCAATAGGGTCGCCTAACCATCTAAGTGAATATAGTTAAGAACAACTTTTCCCACAAGTGAGCTATCTGGCTGAAAACTGGAATTTGACATAGTTCTCTTTTGGAGATCCAGGGGCCTACAAAGGCACGTCGTCTTTTGAACGCCGGAGGCCCGCCTGATAATAATATAATATATAGTGGTCATTACCACCCGTATCTCCAGCGGAGAATCCGGGCGCACAGGAGAAAAGTACAAAGGAGCTCAAATGAGGTAGTTGTTGTTCTCCCCACCCCATGCTCTAAGCATGTCACATCCATGACACAATTTGGTTTATAGCCTATTCTTAGTATCCTAACCCAATCCTGCAACCAAACAAGGACAAGGATGGGACCACCGTACTATAATAGGCTATGTTCCTAGACCTCTAATAACTGCTAAGTCTACTAGCATGCAAAGTTTCTAACAGTAGTTATTCCTAACGCACGGCCCACACGTACAGGAGGCCAAACCCTGCACGCCAGTCCATGATCTATATGAGACTCACAACTCGTGTAACAACTGTGTCACGACCAATAAACCTAAAGATGCTACATGATAATGGGGTAGTCTCATAAACAAGGTCAATGCAAATACATAAATAAAAATATACCGCGACGACACCATCGCGCGCATTTTTTATAACAGCTAAAATATATGAAATAAAGACAAAAAATAAAGATGCATGCAACATATGAAATATGAATAACAGTACAATGGCAAGGTATACTTGCCTGCTCTGAAAAAGGATGAAGTCACAACTCAAGGCGTCGTCCGATCTACCCGTCACATAAATTAAACAAGTTAGGTTACAAAAGTGGGTGAATAGGTTCCTCCATTTTAATTAATTTTTAATTCTGAATAAATAACCTAAAATAGTATTTTAATCTTATTATAATCTAATTTTATTGTTAAACCCTAATTTTGGTCCAAAGAAAGTCAACTTTACGGATTTGTGATCCATGGTATGCAAATCGAGGCAATCCGTTGACCAAAAAGTCAACCAACTCAAATCCTAGATTTGTATGTGGAATCCTATAGATTTCAACGCTACATGAACGTTAAAATCGATAGTTTCATAAAATCATAAGTCAGTAAAGAGTTATGGCACAAGGGCGCACAGATGACAATTTTCGGTGGTTTCCTATTTACGTCTATGTTGCACGAATTTTACAGTAAAATAAAATTATATTATAAATTCTATAAAAATATTTTTCTATAATTTCATCATGTCAGCTTTCCCAAACTTCAAACGGTTCATAATTTCGAGTTCGGGATCTCCCAAAATCTCGAAAATACAAAAATGCGTCTAATTTTGGACAGCTGGCACTTTCGGAATATTCTGGAAAAATAGGTTCTGAAATTACTAAAATAATTTATATATTCAGAAAACTAACCTTGATATGATTCTAACAAAAAAAATTGGCGCACGTTTGGAGTCCGGAGCTAGGAGATATCGTTTTTTTAAGTCGTCATAACTACTAGAAAATGAGGCTGAATTTATGACGAATTTTGACTATTTTTTAAAGAAAAAGAGAGGAGTTTGAGGATAAAAAAATATGAAAGATGAGTTTATTCCATAAGTCTAATAGGTATTTATAATGGTGAAGATTTTTTAATTAAATAAGACTAGGATTGGCTAATTTGGATATGATTAGGATCAGTTTAAATAAGGATACGATATGTATGAAGTTGTTTTCCTAGTAGGCTCAGGATTTGAATTAATTTAAAATAGAGTTTGAGTTCATCTCAATAATTTATAATCTTAAATATAATTAAAGATAATACAAATAATTTATATATAATCTTATTAATATCTATCAACACTAAATTAGCTCTATCTAATATTAAGACTTTATATATCCAAATAAATCCTCAATAATTCCAAAAATCCAATAATTACTTAAAATTCTAAATAAATTATAGAAAAATATATTTAAATATTTTAACTCTAAAATAAATGTTTGGTAGTAACAACATTCAAGTATAGTCTCATAGTAAATCATGGAAGTCCTAAAAATTTATGTTTCCTAAGTTTTAATTACCAAAAATTCTAAAAAATCTCTAAAATCTAAAATAACCTAAAATAATTATAAATAAATATTTATATAAGTAAATATATTAAGAAATTTATTTTCTAATTAACTAAGAGAATACTCTAAAGAAATTTAATATCTATAATAAATATAATAATATAAAATACACACAAAGTACCTATTTTGGGTGAGGGGGTTTACAATCTACCCAACTTAAAAGAATTTTGTCCTCGAAATTAAAAATAAGGCATGGTTTGATAAATCATTCACATTCGTACATAAGGCAAGTCAATCGCAATTTTTTCCAAAAAAATTTAAAATCTATTCAAATTCATCTCAATCACTTTCAAAATTAAGGTAACCTCTGTTTAATCAAAATCTTGTAACCTCTTTTCGATTTTTAAATCATCAACATCCAAATTTAAATTAAATCCATATAACATCTTTAAGAATTAAATAACGCATATCAAGTCCATATCACGAGCTCCAGCTATCATAATCTCCTTTAGAAAACATCTTTAATAAAATATTATTCCTATCTTCAACTTATGAAAATTTTTGTATCCTTCAAATTTTTAAATTCAATTCACATCCTTAATATTTTAAATAGATAATCCAACAATCAAATTTTAACCCTTAATTCAAATCATCAAATTGTAAAAAATTTAAATTCAATCCACAATGTTCAAGTCTGAAATTCTATATTTATCCTCAAAATTTAAATCGATGATTCAACCTTCAATATTCAAAATTTAAATCATGTGCTCAAAGTATAAATATTTGGTCCGCGATATCAAGATTTTAAAATTCTTTAAATCCTCATTATCTTAATTCTTCTTTTAAAATTTCTCAAAATTAAAATGACTTGAATCTCCCAATCTAATCTTACCTGATCAAAATCTAAAAGAAATTTCTCTCAAGTTGACAATGCAACTTCTACCCAACTTAGAATTTATCCATCTATCACATAAGGCTATACATTTAAGAAAGATATTCTTCAAATTATTTAATCATGTTATTCAATCCTCAAAACTTTAACACCAAGTATATCACATATGATATGCCCTTAATCAATTATAAAAGATAGTCATCTAGTAATGTGATTGGCCTGTGGGGTATATCTAGTACTATCTATATATCAAATTTATACCAAGCAAGATTTTTTGTCTTTCCGAAATAAGGGAAGACGAAGATCAATAATAAAGAGTTCAAGGGAGAGGTAACAGAATAGGAGTATCGGGATTAAGGCGTTTAAAGAATTCAAATGGGAATTGTCAAGGCAGTTGTGGATTGAAATCATATTTTGGTAATTCCTATTCACATGCTCGCATCGGTAAAGTTATGTAACGGATACGATATACTCAGACATATCTAGAGGGCAAGTATATTCGTCTACTAATTACTATATATCTCAATCCACGTACGGTAGTTATGCGAAAGGGCGAACCAAGCGCACTATGGTTGATCAGACCGTAGTACACTGATTCTGAAATGTATTAGTGTGTTAACCCACTAATACATACATCATGATCAAGCTCGATAGAAGAGTAAGCTTGCAAAAGTAGGCTATAATAGCAACATAAGTCAAGGTAGTACAACAAATATAAGTACGCTAGATGATGATGAAAGGAGGTACAAATTAATTCAAGTTCACAAAAATAAAAACAAAATAAGTAACAATAATAAAAGACTCTACAATCTCTACAGTTATCATACAACCTCCTTGTCTAAGTTGCTAGTCGACCAAATAGGGACAAGGACCTCTAAATTCTATTGTCTGAATAAACACTGTCGTCTTTTGCTAGCATGCGATTAATGTCATTCAGTTATACTTCAATAATGGGTCAAAAGGCTATGTGATTCTAGGTTGTGAGGTATACTACCTAACTTATAACAATTTAACTACTATTGTAATTGTCTTAAAGATACCGTAGAAGCTCCTGTTAAGGTCTACGAGAAAGGGTCTTAGTACTTATTAGGGTATCCTCCTATATTACATAGGTCGTAGTCGTCTTAAGCCTTAGTCTTAGTGCTTATAGAACAAGTGTCAATAGTAAGAATAGAAGAGTTACTAGTCGTCAAGGGGAAAGGGATCTAACTTGTATCGAGGTGGGGGTACAAATTACGTGATCTACAACTAGGGGTAATCATCACAATCTAAATGAACAACTTAAATATCAGGTTCTAACTACAAGGCACATAATTCAAAATTCAAGATTACAACTATAACTTTAGCAAACTATATATCCTATCATAGAATACAATCACTTGGTCTATAATTAGAGAAGTCAAGTGGCACGAGTTAAAAGATGAAGAAAAGAAGAAGATAATTTATTCGTCGCGCAATTAACGATTGTTAGGGTTGCAGAGGAACAATATATAAAATTAAAATAGGGCTCTAGGTAGCATCATGGTTTTCTAAGGGAAAGGGGTATGCTAGTCTCTGTTTTTGAGGTATGATTAGGAAAATATTCTATGCATTGCTCTTGGCTTTCTAAGGTACTGTCTGTTTATCTCAAGACAAGAATCTAAATTTATAGTTCTCCAATACTTATCTAACTGCGAAGGTTAGGTTCAGTCCTAATATTCAATTTTGGTTTTCTATTGGTTCCTCAATACTAGGGTCAAACATTATGGTAAACTTCTAACTAACTCTAGTAGTATCTACACTACTCACAGGTCCTCATAATACATCAAAGGGTAATAGTAAATCAATCTATAGATAAGGAATTCTAGGTTCACTAAATATTTTAAACTTAGTGGTGTGTCTATATTCTCGTTGTATTCGTAATAGGTGTGCTACCCTAATTATCATCCTAATAACAGGGGTTCCTATATTCTAGCAGAAGGCTATACTTAAAGAACTATTAGGGAAGTACAGGAATCAAGCAGGATACAATTGTTCAACATAGAAAAGATTAGAAGAAGGATGAGTCATAGTCAATTGTGGATGAGATCCTATACTCTAGTCCTAAGTGCAGGCTTGTTCGGTACAGTAACATAACCGAGACAATATGCTCTCAACCTGCAAGGGCCACCACTAAAAACATGTCATGCCCCAGTCCCAAAATACATAGGACTAGGACACGTAAGCATGCCAGCCGCATGGATATGGCAACTCCAATATATGGAATCCAAACCCATACGTACGCTGTAATATGAATATCAATCCACAAGTGGTATAAATCTATCACAAGTCACAGGATATAATCTAAATTTTATCCACGAAAATCAAATATAAATAAATAACCAATATTTATGAATCTAGATCTCAATAGGAAGTATCTAAGGATGATAGTTGGGTGGAAACAAATCCACTACCAACTCGAATATAAAAGTAATACAATATAAGTACAACACAGCAAACACCATATAAGAATACCAGCTAACAATCACGAGTTCGAAGAGAAGACATCCTCAAAATATATGTAACCATCCGAATCTACGCTCCTGCGAATACTCAATAACAGATACACTTGGAAGGGGCCAGGTCCTCAGAGGGAGGTAACAAGATACATAAAACACATGCCAATAAAGTACTGAAATAAATATCCAATGGGGTCGCCTAACCATCTAAGTGAATGCAGTTAAGAACAACTTTCCCCACAAGTGAGCTATCTGGCTGAAAACTGGGATTTGGCATGGTTCTCTTTTGGAGATCCAGGGGCCTACAAAGGCATGTCGTCTTTTAAACGCCGGAGGCCCGCCTGATAATAATATAATATATAGTGGTCATCACCACCCGTATCTCCAGCGGAGAATCCGGGCGCACAGGAGAAAAGTGCAAAGGAGCTCAAATGCGGTAGTTGTTGTTCTCCCCACCCCATGCTCTAAGCATGTCACATCCATGACACAATTTGGTTCATAGCCTATTCTTAGTATCCTAGCCCAATCCTGCAACCAAACAAGGACAAGGATGGGACCACCGTACTATAATAGGCTATGTCCCTAGACCTCTAATAACTGCTAAGTCTACTAGCATGCAAAGTTTCTAACAGTAGTTATTCCTAACGCACGGCCCACACGTACAGGAGGCCAAACCCTACATGCCAGTCCATGATCTATATGAGACTTACAACTCGTGTAACAACTGTATCATGGCCAATGAACCTAAAGATGCTACATGATAATGGGGTAGTCTCATAAACAAGGTCAATACAAATACATAAATAAAAATATACCGCGACGACACCGTCGCGCACATTTTTTATAACAGTTAAAATATATGAAATAAAGACAAAAAATAAAGATGCATACAACATATAGAATATGAATAATAGTACAATGGCAAGGTATACTTGCCTGCTCTGAAAAAGGATGAAGTCACAACTCAAGGCGTCGTCCGATCTACCCGTCACATAAATTAAACAAGTTAGGTTACAAAAGTGGGTGAATAGGTTCCTCCATTTTAATTAATTTTTAATTCTGAATAAATAACCTAAAATAGTATTTTAATATTATTATAATCTGATTTTATTGTTAAATCCTAATTTTGGTCTAAAGAAAGTCAACTTTACGGATTTGTGATCCATGGTACGCAAATCGAGGCAATCCGTTGACCAAAAAGTCAACCAACTCAAATCCTAGATTTGTATGTGGAATCCTATAGATTTCAACGCTACATGAACGTTAAAATCGATAGTTTCATAAAATCATAAGTCAGTAAAGAGTTATGGCACAAGGGCGCACAGATGACAAATTTCGGTGGTTTCCTATTTACGTCTATGTTGCACGAATTTTACAGTAAAATAAAATTCTATTATAAATTCTATAAAAATATTTTTCTATAATTTCATCATGTCAGCTTTCCCAAACTTCAAACGGTTCATAATTTCGAGTTCGGGATCTCCCAAAATCTCGAAAATACGAAAATGCGTCTGATTTCGGACAGCTGGCACTTTCGGAATATTCTAGAAAAATAGGTTCTGAAATTACTAAAATAATTTATATATTCAGAAAACTAACCTTGATATGATTCTAACAAAAAATTGGAGCGCGTTTAGAGTCCGGAGCTAAGAGATATCATTTTTTTAAGTCGTCATAACTACTAGAAAATGAGGCTGAATTTATGACGAATTTTGACTATTTTTGGACGAAAAAGAGAGGAGTTTGGGGATAAAAAAATATGAAAGATGAGTTTATTCTATAAGTCTAATAGGTATTTATAATAGTGAAGATTGTTTAATTAAATAAGACTAGAATTGGCTAATTTGGATATGATTAGGATCAGTTTAAATAAGGATACGATATGCATGAAGTTATTTTCCTAGTAGGCTCAGGATTTGAATTAATTTAAAATAGAGTTTGAGTTCATCTCAATAATTTATAATCTTAAATATAATTAAATATAATACAAATAATTTATATATAATTTTATTAATATCTATCAACACTAAATTAGCTCTATCAAATATTAAGACTTTATATATCCAAATAAATCCTCAATAATTCCAAAAATTCAATAATTACTTAAGATTCTAAATAAATTACAGAAAAATATATTTAAATATTTTAACTCTAAAATAAATGTTTGGTAGTAACAACATTCAAGTATGGTCTCATAGTAAATCATGGAAGTCCTAAAAATTTATGTTTCCTAAGTTTTAATTACCAAAAATTCTAGAAAATCTCCAAAATCTAAAATAACCTAAAATAATTATAAATAAATATTTATATAAGTAAATATATCAAGAAATTTATTTTCTAATTAACTAAGATAATACTCTAAAAAAATTCAACATCTATAATAAATATAATAATATAAAATATACACAAAATAACTATTTTGGGTGAGGGGGTTTACATACTTGTATTCAATACTACACCTATTTGACTTATTTAATAAATTCTGGGATTAAAGTATGTCATAGATCTTCACGTCAGCTTTTTGAAACTTTAAACGAATCGTGTTTTTGTTTTCAAAAAATCCCAAAATAACGAAAATACCAAAACATGTTCGTCTTTTGGACACCTGACTCACAAATAATTTTACAGAAATTTTTAGATCGAATTTGTCCTATTAATTTATATTTCTAGAAAGCTAACTTCGACGCGGTACTTTCAAAAAAATAAAGATTAAATAGAATTCTTAGTTGAGAGTTATGGCCTTTCTAAGTTACTAAGGCTGTTAAAAATGAGGTTAAAACCTATGACGAATTTGGACTATTTTGGATAAAAACTCATGTATGCTTCTAGTTTATATAAAAACTAATTATTAGCCATTACTCGTGATATTCGCTAATCTATTTTTATGTCTCTAATGACAGAATCCCTATTTGTTGGTCCTACATATTCTAAAACCATTTAAAGAAGAAGAAGAAGAAGAAGAAGAAGAAGAAGAAGAAGAAGTTACCTTTTTGGAGATCAAGAACTTCCATGAAGACCCAACACAAGAGAATCAAAACTTCTCCTTCCACTAGCTCTCCTCCTCTGGCACTTCTTCAAAGTTTTAGGATTTAATTTAGAAGAGAAAGAAAATAGGAAAAAAATGATTAGGGTTGGTGAAAGGTAGATGGAGGCAACTAGAATTTTGGTTCTTGTAAAACTATATATATATATATATATATATATATATATATATATATATATATATATATAGAGAGAGAGAGAGAGAGAGAGAGAGAGAGAATAAGGGAGGTGAGATGTCACCTCACTCTAAAAACAAGGGTGGCGGTGACGTGGCACAATCTCAACCACACAAACGAGGGGAGGGGGTTAAGTGCAAATTGCCAATTATGAAATGTGTGGTTGGGATTGTGTCACGTTACCGCCACCCTTGTTTTTAGAGTGAGGTGCCATCTCACCTCCCTTATTCTCTATATATATATATATATATGAGGAGGGGGTTTGTAGTTGGCAGCCAAGAATTGGGAAAGGGGGTCGGGTTTAGAGACGGGGAAGCCGACCTATTGAGGGAGATTGTTAGGGTTTGTTATGGAGGAGTTAATTTAGGATTTTGGATAGAGAAAAATAAAATAAAATTATATATAGTTGATAGTTAGATGCATGCATGGACTGTTAGATGTTTATGTGTTTGAAACCTAGGACTAGGATTTAATGAGACTTAATATAGCATATATAGGTTAGAATTTAATCATAGGGTCTACCATTTAATTACTATTGGATTTAAATGGAATACATATATGGAAATTGCATAGGATTTGATTCTAAAATAGAAAGATGCTGAATTTAAATTCAATTGGTTTAAATAATAAGATTTTGTGCATAAAAAATATGTGTTTTGTGTATTGTAGAGTAAGGGGTGGATGTAGGACATTGTCCATGAGTCATAAAAAGTGGTTCAGGGGTTCGGATTGGGTGGTTGGGCTCGGTTGAGTGCGATAGTACAAAAGATGTCGCATAAGACTAGGAAAAGAGTCAAGGTGGTTTATAATTTTTATGGAGCATGCGGTGACTCAAATAAATAGAAAACCATTATCATGAACATAGTAGATCCAATTAGGATCATGAATATAAATTGGTCGAAAGAATTGAGGTTGTGTTGCGAATTAAAATCGTATGCAACGACAAAAATGGGAATTTAAGGCTCATTTTCTCGTAATTGTGTCATGAAAGTTGTGCGACCAAAACGAAGCATAAGAATATGAATTTGTGAGTGACAGTCATGGCATGAGCCTAATTTAGCTCGTCTAAGTCTAGTATACAAAGTTGGTTGAAAGAAAAAGGCTAATGTTGTACTCAAGATTTTAAGATCATGGTGGTTGGTTTCTAGAGTTCAAAAAATATATAATAAATATTTTAATTAATAAATAAATCTTTTTAATATAAAATAAATATAAAAAAAATTGAACTACCAAGAATAATCTTATAAAAATCAGAGTGCTTATAGTTTACCCAACTTATCAAAATTTTATTCTCAAAATTTAAAATAAGCGTTGTAGAAAAGAGTAAAATAACTCATTGCGGAAGAAAGATAAATACGACTTGTCGTATCGAGTTTCTCGCTATATAAAAATATAAGGCACGATTTAAAGATAAGGAATGTGAAACGGTATAGAAGAATTTAAGTATGCAAGGCCATACCTTGATTCTCGAAAGATAGGGGATACAGTTACCAATGGGTTCCTAGTTTGACGTCATATTTTAGGAACAATGGTACGCTTAATCCAAGGCTCTACCCAACTTATAAGAATTAAGTTGGCAGTGAAACTTTTAGTAATAATCCTATTACAAGGTTTATAGAAAAGTCTAATTTTAAGAAAGGATACGAGATTATTAGGCTCTTATGACCGTAGTCACAAGTTATCAAGAAAAATCTATGTACTACCATAGTACTATTGATCAATAACTCTATAAGGGATAATATTATCACTTTAACACTACTGTGATATAGATCATGTCTTCAGTAAGACAGTAGATAACGACTTGGTCAAATATAACTAGAGCGAGGTGGTATAAAGGGATCCGATTACCGCATGGCATTGATGACGAAAAGATAAAATTGAGGGAATCATGAAAGGAGGAATCTACAGACCAAGATAAGAGGAAATTATGGTAAGTCTAATGTGTATGGTTACATGGTTGAATAAGGCATGATTAGGTAGGTATCTAGAGAATCAAGTCATAGTAACTAGATCATGGGAATTAGAATAGGAAAGAACTGATACTTAAGGTGATATGAATATTATACACAAGGTGGAGGTACTAACCAAAGGATTAATTTATTACTTGGGCATGAACAGGAAAAGAAGAAGGATCTACTCAGTTGTTATAACTAGAAGGCTTGTTGCTGCAGAAAACAAGAGGCTTATGAAAGTAAAACAAGAGAGAAATTATTGATAGGAAAGATAGGAATACAGTTGTTGAAGTAATACAACTAATCCTTAATCTCAATACTATATTCTTATAAGTTATATTCTGTATAACCTCATTTATACTATTAGCAAACTACTTCTAGCTATAGGTAAGCACTATATAATCCTTACAACTTTGACTAACTTGCATATTCCCAACTTATTAGGTAAGGGTCAAGGCTAAACTAAGTAGGATTTCGGGTCTATCACTCATGGCATACTATTTACTAAGGACACTCTTTAAATCACGATTGTGATTGGTCATTCCAATACTAGTCTAACCTTTAGTTAAAATGTTTATCTATTCTCATACAACTTACCCTTTATATTATTTATCCCTTTGTATTGTTGTTCATATAGTCTCTGCTATCTAATACCTATTTTTCTCATGGAAGTCATCTTGGCTAGGTTACTACCCTATACCACAAGCATGATGTCATGGTCATCTCTTCTAAGTGATAAATTTATCGAACTCAATGAAATGGTAAGATTCTATACAGGCTTAGGTATAATCTTACTACAAGAATTATCGAACTATTCTATTCATAATGAGGATCTTAAATCATATCTTCTAAAGTCTTCCTTAAGGTTGGTCCTATTGGTTTATGGAGCTACAACTAATTTTAAGATTTTAACTGGGTATTCTCTCAAATAGTAACCATAGTCGTCTCATTCTTTATGGAAATTCTATATCTATCCTGACCAATATTTATGAATGGTAAAGCTTCTAGTCCAACATTAACTGTTGGTGGAAGTTCTAATATCTATTGATAGGGAAAAGTTTTTTTTCTAAAGCTAATCCTTATATATATAACTCCAAGATGTCCTCTCATTCTAGTAGTCTACTTAGTACAGGCATTTAGCTTGTCCACTTCTAACTTAGATAACCCTTACTATAAATTATTTTACTAACCCTGCTTATCCTATAAATATATTACTAAAAGTCAAGAACGAGTGTTCGTCCTTTCAAAATAAGAAAGAACGAGAATCAATGGTAGGGAGTTCAAGAAGGGTATCATTGAATATGATTTTTGAGGTTCAAATACGATAATAGAAATCAAAAGAAGGTTCAAAGCAATTGTAGATTGAGATCCTAACATAATAATCCTAACACAAGCTCACTCGTACAGTGACTTAACTGAAACGATTTAATCAGGACCTGCATGGGCCACCAAAAAAATGTCATGCTCCAGTCCCAAAATATGTAGGACTAAAAATACGTAAACATGTCAATTATGCATTCAACCAGACTCTTGTCCAACTCGAATACGTATAAGATGTTCTATTTAAGTATTATAGTAAAAATATAGCTATGTCTCAATTCAAAAGGACATAAAATATCAACAATAAACTATATATGCTAAAGTCGACCGTCCAGTAACACACAAGCTCGAATAGACTCAAGAAAGAAGTAGAGTCTATAAAACTAGGCATATCAGGAGATGAGTAAACAACAACAATATATAAACATAATTACAGGTAAAAATAATACAAGTACCTAGTTCAGATACCTTTATAACCAGACAATACGCATCCGCATCTCCAGATCAACAACTCTACGGCCGTCTATGCTGCAAAACTGACAAGGAACCAGGTCCTCAGAAGGACGTAACAAGTTACAAGAAACATCATACCAAAGTAACAGTAAAGAATATACAAGGTGCTAAGGGTAACTAACATAATCAGCTATGTGAATGCATTTGAAAACACACTCGTCCGCTAGACTACCAATGTGCGTGACTGTAGATCTCAATAGACATGACACTAACTATAACAAGTGCGTACAAACCCACCAGGGTACCTGCAGCTGTTATGAATGACCGAAGCTCTGGCAACGGTAAATATGATGTAAGTGGTTGCCCAATATTCTAAGTATGTTCTCTCCTCACCATGTAACGTCTTATATCCACAACACGCAAGATCAATCACTAACTAGGTATCTGTCACGACCCGCACCCGGTATAGGGGCACAAGAACATGTGTACGTTCAGCCTACACCGCAGCAATCGGCGGTAGAATACTGTCTAGGTCATGTAACTATCTAATCAATCTCACATGAATATCCAACTCCATGAGGAGACACGGATATCACAGTATAATATGAACAACATACTCAATCACATAACTACAGCAAGATAAGATCTCAAAGAAACAAGTAAGATGCAACACAAGTCTAAAATAGAAATAGTCTAACTCAATAATATAATCCAAGTCTCAATAAGTTTGCCGGAGACAAATTCGGTACCAAAATAGACAGCTAAGAAACTAACTAGATAAGTAGTGATTCCGGCTAAACCTTACGGAATCACGACTGAACTACTAAGTCCAAGACTGCAGCTACTCACCCTGTGATCCATAAGTGTCGGACACCAGTCCTCTAGGCATAGTCTAGAAAATATTTTCCAGTCAGGAAGAGCAAATTATATCTAAAATAACATTTTTATTTAATTGATAAGGGCTATAAAATAATAAACAGATAATGTTATATACAGAGAGAAGACAGTGAATAAATGCAATGGCAAAATAAAGAGACAGGCAATATAAAGAGACAAGCAATATAGAAAATATGAAACAGTCAATGCATATATGAAACGAAGAGAATGAGGTACAATATCATATACGGTGATGTAGTATATGATCTAAACTAGAGAACTGTAACTATTCTAAGTGTTTCGAATATCAGTCTATCATGTGATCGGCTTGGGACAGGATCAGGCTGGCTACATATGATTAGCTATGATTCATGTAAGGTCAGGCTAACCATTTGGTTAGCTATGATGCATGTAGAGGTCAGGCTAATCATATATAACAGCTATAAGGCATGTAATGGTCAGGCCGCATCCGACGTGAGATGTGGGGTGAGCTATGATGCATGTAGAGTTGGGTATGATCACATAATCTACTAATATTTCCCCCGCCCATAATTAGTACAGTGGATCCAATCACGACACGTCACGATACACGAGCAATATCCAATATATCATCAATGTAACATCTCATGATTTGCAGGTCCAAGCTATATACTAGTCCGTGTAGCACAGTGTCAAGAATCAGATGTAACATTTTTAGATACTGGAATTATAGATATTATCAAATAATTGGAAAATTATCAAAGAATGTACTCGCCTCGGGTCTTTAGCTGGTAACACCAATGTCCTGTTCCAGAATATCGTCTGGATGATCAAACAGTCCTATAGATATATCATAAAATAATACAATATTGTATCAGACATTACACTAATCACATAATCAAAATACACTAAACTCGAGACTACGCTAGGTATGATACTGGTCAACTAGGGTCAGTGTGCGTCAAGTTGCACGGGCGTCGCGTCTGTGATTGCTGTGCAAGACAGACGGTCAAAATGATACGGAGCTCGCCAGTACGTCAGTGTACATGTGGCAGTCTACTATCAGTTCACAGGCTCACAAGGTCATGTGTAGTTACGGGGTATCTGTATTTACACTCGGCTACCTAGTAGAGATACATATATAAATATACATATTATTAATTATAAACATTAATACTCAATACATATATAATATATAGTTGAACAATATTTATATATATATATACATTATATTGAATAATGTACTCATACTAAACATATGTAAATACGATACTATACCAATTGAACAATACAATATATATATATATATATATATATATATAAAAGCTTTTTCTCAAACAAATAGATATATAATTAAATATATTTTGGCATACATAGGATGTATATATATATATATATATATATATATATATATATATATATATATATATATATATATGTACCAATAAAAATATATATACCATATACTTGTATACATGTATATTTATATATATATCAAAACATACGTATTAACGTATATTATGCTATATATATATATATATATATATATATATATATATATATATATATATATATATATATATATATATATATATATATATATATATATATATATACCAAATACATTTTTTTTACCAAACATATACTATACATATATATGTTTACATGTACCAAAATACGCTTAAGCCCATACATATACTAATACTGATTTACTAATTGAATTTATACTATGTATACATATACATACTACTAGATACTAAGAATATACTAAATGCATATACGAAATATATATATATATATATACATATACCAATTATATGTATTTTATTACATATATGAAAATATGAAAATATACCAAAATAATACATATATGTATATGAATACATATACACTAAGTATTATACTAATGCATAGGTATATTATACTAATGAAAGAGGGAAGAGGGAGGCTCACGATGGTTGGCTCGACGGTGAGGCTGGTGGTTCCGATGGTGGTGGTAGTGGTTGTGTGCAGCAGGAGGCCGCCGAGGAAGGAGCTGCAGCGAGGGGAAGATCACGGTGGTTGCGGGAGGATGCAGCGAGTCGGGTGGCTCAGCCGGGGAAGGAGCTGGAGCTGACCGGAGAAGAGGGACTCGGCTGGAGGTCACGGTGAAGTGGCCGGGGAGGAGATTGGTTCGTCGGGGAAGAAGAGTAGGAGGTCGGAGGGATGCGGCGAGGTAACTGGAGACTGGAGGAGGTCGAAGAGGAATGCAGTGGCCGGACTCAGGGTCAGGTGTGGTGGTGCACATCTCGTTCAGACATGGGAGAAGGCCGGAGATCCGACGGGTTCGTGAGGAAGGGGTGGCCGACTCGGTTTACTCCGGCGTCGGGTCTAGGGGACTCGACGGGGAGGAACGGGGAGGAACGGGGAGGCCGTTCGAGGTGCTCCGGTGGGATCAGGCGGAGGGAGAAGTCTGGTGGTGATAGTAGACCGTGGTGGTGGTGGTGATAAGCCGTGGTGGTGGTGGTGATAATCCATGGTGGTGGTGGTGAAGCTGCTGATGATGGTGGTTGATGGTGGTGGAGCTATGTTATGGAGGAGAGGCCGGCTCGTTGGAGCAGTGGCCGGGGTAGAGGCCGGGGTACAGGCCGGAGAATAGGTCAGGGTTGAGGAGGAGGCAGAGCGGGTCGAACAGGCGCTCGGCGGGCTGGCCGGAGCTCGGCCGGGGATCGGGTGATAGGGGGAGGAGGTGGTTTGTTTTCTAGGGAGGAAGGAGATGATTCAAGGAGAAGAAGAAGAAGAAGAAGATAAGAAGAAGAAGAAGAAGAAAGGAAAAAAAATAGAATACTACAGTTTGGGAGCTTGTTTGGAGGGAGGAGAGAGAGAGGGTGAGGTTTCCAAGGATCCTTGGAAATAGGGCCTACATTGGGAAGAGGGGTAGGAAGAGACACTTTATAGGAGAGGTGATGGGAGATGTGTGGTGATGATGAGCCCTATTTTGAATGGGTGGCTCAGATTCGTCATGAGGAAATTGGGTTCACACAATGAAGAGAGTGGGATGAGGTTTGAACCGGTCAAGGGTTGAGGGCTTCTCCATTTGGTTTGAACCAATGTGGTGTTGACACCTAATGCAATATTTGTAAATTAGCCCCCTTAAATTTGGGTATTTGTACAGACACATAAAATGATAAAAAATTGGTGGACAATTTGGCGTTTGGTGTTTTGTAGAGTGAGGGGGTGTTGTGTGTTTGGTATGGGCTTAATTAGTGGGGTATTTGGATTTAATCAGGATTAAACGGGATCAGTCAAAATGGTATCCCTAATTTAATTAGAAATAAATGCAAGCTGTGTTCTAAAATTAATTAGGAGTACATGGGGCCAAAATTAGGTCGGGTCACAAATATCATTAGTGAAGAAGACTCAGAACATAATATTACCCTAATTTGGGTTGCACAAAAAATGGGTCAAGATTGCCTCCAATTTTGATTGGAACGCACAACGATACAAAGTTGGAATTTATTTAGAAATTAAATAAACGTCAACGACGAATATTGTGCAGCTAAAATGAAGTACAAGAGAGCATAATTATGAGTTACAAAAATATCAGAATGGAAGGCGGGCACGTCTAGGGCAAGGTTGTGAAATTTGTTGGAAGGCAAAAGCTAAGGTAGCGCTCCAAATATCGAAGCAACGGTAAGGCGCAACAATTAAATAAATTACGGTAATTAATTACTACCTCCAATAATTTAAATTCTAAATAAAATAATTAAATACATAATCCTATAATTCGGTCAGGTGTTCGTCTAGTGGGCTTCTAGGTCAAGTCTACCAGCTCAAACATTAATGAACATCGTATATATATAATATAGTTAAGTACGCATCTCACACAATTATTTAATTTAAATACAGCTTATTATGAAATCATTTAATATAACTACCACAATATTAATAATATATAAAAGTCAAAAATACCCCTATTTTTGGAATGTGGTAGTGACAAGTCTACCCTTCTTAAAAAAAATTCGTCCTCAAAATTTAAGGTCCTCGACAGTCGTATTTATTTATTTATTTTCCATCAAAATTTTAAATTCATCGGATCACATAATCATGAAGTGAATCCATATTGCTACTTCACAAAATTTCTTTCCAAATTTTGTAAGTATCATATTCCTGCAAACCTTTAAAATAAAAAAAAATTAAATTCCATCCTTATCAAAATTTCCTCAAAAAATTTATGTTAATCACTAATACAAAACTTAATATTCAATCCTCAAATTTTAAATTCACCCAATGTATATTTTTTAAAAATCTCATCCAAAAGTTTGTATTCATGATTTTCTTGTTAGAATTTGTCACGACCCGCACCCGGTATAGGACACGAGAACGTGTGTATGTCCAGCCTACGCCGCAGCATCGGCGGTAGAACGATGTCTAGGTCATGTAACTATCTAATCAATCTCACATGAATATCCAACTCCATGAGGAGACACGGATATCACAGTATAATATGAACAACATACTCAATCACATAACTACAGCACGATAAGATCTCAAAAAAACAAGTAAGATGCAACACAAGTCTAAAATAGAAATAGTCTAACTCAACAATATAATCCAAGTCTCAAATAAGTTTGCCGGAGACAAATCTGGTACCAAAATAGACAGCTAAGAAACTAACTAGATAACTAGTGATTCCGGCTAAGCCTCCCAGAATCACGAGTGAACTACTAAGTCCAAGACTACAGCTACTCACCCTGTGATCCATAAGTGTCGGACACCAGTCCTCTAGGCATAGTCTGAAAAATATTTTTCAGTCAGGAAGGAGCAAAGTACATCTCAAATAACATTTCCATTTAATTGATAAGGGCTATAAAACAATAAACAGATAATGTTATATACTGAGAGAAGACAGTGAATAAATGCAATGGCAAAATAAAGAGACAGGCAATGTAAAGAGACAGGCAATATAGACAATATGAAACAGTCATTGCATATATGAAACAAAGAGAATGAGGTAAAATATCATATACGGTGATGTAGTATATGATCTAAAGTAGAGAACTGTAACTATTCTAAGTGTTTGGAATATCAGTCTATCATATGATCGGCTTGGGACAGGATCAGGCTGGCTACATATGATTAGCTATGATTCATGTAAGGTCAGGCTAACCATTTGGTTAGCTATGATGCATATAGAGGTCAGGCTAATCATATATAACAGCTATGAGGCATGTAATGGTCAGGCCGCACCCGACGTGAGATGTGGGGTAAGCTATGATGCATGTAGAGTTGGGTATGATTACATAATCTACTAATATTTCTCCCGCCCAAAACTAGTATAGTGGATCCAATCACGATACGTCACGATACACGAGCAATATCCAATATATCATCAATGTAACATCTCATAATTTACAGGTCCAAGCTATATACTAGTCGTGTAGCACAGTGTCAAGAATCAAATGTAACATTTCTAGATACTAGAATTATAGATATTATCAAATAATTAGAAAAATTATCAGAGAATGTACTCGCCTCGGGTCCTTAGCTGGTAACACCAATGTCCTGTTCCAGAATATCTTCTGGATGATCCAACAGTCCTATAGATATATCATAAAATAATACAACATTGTATCAGACATTACACTAATCACATAATCAAAATACACTGAACTCGAGACTACGCTAGGTATGATACTGGTCAACTAGGGTCAGTGTGCGTCAAGTTGCACGGGCGTCGTGTTTGTGATTACTGTGCAAGACAGACGGTCAAAATGATATGGGGCTCGCCAGTACGTCAGTGTACATGTGGCAGTCCACTATCAGTTCACAGGGTCACAAGGTCATGTGTAGTTACGGGGTATCCATATATACACTCGGCTACCTAGTAGAGATACATATATAAATATACATATTATTAATTATAAACATTAATACTCAATACATATATAATATATAGTTGAACAATATTTATATATATATACATCATATTGAATAATGTACTCATACTAAACATATGTACATACGATACTATACCAATTGAACAATACAATATATATATATATATATATATATATATATATATATATATATATATCCTATGTATGCCAAAATATATTTAATTATATATCTATTTGTTTGAGAAAAAGCTTATATATATATGTACCAATAAAAATATATATACCATATACTTGTATAAATTTATATTTATATATATATCAAAACATACGTATTAACGTATATATATATATATATATATATATATATACCAAATACATTTTTTTTACCAAACATATACTATACATATATATATGTTTACATGGACCAAAATACGCTTAAGCCCATACATATACTAATACTAATTTACTAATTGAATTTATACTATGTCTACATATACATACTACTAGATATTAAGAATTTACTAAATGCATATACGAAATATATATATATACATATACCAATTATACGTATTTTATTACATATATGAAAATATGAAAATATACCAAAATAATACATATATGTATATGAATACATATACACTAAGTATTATACTAATGCATAGGTATATTATACTAATGAAAGAGGGAAGAGGGAGGCTCACGGTGGTTGGCTCGACGGTGAGGCTGGTGGTTCCGATGGTGGTGGTAGTGGTCGTGTGCAGCAGGAGGCCGCCGGGGAAGGAGCTGTAGCGAGGGGGAGATCATGGTGGTTGCGGGAGGATGCAGGGAGTCGGGTGGCTCAGCCGGGGAAGGAGCTGGAGCTGACCGGAGTAGAGGGACTCGGCTAGAGGTCAAGGTGAAGTGGCCGGGGAGGAGATTAGTTCGTCGGGGAAGAAGAGTAGGAGGTCGGAGGGATGCGGCGGGGTGACTGGAGACTGGAGGAGGTCGGAGAGGAATGCAGTGGCCGGACTCAGGTTAGGTGCGGTGGTGCACAGCTTGGTTCAGACATGGGAGAAGGCCGGAGATCCGGCGGGTTCGTGAGGAAGGGGTGGCCGACTCGGTTTACTCCGGCGTTGGGTCTAGGGGACTCGACGGGGAGGAACGGGGAGGCCGGTTCGAGGTGCTCCGGTGGGATCAGGCGGAGGGAGGAGTCTGGTGGTGAAAGTAGACCGTGGTGGTGGTGGTGATAAGCCGTGGTGGTGGTGGTGAAGCTGCTGATGATGGTGGTTGATGGTGGTGGAGCTGTGTTATGGAGGAGAGGCCGGCTCATTGGAGCAGTGGCCGGGGTACAGGCCGGAGAACAGGCCGGGGTTGAGGAGGAGGCTGAACGGGTCGAACAGGCGCTCGGCGGGCTGGCCGGAGCTCGACCGGGGATCAGGTTATAGGGGGAGGAGGTGGTTTGTTTTCTAGGGAGGAAGGAGATGATTCAAGGAGAAGAAGAAGAGAAGAAGAAGAAGAAAGGAAAAAAAATGGAATACTACGGTTTGGGAGCTTGTGTGGAGGGAGGAGAGAGAGAGGGTGAGGTTTCCAAGGCTCCTTGGAAATAGGGCCTGCATTGGGAAGAGGGGTAGGAAGAGACACTTTATAGGATAGGTGATGGGAGATGTGTGGTGATGATGAGCCCCATTTTGAATGGGTGGCTCAGATTCGTCATGAGGAAATTGGGTTCACACAATGTAGAGAGTGGGATGAGGTTTGAACCGGTCAAGGGTTGAGGGCATTCTCCATTTGGTTTGAACCAATGGGTTGTTGACACCTAATGCAACATTTGCAAATTAGCCCCCTTAAATTTGGGTATTTGCACAGACACATAAAATAATAAAAAATTGGTGGGCGATTTGGCGTATGGTATTTTGTAGGGTGAGAGGGTGTTGTGTGTTTGGTATGGGCTTAATTAGTGGGGTATTTGGATTTAATTGGGATTAAACAGGATCTGTCAAAATGGTATCCCTAATTTAATTAGAAATAAATGCAAGCTGTGTTCTAAAATTAATTAGGAGTACATGGGGCCAAAATTAGGTCGGGTCACAAATATTATTAGTGAAGAAAACTCAGAACAGAATATTACCCTAATTTGGGTTGCACAAAAAATGGGTCAAGATTGCCTCCAATTTCGATTGGAACGCACAACGATACAAAGTTGGAATTTATTTAGAAATTAAATAAACGTCTGCGACGAATATTGTGCGACTAAAATGAAGCACAAGAGAGCATAGTTATGAGTTACAAAAATGTCAGAATAGAAGGCGGACACGTCTAGGGCAAGGTTGTGAAATTTGTTGGAAGGCAAAAGGTAGGGTAGCGCTCCAAATATCGAAGCAACGCTAAGGCGCAACAATTAAATAAATTACGGTAATTAATTACTACCTCCAATAATTTAAATTCTAAATAAAACAATTAAATATATAATCCTATAATTCGGTCAGGTGTTCGTCTAGTGGGCTTCTAGGTCAAGTCTACCAGCTCAAACATTAATGAACACCGTATATATATAATATAATTAAGTACACATCTCACACAATTATTTAATTTAAATACACCTTATCATAAAATCATTTAATATAACTACCACAATATTAATAATATATAAAAGTCGAAAATACTCCTATTTTTAGAATATGGTAGTGACAAGTCTACCCTTCTTAAAAGAATTTCGTCCTCAAAATTTAAGGTCCTCGACAGTCGTATTTATTTATTCATTTTCTATCAAAATTTTAAATTCATCGGATCACATAATCATGAAATGAATCCATATTGCTACTTCACAAAATTTCTTTCCAAATTTTATAAGTATCATATTCCCGCAAACCTTTAAAATAAAAAAAATTAAATTCCATCCTTATCAAAATGTCCTCAAAAAATTTATGTTAATCACTAATACAAAACTTAATATTCAATCCTCAAATTTTAAATTCACCCAATGTATATTTTTTAAAAATATCGTCCAAAAGTTTGTATTCATGATTTTCTTGTTAGAATTTGTCACGACCCGCACCCAGTATAGGGGCACGAGAACGTGTGTACGTCTAGCCTACGCCACAACATCGGCGGTAGAACGCTGTCTAGGTCATGTAACTATCTAATCAATCTCACATGAATATCCAACTCCATGAGGAGACACGAATATCACAGTATAATATGAACAACATACTCAATCACATAACTACATCACGATAAGATCTCAAAGAAACAAGTAAGATGCAACACAAGTCTAAAATAGAAATAGTCTAACTCAACAATATAATCCAAGTCTCAAATAAGTTTGCCTGAGACAAATTTGGTACCAAAATAGACAGCTAAGAAACTAACTAGATAACTAGTGATTCCGGCTAAACCTCCCGGAATCACGAGTGAACTACTAAGTCCAAGACTACAGCTACTCACCCTGTGATCCATAAGTGTCGGACACCAATCCTCTAGGCATAGTCTGGAAAATATTTTCCAGTCAGGAAGGAGCAAAGTACATCTCAAATAACATTTCCATTTAATTGATAAGGGCTATAAAACAATAAACAGATAATGTTATATACAGAGAGAAGACAGTGAATAAATGCAATGGCAAAATAAAGAGACAGGCAATGTAAAGAGACAGGCAATATAGACAATATGAAACAGTCAATGCATATATGAAACAAAGAGAATGAGGTACAATATCATATACGGTGATGTAGTATATGATCTAAAGTAGAGAACTGTAACTATTCTAAGTGTTTAGAATATCAGTCTATCATGTGATCGGCTTGGGACAGGATCAGGCTGGCTACATATGATTAGCTATGATTCATGTAAGGTCAGGCTAACCATTTGGTTAGCTATAATGCATATAGAGGTCAGGCTAATCATATATAACAACTATGAGGCATATAATGGTCAGGCCGCACCCGACGTGAGATGTGGGGTGAGCTATGATACATGTAGAGTTGGGTATGATCACATAATCTACTAATATTTCCTCCGCCCCCAACTAGTATAGTGGATCCAATCACGATACGTTACGATACACGAGCAATATCCAATATATCATCAATGTAGCATTTCATGATTTGCTGGTCCAATCTATATACTAGTCCGTGTAGCACAGTGTCAAGAATCAGATGTAACATTTCTAGATACTGGAATTATAGATATTATCAAATAATTAGAAAAATTATCGAAGAATGTACTCGCCTCGGGTCCTTAGCTGGTAACACCAATGTCCTGTTCCAGAATATCTTCTGGATGATCCAACAGTCCTATAGATATATCATAAAATAATACAATATTGTATCAGACATTACACTAATCATATAATCAAAATACACTAAACTCGATACTACGTTAGGTATGATACTGGTCAACTAGGGTCAGTGTGCGTCAAGTTGCATGGGTGTCGCGTCTGTGATTGCTATGCAAGACAGACGGTCAAAATAATATGGGGCTCGCCAGTACGTCAGTGTACATGTGGCAGTCCACTATCAGTTCACAGGGTCACAAGGTCATGTATAGTTACGGGGTATCCGTATTTACACCCGGCTACCTAGTAGAGATACATATATAAATATACATATTATTAATTATAAACATTAATACTCAATACATATATAATATATAGTTGAACAATATTTATATATATACATCATATTGAATAATGTACTCATACTAAACATATGTACATACGATACTATACCAATTGAACAATACAATATATATATATATATATATATATATATATATATATATCCTATGTATGCCAAAATACATTTAATTATATATCTATTTGTTTGAGAAAAAGCTTATATATATATGTACCAATAAAAATATATATATCATATACTTGTATACATGTATATTTATATATATATCAAAACATACGTATTAACGCAAGAGGAAGAGGAAGTTCTCTAATCTATTTTTATAGATCTTCTCTAATCTATTTTTATGTCTCTAATGGTAGAATTCATATTTGTTAGTCTTACATGTTCTAGAACCTTTTAAAGATCAAGAAGAAGAAGAAGTTACCTTTTTGAGATTAAGAACTTCAATGGAGATCTAACGCAAGAGGATCTATCACGAACCATACCCGGATGATCAGGGCACGTGTACGTGGTACGTCTAGCCTACACCGCATCATCGATTGTAGAACGCTGTCTAGACCTCAAACTCAATACAAGTTCAGCTTAAAAACTAAGTGTACTCAATCACAATATTTTACAGGAAGAAACAAACAAGGAAGATAATCCAAACAACAATTTAATGAAATAAAACTAAGGCATAGTACTGAGATAGAGAAATACTAGCCTAGATCTCACCAAAGGTCACTTCTAGGTCCACAGTGCAAAAGTAGTCTCAATCATAATATCACTCTGAACTCAGGAACGTAGAGCACAACAAAGCCTAAAAATATTATCCAGTCAGGATATAATGAGTACAATCCAATAGTAGTTTCAATAAAATGATAAAGACTATAAAATAGTATAGTAATGTAATACATGATGGAAAAGTAAAGCATGAATATGGCATAGTAATAATGGAGATAGTAAAAGAGCGAGGCAAAGTAGTTATGAAAGTAAGTAAAGCAGAAGAAATAGGACATAAATCATGAGTATGACCTGAACAGGAAATAACCATACTAACTAAGTGTTTGAAATATTAGCTTCTATATGTGATCGATTTGGGAACTTGCACAGGGATGTATGGCCTGGTTAATCATACATGAGGTGCATGATTAACACTCACATGGTTTTTTGCACATTAAAGGGTATGATCACATATCTAACTAATATTTCTCTACCCCCGACTAGTATAGTGGATCCAAACCATGACACGTCTCACAGGGATAACATGCACATGGATAACATGCATGCACAGGAGTAGTATGAAGCAACATCTTTTGGCGGGAATCCATAATATACCAATTCATATACCATCATGTCAGGAATCAAGTATAACACTACTAAGACATGAATCATAGTAATCATCAAATAGAGGAAACTATCAGAGAATGTACTCGTCTGTGATCTTGAGATAAAAATATAAAACAGTGTCCGTATCAGAACCTCGAAGACCTAAAAATGAATTTACATGTCAAATAGGTGTTTTAGAATAATAAATAAGCTTAAGTGGCTTGAAACTAGAATTCTAGGTCAAAACTAGGTTATTAGAGTCAAACTATGACAATTATCTAATTTGGGTTCCAAGTTGTCCACTTGGTTGGCCTACATAGCTAAATATGTGTGTGTGTGTGTGTATGTGTGTGTGTGTGTGTATAATTTATACTCATAGATATCAATACATATTAATATCTTAGCTTAGACTCATATTACCTAGACCATTACTATAGTATCTTAAAACTAATACCTTAATATCTATACACTTGGATATCCCACACAAGGGTTGATACCCAAATACTAACTATACCCCAAAGCTTAACCAATAGTACCATGGTATCACTCTAACATATACTCAAAACACACTACTCTTGATACTAACTAATAACTTCGTGATACTCACTTAATTCCAACCCTTACTCATATCTCAACCCTTACATATAACCTACTACCAATGCCTTGGTATCTAGTCATGGTACCAAGGTATCACCAATACCCCAACTAGATTCTAATACTAGCACTAGCACCTATAGCTCACTACCCTTGCTCATCACTATACCTATCCTAAACCTCCAATTGATATATTCTAGTATCAGACACTTACCCACACACCTAGCCTTACACTACACTCATGTATCACTATACCTATCCTACACTCTTAATACTCACACAAAGCATCCCAACCCTCCACTGTCATAATCCTATTCCCAAACCCCCTTGCTGGCTGGATACACATCAAGGTTGTACTGCCAAACACCAACTGCACTGTTGTAGAATGAATATGCAGGAACTCTTCGTGCTGCCCTCTGGAACCATGGACCCGAGCCTTCATCTCCTCCCTGGCCTGTAGTGCATTGCACTTGTAGTGCCTAGCTAAAAGTGCCAAATGCACTGCACAACTTGCAGTCACACTTCTTACCATCTGCTGCATACCCAAGCTCCTACTAGTGCACAACAACCCTATGCCAACTGCAGATCTGCAACACCCTATCCCCTCACTCTCAGTTGTGTACAACTTGACTCCAACTGTGCAAGAATACTGTACTGATGCTGAGCATCCTTACCTAACTGCACACAGTGTAGCAAGTACTATACCACAGTCCCAAATGCTTCCCTCTCACTGCACAGAGCAGACATACAACATACTGTTGCACACAATAGCAGATACCAACTACTATAACCCATCTACCCATTGACTGCAACCTGAGAATACAACAATTTGCAATGCTCAACTGAGTACAACCCAGTTGCTCTCCCCAACTCAACTGTACACACATACTCCTCTAGCCCACACTACCCGAGCACACCACATATACACTATACCAAGCTTCATGATACTCAATTGTCAAGCCATGATACTCACTCTCTATGACACCAAAACCCCTAATACAAAAATACTAATATAAACACAAATACCTAGTTTGCATCAAGCCACACATAAGTATCACTCTATGATACTCATGAGATACACCTCTCCAGCATCATAATACACCAAAAAAAATTATAGAACACAATTAATATATTAAATATAACTATAATTTAGTTAAACTAAGTAATTCAAATAAATTTATAAGAAATTGACACAATGGAACACTAATACAAAGAAATTACCAATTTAACCTATCTGTATCATAGTGTATCATAATACGGACTCCCCGTATCCAATTGTGGTTATAAGGACACCAACATACAACCAAATAGACATTAATAATCCTAATATGGACACTAACTAGACACTTGGTGGACATAGTTCGAATTTCTCCTAAATTGAGCCTGAAACTCAATATTTCTCATGACACAAGCTTACATCTAGCAATTGAAAGGCCTCTAACACCTAGATCTATCATTATAGGGTCAATTCTAACCATAGGAAGGTTCTTATAGGTCATATGGGTAACTCAAATAAATGGGACACCATTGTCTTGGATATATTAGGTCCAGTTATGCTCATGAATATAAATTGGTCGGAAGAATTGAGGTGGTGTTGCGTATTAAAATCGTATGCAACGACAAAAAAGGAATTTAAGGGTCATTTTCTCGTAATTATGCCGTGAAAGTTGTGTGACCAAAACGAAGCATGAGAATATAAATTTGTGAGTGACAGTCATGGCACGAGCCTAATTTGGCTCGTCTAAGTCTAGCAGGCAAAGTTTATTGGAAGAAAAAGTCTGGAGTTGTACTCAAGATTTTAAGTTCATGGTGGTTGGTTTCTATAGTTCAAGAAATATCTAATAAATATTTTAATTGATAAATAAATTTTTTAATATAAAATAAATAAAAAATTCTATTTATTTTGAAATACCAAGAATAACCTTATATAAAAATCAGAGTACTTATAATGGGTGTTGATGTTGGTGACTACATGAGGGGGAAAGGGGGTCGACCACATGTGGGGATGGACTAGGATTTGTTCTAAAGGGGGTTGGTTAGGGTTTAGTGGAGAAATTATATATATAGTTGATAATTAGATGCATGCATAGGTGGTTGGATGTTTATGTGTTTGAAACCTAGGGCTAGGATTAAATAAGGCTTAATATGACATGTATGGGCTATAATTTAATCAAAGGGGCTGCCATATAAATATTTTTGAAGGATTTAATGGATACAAAAATGGAAAGTGCCAAGATTGTTTCCAAATAGGAAGGTGCTAAATTTAAACTCAATTGATTAAAATAATAAGATTTTGGGTGTGCACTTATGTGTTAGGTGTGTTGTTGAGTAGGGGATGGGTGCGGGGTATGGTGCATGAGCTTTAAAATTTGGTTTGAGGGATCAGATTAGGTGTTTGAGCTTGGTTGAGTACGATAACAAAATAGGTTTCGTAATAGGCAACGAATTTCGTCATGGTAGTTTATAATATCTATGGAGCATGCGAGGGATCAAATAAATGGAACAGTAGTGTCATGTATGTTGTAGGCTTGATATAGGTCATAGACAAATAATTGGTTTGGGAAACGGGTCGATGTTGAGTACCCAAATTTGATTGCAATGACGTAGAGACACTGACGCAAAGTTTAATTGAATAATACGTCGTGAATGTTGTGCGACTAAAACAAAATATGGGAAGGTAAGTTTGTGAGTGACACTCATGGCATGAGCATAATTTGGCTCGATAGGTCAAGGATGCAAAGCTTGTTGAAAGAAAAAAGCTAGTGTAGTGCTCAAGATATTAAAGCCATGGCGATGAGTTCAAAATAAAATAAAATAAAACTCTAAGAAATAAGTAATAAACCAAAAAATAAATCTAAAATTCCAAGAATAACCCTAACCTAAAACCAGAGGGCTTACAATCTACCCAACTTAAAAAAAATTGTCCTCGAAATTAAAAATCAATCTCCCCAAAATTAACTCAACATATCTTTGCATATATTTATGCAACTTATTACTGCGCCACTCTCGTACTTAAACTATGTAGTTCCATCGTCCAAGCATTTGGTTCTTAATTCAACACTAAGTATTATCTCATCATTGTTATCATGCTAATCATTATTTAGAAAGATTACCACCTTTAGGCCTAAGTTACTCTAGGTTGTCGCAACACAATCTCAGTTTGAACTTCCATTTCATAAGAGTTTATTGTTTCTTTATCCTCGGCACCCAAAATGCTACAAGCATAAATTCTCTAGATCACTTGTACAATATTTAAATCTTTCATTTCGCAACTAGGACGGTTATTAACTCAATATTCTATCCTAGGTATGATGTCATTAACCTATAGCATCCCCAATAAAATCTTGCAATCATAACTTCTTATAATCGTTCTTAGCAATAATAAGTCTAATCTAACTAGTCACTCATACCTAGTCTAGGAACCAATGTTCTAAAAGGTGGCTGCCTAGGCGGTGCCTAGGAACTAGTCGGTTGGTGTCTGCCTGATGCTCGCCTAGGCAGCCTCCTAGAACCCCCGACGCCCGATTATGCATGTTATGGGGTTTTATAAATTTTATCAATTTTTTTTTTAAATTATATTTTTTGAATCGCCTACATCTAGGCGGCTGCATAAGTAGCATCCTATGCGGACTAGGCGCTCGATGACGGTTGCTCGCCCGCCTAGTGCTTTTCACAACCTTGCTAGAAACTCAACTCAATTCAATTCTTAGGAGGAATACATGTAATTACATAATGGTACACAACATAAGCCTCTAACTCAACCCCCTCCTATTTTCAATAAATTGTATTTATTGATAATTGTTATTCATGTTAATAATACAATAAGTAGTGGTATTGTTAGATTATAGTTATGTGTAAACATTTATATAGATCATATACTACCTAGCGGTTAAAGAATGCCTTAACCTAAATCCATGTAATACTATTCCCTTGAGCCAATTGGCTCTTATCTCTAATGCCTTCCCAACAACCAATTGCTTGCTAGTCCTTGAACCCAACTCACCCCCATAACATTAAGCCCATTTGGCATCCTATGCCAAATATTTGTATTTGGAGCCGGGTCAGGCGGGTTCCTACCGCAACCCAATCCAAACCCTACCTGTTGTGCTTGGAATAATGCTTGCCAGCAGGCTCTGTTGCATGGTACTGTGCAGAGCCTCTAACCAACTATACTTTACCCCTCTTCCTCTATAAAATATCTCTTCTCCTTCTCTTGTAAAATTGTAACCCTAGCTGCCCCCACTTTGATTCGACGAGCTTTGGTGGCCTGAGCCTCCGGCTATTGCCTCCGACTCACAGGCGACCGGCGGGAGGTTTCTCTGCACGCCAGTCCACCAACGAGCAACCATCGTTCGTACTCTTCGCCTGTGGGAGAAGTTCGTTCCCTCCTCGATCAGGCACCTCTCCTCATCTTCAATAAGTTATATCCATTCCTATTTCTCTTATGAACTGCAGATCACTTATTTATGCACATGAATGGTTAAGACACAAATAAATACATACAAATGGAACTCTCTCATGTTCTCATATGGTTTATTCCTATTCTTTTGCATAGTTAGATGAAGAGATTACTTGCATTGGAACTCATTATGTTTAACATTCAGAATTAAGTGGATGTGTGTCCGTGTGTGACTGGAAAGAGAACAAAAGAATGTCCATGGGTGGTTTTAATAATTAGAATGCTTATATGGTTTAGCTAGACTATTATATTTGACAGATGTTGTTTTGGGTGTGTTATCCAAACATCATTCCATAGGGAGGTGACTCCTTGCACAACAGTGCATGTTTATGACTAGAGGAGTTTATGGTAATAAAATCCAATTGTGTAGAGGTGGTTCTCTGTTCGACAGAGGTAATAGTTGTATGAGCATGTACACTATCCTAATGTGCAAAAATGTAGACGAATAGGAAGCAAGGGTTATAGGAGTATGGGTGTATAAGGATTTTGAAGAGAAATGCTCTTGAAGTCTACTTAATACTATAATGTTAGAGAGTGAAAGCAAAAGAAATTATCTTGTGTATGTGTGCGTGTGCATCACTTAATTTAGTATATGAGCCATACTCTGATTCAGTGCATACGTGAGCAATGGTGACTAGAAAATAGCCAACAATAGCTTTTGACTATGTACCCAATATGCATATGTATAGGTGTAGTAATAGACATGGCTTTAATCAAGGATAAAATACTTAATACAGATATATGATTGTGGTTATCTGGGATAGGAGTTTCATATGTCTAAATAAACTAAATAAATCTAATTAATTAATTTTTAATTTATTCTCTAGGTATCTTTGGTTCCTTGGACTTGAACACTTTACCATTTTCTCCTTCCTTCCAGCTTGGAGATCCAGACAAGTATACATTGCCACTCTTATTTATAATTTTTAAATACTGCAACTGTATTTATTTTATTTTACTATTCTGATTGAACGATATTGCGCGTCCAAGAATAACTTGGCTGTAAGTCGATGTTGGACCAATTACGCGTAACTTAGTACTTAGAAGCAAAACCCCTTATTTGAGAGGTGTCCAATCTCTCTTTGACCTTGACACATTTATGGCACAGAGTGGTTCATGTGTGGACGCAGACTCTTGTACCAGCCGTACACTGATACAATCGAGATGCGTGATAGCAGCATTTAGATACTTGATCTCGACTCAGGAGTAGGAGCTGGACATATCGTAGTGCACGACAGATATAGCAGCATTGGGTGGGGAGGACACTCACTAGACGTATGGGCTGACTACACTTTTTTCTTTGTAACCCACAGCCTTCGCTGGGGTACGGGGTGAGATGACCATGGATATATTAGTATTAGGTTCAGCCTCTGGCTTCCATAATGCTACGCTATAGTAGGCCTCTATTTCCCCCAGGGAATTATATCGATCATATTTTGGCCAGCAGCTCATGCATCAAACGTGGTTCTCATTGCATTTACACTTAGATTTGTACACCCTTATTTTATTGCAGTACTTTTATTTCATTAGTGGAATATTTTTATATATCATGTTATGTCCCTCTGAGGACCTGGTTTCTATCCAGGTTTATTTGAGCCGGAGTATGAGCAGATTTACGGACAAGGTCCTGACGCTTTCTACGAGGTAGATGAGGTATACCCCGGCGAGTACATTTGATCTTGGTATGATACCATCCTGGTTGCGGACTTCTACTTGAGTCTGTCGCTATCTATCTTACTTTCAGCACTTTATTTTAGCATATTTATGTAGTGGATTTGTCTCCACCAACTCTAGACTTATTTGGTTTTGTATTGACATAATCTGATATATGACTATTTCGTATTCAGACTAGTTCATTATATTTTGTAGATGAGATTTAGTATGCCTGTGACTATCTTATTCCTTAGGTACAGCAAAATACGTAGTTGCAAATTCTATTAAATTGGGCAAGTCCTTGATTACGTATTGGTTGGCTATTGCCACGTGGCCTAGTCTCATATATTTTGGGACTGGAGCGTAACATAGTTTTTGTGGTGGCCTATGCAGATCCTAATTTAAATAGTCTTGGTTACGTTATTGGGCCAAGCGAGCCTGCGGTAGGATTAGATATTAGAATCCCATTCACATGCTTGATTTTTGTTCTTGATTCCATATATATGTATCCTAAATTAGTTCTTTAAATTGAATCTCGTTTGATTCCACTCTTATTTGATAAACACCCTTATTCTTTTGGTCAGGGAGATGAATCTCCGCAACGATCGTGTTGCGCAGCCTGGCGATGTTCCCCGGGACACTGGCTCACCTGGAGAGATGACTCCCAAGCAGGAACTAGCATTGACACCTAATCCCCATTTCCAGCAGGGCAGTCATCGCGGCATCCAGAGATAGCACAGGGGGAGTGTCACTATCAGCAGGCAGACCTTAGAGGGCAGCAGGCCCAGGGTCAGCGGGAGGAACATTTGCCTCCAGTACCATCTATTCCTCCTCAGGGGCCATTTTTGTATCCATTTCTATTTCCTCATCAGCCACAGCCTGGTCAGCAGGCACCACCACAGGACAATCAGACATTCATATACCAGTTCTTCCAAGGCATGATGCAGGCCCAATGGAAGCAAAATGAGCTTATGAGGAAGAGCATCGATACTGGACGGTCGGGCACTATCAACAAGTTCAGAGGGATGCACCCTCCACCATTCAAGGGTACTGAGGATCCCTATAAGGTGAACGAGTGGCTCGTCACCATAGAGTAGATGTTGGAAGCCGCTGAGCTACCCAAGGAGAAGTGGGTCACCGACATCCGCATGCAGCTTTAGGATTTGGCCCACCAATGGTGGAAGTCGGAGGAGCAGCACTTTGAGACACCCCTATATTGGTGGGATTTCTGTCGGTTATTCCAAGAGCAGTTCTTTTTGGCTTATGCCCGATTTGAGCTTCAGGAGAAGTTTACTCATCTCAGTCAAGGCAACATGACAGTGAGCGAGTATGATGCAGAGTTTAGCATACTGAGCCGGTTTGCCCCTTCACTGGTCGAGGATGAGTCAGACAAGGATTGGAGATTCCACAAGAGCTTCAACTACGAGCTCCGAGAGTTCACGGACAATATGGCCCACACTACCAGAGCAGATATCCTGAAGGCTGCGAAGATTCAGGAGGCTCTTCGCTAGGAGAGGACACATAAAAGGCATGTTGGTGCTTCAGCCTCGACCTAGAGAGCAGCATCGGGTGGACCAATCAGGCATCCTATGGCACAGCAGCAGCAGCAGCAGTACCGACCTCACCCTTACCAGATGAGGGAGCTTCCTATTTGCTATCACTTTGGCAAGAAGGGACACGTGTAGAGGGACTATCGCCTTAGTTTGGGATAGTGCTTGAGGTACGAATTAGGTCAACATCTAGCCAGGGAGTGCCCAGCACCAGGACCACATCCAGCGCCGAGGCTATCACTGAGGATAGCTCCACCGATACCGAGGCCAGTTGTACCAGGAGCACCACGACCCCCAATACATGGTGGTTATCTGAGGGGTCCACCCGTAGCATCGTAGGCAGGCTAGTATGATAAAGAGAGGTCGTAGAGGCAATATTAGGTCGTTGTGATGGCAGTTGAGGAGCTTGAGCCTGAGGAAGAAGTCATCGCAGGTACCATATTAGTAGCTCCATTTTTTATACATGCTTTATTTGATTCTGGCGCTATGCATTCCTTTCTATCTACTAGCTTCGTAGCCATGCATAGTATAGCTTCTCAATCATTGACTAAGGTCATTTGGATACTCACTGGAGGCAGAATAGTGCCTGTCAGTAACACCTGTAGGGGTTGTTCTGTAGTAGTGTGCGGTAGAGAGACGAGGGCACAATTTTTGGTGTTTGATATGCCAAACTTTGATATCGTCCTTGGGATGGACTGGTTGAGCCAGTATCATGCCATGCTAGATTGCAGGCGAGGATGTGTGATATTTAGACCCTCGGGGCAGACAGAGTTTGAGTTCTGTAGAGGACCCAACAGAGAGGACGACCAGCTAGTCGATGGGACCCAACTTGAAGGGCATATCTTATACTTCAATCGTCAAAGACTTCTAGGATGTGTTTTTCAAGGGGATGCCGGGCTACCACCTGACAGAGACATAGAGTTCACTAAAGATCTGATTTCGAAAGCAAAATCGGTCTCTTCTTATATGTATTGATTGGCACCGAAGGAGCAGCAGAAGTTGAAGGTTCAGATTGATGAGCTTTTAGACAAGGGATTTATTCGATCTAGTGGATCTCGATGGGGAGCACCAATTTTTTGTGTGCCAAAGAAGGACGGATCTGTAAGCTTGTACATCGACTACAGGGAGTTGAATATCGTAACGGTGAAGAACAAGTACCCTCTGTCCCGCATCGATGATTTGTTCGATCAGTTGAGTGGAGCACGGGTTTTCTCGAAGATTGATCTCAGGTCCGGCTACCATCAGATCAAGGTACGGAAAGAGGATATTCAGAAGATAGCTTTTTAGATGAGGTACGGACACTATGAGTTCTTGGTGATGTCGTGTGGTTTAACCAATGCGCCAGCAGTGTTCATAAACCTGATGAACAAGGTATTCCATCAGTATTTGGACAATTTCGTATTAGTTTTTATTGACGATATCTTGGTATATTCCAAGAGCTACGAGGAGCACGAGAAGCATCTTAGGATCGTGCTGGAGATACTACGACAGGAGAGATTATATGCCAGGCTCAACAAGTATGAGTTTTGCTTAGATAAAGTATCTTTTCTAGGTCACATTATTACTGGTGATGGACTATCAGTTGACCCGGAGAAGATCACCATAGTAGAATCGTGGCCTACTCCCACTTCAGTCTCAGAGGTAAGGAGTTTCTTTGCACTTGTCGGCTACTATTAAAGGTTCATGGAAAATGTCTCCAGGATTACGGAGCCTATGACGCGTTTGACATGTAAGGAGCAGGAGTTTGTTTGGTCAGAGGAGTGTCAGATAGCATTTGATAAGATAAAGAAGCGTCTGACGACGACACCTATCTTGACTCTTCCTTCAAGATCGGAAGGATTTATGGTTTATAGCGATACGTCCAGAAGAGGATTAAGGTGTATTCTAATGCAGCATGACAAGGTAGTGGCATATGCATCGAGACAGCTGAGAACTCATGAGAAGAACTATCCGACACACGATCTAGAGCTAGCTGTAGTGATATTTGCACTAAAGCTGTAGAGATACTATTTATATGGAAAGCGAGTCAAGATATACACTAATCACAAGAGCATGAAGTACATCTTTACTCAGAAGAAGCTGAACATGAGGCAAAGGCATTGGCTGGAGTTGATGACGGACTTTGATATTGAACTACAGTATCACCCTGGCAAGGCGAATGTTGTAGCAGATGCCTTGAGTAGGAGACCGATGGCATACTTCCTGACGATGCAGTGCCACTTATTAGAGGACCTTCAGGAGCTCGGGATAGAGGTTATATTGCCAGGCATAGATGGACAGCTGGCTAACCTTGAGGTACAGTCATCATTGGTAGAGCAGATCAAGGTAGCTCATCCTACATATGCCAAATTTTAGAGACTCGGAGAGAGGACCAAGGCTGGTGTACAGACTGGACTATGGATTCACGAGGATAGGACATTGAGGTACGGAGATTGCCTATACGTCCCTAGCTTGGAGTTGCGTTAGAAGCTGATAGAGAAGCACACAGTTCGATGTATTCAATTCATCCCGACGGTACAAATATGTACCGAGATCTGAGGCAGCACTACGGGTGGCACGGGATGAAGAAGGAGATCGCATAGTTTGTGGCGAGATATTTGGTCTGTCAGCAAGTTAAGGCCGAACATCAGAGGACTGTAGGACTATTGTAACCGCTTCCTATTCCTGAGTGGAAGTGGGAACATATCACGATGGACTTCGTCACTGGATTTTTGAGGAGCCCCAGTGGAAAGGACGCAATCTTAGTCATCACCAAGTTGGCGCACTTCTTGCCCTTAAGAGTTAGGCAATCAACGGAGGTTTTTGCATATTTGTACATGAGACAAATTGTACATTTGCATGGTGTGTCTGTCAGTATTATGTCAGATCAAGATTCAAAATTTATCTCACATTTTTGGAGGAGTATGCAAGAGAGCCCCAAAACTCGATTGAAGTTCAGTACTTTATACCATCCTCAGACAGATGGTCAGTCTGAGCGGACTATTCAGACCTTATAGGACATGCTTAGATCCTGTATGCTTGACTTTGGAGGATCTTGGGAGGACCACCTACACTTGGTAGAGTTCTCATACAACAACAGTTACCAGGCTAGCATCCAGATGGCACCCTTCGAGGCACTTTATGGAAGAAAGTGTCGCTCGCCCGTTTGTTGGAGTGATGTCGGAGAGAGACAGATACTGGAGCTAGAGTTAGTGGTTAGTATAGTGGAGAAGGTGAAGAAGATATAAGGTCACCTTTGAGCAACTCAGAGCAGGCAAAAGCATTGGGCAGATGCACATCGTCGACCTTTGGAGTTCAAAGAAGGCAATCATCTGTTCTTGAAGATCTCGCCCACCCATGGTACTATCAGATTTGGAGCCAGAGGTAAGCTGAGTCTGAGGTACATGGAACTATTTGATATTTTGTAGCGTATTGGCGAGATGGCATATCGTCTTGTATTTCTTCCATCATTAGAGGGCGTGCATGACGTATTTTGTGTATCACAGTTAAGGAGATACATAGCCTATCTAAGTCATGTGTTGGATCATTCGAACATTACCGTAGGGCCGAGTCTATCTTACGAGGAGCAACCCGTTGAGATTCTCGACCGCAGTGAGAAGGTGTTGAGAGGGCAGACAATTCGGCTAGTCTGGGTAGCATGGAAGCATCATTCACCGGACGAGTCGACTTAGGAGCGCGAGGATTCTATTCGAGAGCATTTTCTTCACTTGTTTGAGGATCAAGGTACGCACTTACGTACTGCTTTTCAATACCCATAACTAGTTCAATTCTTGTTCTTTTATTCATGCCATATTCCTAATTTCGAGGACAAAATTCTTCTAAGTTGGGAAGAATATAAATTCTCTCCTATTTTTAATAAATTGTATATATTGATAATTGTTATTTATGTTAATAATACAATAAGTAGTGCTATTTTTAGATTATAGTTATGTGTAAATATTTATATAGACCATATACTACCTAGCTGTTAAAGAATGCCTTAACCCAAATCCATGAAATATTATTCCCTTGAGCCAATTGGCTCTTATCTCTAATGCCTTCACAAAAACTAATTGCTTGCTAGTCCTTGAACCTAACTCACCCCCATAAAGTTAAGCCCATTTGGCATCCTATGCCAAATGTTTGCATTTGGAGCCGGGTCGGACGGGTTCACATCGCAACCCAATCCAAACCTTACCCGTTGTGATTATAATAATGCTGGCCAGCAGGCTCTGCTGCATGGTACTTTGCAGAGCCTCCAACCAACTACACTTCACCCCTCTTCCTTTATAAGATATCTCTTCTCCTTCTCTTACAAAATCATAACCCTAGTCGCCCCCACTTCGCTTCTATGAGCTTTGGTGGCCTAAGCCTCCGACTGTTGCCTCCGACTCAAAGGCGACTAACGGAAGGTTTCTCTGCACGTCAGTCCACCAATGAGCAACCTCCTTTCGTACTCTCCGCCTATGGGAGAAGTCCATTCCCTCCTCGACCAGGCATCTCTCATCATCTTCAGTAAGTTATATCAATTATGATTTCTCTTATAAACTGCAGTTCACTTATTTGTGCACATAAATGGTTACCACACAGATGAATACATACAAATAGAACTCTCTCCTGTTCTCCTATGGTTTATTCCCCTTCTTTTGCATATTTAGACGAAGAGATTACTTGCATTGGAACTCATTATGTTAAACATTCAGAATTAAGTGGATGTGTGTCCGTGTGTAACTAGAAAGAGAACAAAAGAATGTCCATGGGTGGTTTTAATAATTGGAATGCTTACATGGTTTAGCTAAGTTATCTTATTTGACATATGTTGTTTTGGGTGTGTTATCCAAACATCATTCCATGGGGAGGCGACTCCTTGCATAGCAGTGCATGTTTATGACTAGAAGAGTTCATGGTAATAAAATCCAGTTGTGTGGAGGTGGTTCCCTGTTCGATAGAGGTAATAGTTGTATGAGCACGTACACTATCCTAATGTGCAAAAAAGTAGACGAATAGGAAGCAAGGGTTATAGAAGTATGGGTGTATAAGGATTTTGAAGAGAAATGCTCTTGAAGGTTATTTAATAATATAATGTTAGAGAGTGAAAGCAAAAGAAATTATTTTGTGTATGTGTGAGTGTGTATCACTTAATTTAGTATGTGAGCCATACTCGAATTCAATGTACATGTGAGCAATGGTGACTAGGAAATACCCAACAATAGCTTTTGACTGTGTACCCAATATGCATATATATAGGTGTAGTAATAGACATGGCTTTAACAAGGATAAAATACTTAACATATATATAACTGTGGTTATCTGGGATAGGATTTTTATATATGTCTAAATAAACTAAATAAAGACAATCAATTAATTTCTAATTTATTCTCTAGGTATCTTTGGTTCCTTGGACACGGATATTGTACCATTTTCTCCTTCCTTCCAGCTTGGAGATCCAGGCAAGTATACCTTGCCACTCTTGTTTACAATTTTTAAATACTGTAACTGCATTTATTTTATTTTATTATCCTGATTGAACGATATTGTGCGTCCAAGAATAACTTGGGTTTAAGTAGGTGTTGGACCGATTATGCGTGAGTTAGTACTTAGATGCCAAACCCCTTATTTGAGAGGAGCCCCAATCTCTCTATGACCTTGAAACATTTATGGCACGGAGTGGTTTATGTGTGGACGCAGACTCTTATACCAGTCGTACACTAGTACAATCGAGATGCATGACAGCAACATTTAAATACTTGATCTTGACTCAGGAGTAGGAGCTGGACATGTCATGGTGCACGACAGATACAGCAGCATTGGGTGGGGAGGATACTCACTAGGCATATGGGCTGATTATACTTTTCTCTTTGTAACCCGCCGTCTCCGTTGGAGTACCGGATGAAATGACCATGGATATATTAATATTAGGTTCGACCCTGGCTTCCACGATGCTACGCTGTAGTAGGCCTCTGTTTTCTCCAGGGAATTACGCCGATCCTATTTTGGCCAGCATATCATGCGTCGAACGTGGTTCTCATTGCATTTACACTTAGATTGGTACACTCTTATTTTATTGCAGTACTTTTATTTCATTAGTGGCATATTTCTATGTATCTTGTTATGTCCCTCTGAGGACCTGGTTCCTTTCTAGGTTTGGTTGAGCCGGAGTACGAGCAGATTTATGGACCTGGTCCTGACACTATCTACGATGCAGAGGAGATGTACCCCGATGAGTATATTTGATCTTAGTATGATACCATCCTAGTTGCGGACTTCTACTTGAGTCCGCCGCTATCTATTTTACTTTCAGCACTTTATTTTAATATATTTATGTAGTAGATTTGTCTCTACCAACTCTAGAATTATTTGGTTCTGTATTGACGTAATCTGATATATGACTATTTCATATTCAGACTAGTTCATTATATTCTGTGGATGAGATTTAGCATGCCTGTGACTATATTATTCTTTAGGTACAACAAAATATATTGTTGAGGATTCCATTAAACTGGGCAAGTCCTTGATTATGTATTGGATGGCCATTGCCACGTGGCCTAGTCCCGTGTATTTTGGGACAGGGGCATGACACTCTACACAATAGAAGTCATAGTAATCATGTAATAAATAAATATTCAATAATTCTACAAGACCTAGATAAAAATACGATTTCCCAAAATCCATCAATCTAGGGTGGATTGAAATTAGGTTCTCATATCATCACTCACTACTAAGGAGTAGGTTCTTCAAGTTCATACTCCATATTTGTTCTATTGATTTACCTTTGGTATCGTGTCACCAACCATCCTATCTAAGTTAATTCTCTTCGATTTCTTAGCTTAACTTTTGCCATATATCATGCCACAATACATTTCTTAAATTTGTATCCCTTGATTTGCATCTTCCTACTATTATTAATCTATGTCATCTAAATTTATAATTCCATTCTCGAACATGTATAATCTTAATACGTAGTCATTAAGGTCTACCAGTACTAGACCCTTGAAATCTCTAAAGTAGTTAGAATTTATTGATGCCAAAAATCATTATTTCTTGAGTCATTAATACATTCTCCTTGATAGCTTCACTTGTCATTATTCTTACGAACCTTGATACCTCAACGACGATGTTGAATCTTAGTTTTAACCCTAGCTTCATGGTCTAACATCTTCAGCTCAAGTATAGACCTTTCGAATAACCATTCATTGTTACCAATTTTAATCTTTTATAAATCCTCTTCTTAATTTACTCAAGGTCAATCTGATTTAGACACCTATAAATAGGCAAATCCTTGAGCCCAACTACTTGTACTTACCCATATCGTACTCATAATCAAGTGTATCCTGTCCAAACTCAAGAGCTACCCATTAGTTACCCAAAAATCAAACCATTCAAGCAACATTTTTAGCAACTACAATCCATTTCAGTCTAATCATTGAGTTTTCTATACTTAAGGATGCAGTACTACCCACCTTAGGATTGCTAGTATACTTACTACATCATAAGGCAACTAAAAAATTGAAATAGTAGGGCCTTACCAATCAAAGTTTATTTTCTTAAGTCAATATGTTATCCACATCTCCTTTGTGATGTAACCATTATTTGTCCCCGTCGCTTTACAGAACTTCAAGATTGTGTAGTAACTCAAATATCCAATTTGTTCACCAAGAGTCTCTATGACCATAGTCTAGTGTTCTTGGCTTAACAAAGGTCTGCTCTCCCCAATACTCAGTTCCATTGATTACCACGACAAGGAATCAAATTTCTATCCTACTCTGCCACTCTATTTTATCCCCTCCCTAACTAGTGATTCTAAGTTTTATAGTCTAATTCTCCCATATGTTCTCTCCATCGTTTGTCTAAGCCTTAAGAGGTATTACATATATATTCCCCTCTTGATCTCTATGGATCTGTTCTCTTATAACTTAGGTTATCCTCTTTTCTCAAGTTCTTCAAGCATAGGCTTAAGTTCAAATTCCAAAATAAATTTCTCTTGTACCAATTTTACCAATATTTTTTTGACCATAATTCCATTACAATTTTTTTTCGTATTTTCTCCTTTTGTATAGTTATCACGTTCCTCCTAAATTATCCTCGAGTTGCCTCAATCTTGTTCTAATTAATCCACCAAGCTTTTTGAGTCCATTCTCGAATTTCTCTACCTTTTATCTCACTTGTTTCTTCAGTTTGTTATAGCTTAATTCCATCTTCCATATTAGTTTATTTTCTCTACTATAAGCATAAATTCATCATGCACTCAAAATTTAAATTGTATATCCTCCAAGTGTAATCCTCTAATTTAAGTATAGTTTTACTCAAATTTTATCTCAGACTATAACCTGAGTACAATGCTACAAATCATTACGTCCAAGTTAACCCGTTCTCATAATACGTGGTGTATTTCATGTTATATATCAAATCATAATGTATTTATCAAAATTTCTTTTTCTATTGTTATCATAGTATGGAGATAGATACCCACCAAGCATGAGTATACTTGAAATCCTTGTACCTAATAATCTTCCTAAGGTGAGAGGCTAAAGTTCCATTTTTCTCATGTTCATAATACAGCTTCTTGTATCATCATGGGTTATAACTAATCCCTAACATCTTGCTATGCTTTTCCATAAATTATTCTGGACTGCTAATAGTAACCCATCAATTCTAATCTAGGTAATTGATAGAGTCCATCTTGCTTTTGATTCTTGTTACAAAATACTGACTCTCATACCTTTAATCTATTCTAACTCTAATATCAAGAAAATATCTACCATAATCTGACCTACTTAGGTAACCATCTACTTATAATTATTCTATCAGATATGCCTTCTTCGTCTTGATGCGAATCTTCTCCTAGGAAGATGTAAACCCCCTCGACCAAAAAATTAAATTAATTAACTTAGATAGAAAGATTAGGGTTATTTGGTGCTCATTAGAAATTTTATTCATAGTTTTACTTTTTGTGCAATGCTTTTATTACTTAGGACACCTTACCGTTGTCCCGATATTTGGACACTACACTAGCTGTTACCCTGAAACAAATTCCATACACTTTGCCTAGACATGCCAACCTACCATAATGACCTTCGTGTAACTCACAGATACTCATTTGTGTGTCTGATTTTAGTCGCACAAAAGTCGTTACAAACGTCCGTACGTAAATACAATTAATTCTATATTTACGTTCGTTGTCCGTTCCAATCAAAATTGAGACCCAACCTCAACCCGTTTTGACCAACCCCGATTATGACATTATTATACTCTAAGCCTACCACGCCCATGACGCTTGAGCCACCCAATTTTGACCCTCCGGTTATTTTTAATTAATTAAATAACACCTAGCGCATTAATTTTAATTAAATTAATGTAGTGACCCAACCTCACTCAAATTAGACCCAACTCCAACCCAAACCCACACACACACCTACAAGCCTCATACTAAACACCATACACCATTCTAGTCCACTACAAAATACCAAACATGGTGTTTTGTCATATCAAATCCTCAAGTTCAGCTTTTGTGCAATTTCCTAATTATTCAGGGGCTTTTATGCAATTTTACAGTGAGGTGCACCCCTCTCATTGGTCCAACCACATGAAGAATGAGACCCCCTTCCTTGACCGGTCCATCATAATTTTTCCCCCCATTTTCATGTAGCTTACATTACTTTTTGAGGACACATCTCCACCCTACATTTTAAACTACTCAATCCTAGCCCTCCCCTCATCAAGATGAAGCCTCCCCAACTCCCCAAAAATAACACCCAGCCGGCCCTAATCCCAAGGCAGCCCCCCCTCTCTCTCTCCTACAAATACAACATGTCACCTCACCTTAAACCTATACACAAACCCAAAAAAACCACAACTAAAACTCTATTTCCCAAAAACCCAAACTACACACAACCCACAGCCCGATCACCCCCGACCCTTGCCCTTAGCCCCCTACGGCCACCACCACCGCAGCTACCGTCTCGCCCCTCCCTCGGCTTCCCCTCGGCTGCCGCAGCACCGCCCTAGCCGCCGCAGCCGCCGCCGGCAGCCCCCACAGCACCCAACTCCCCTCTTCTTCACCAACAGCACCCCCATCCCGACCACCCTAAACCGCCACCACCCGCCACCTCAGACCACCGCCACCATCCCCTTCGCCTCAACCTCCTCTGCCGAACCATCACTTACCCACCGCCCCACGACCGCCGCAGCCACCATCAGCGCCGCCACAGCGAGCCCCCGACTCCCCGACCACAACCCGAGCCCCCACCCCGACTCCCTCGAACCACCCCTTCCGGCCACCTCAGACCACCGCCACCACAACCGTTCCCTTCGCCCTGACCCCCTCCACCGCCCTGCCACCCTGCACCGCCGCCTCCGCCACCGTAGCCGCCGCTGCAGATGCCACAGCTGCCACTGCTACTGCTGTTGCTGACTGCTACTGCTGCCCCGGCCAGCCACCGCCGGAGCTCCGCCGTCCTCTTGCCGACGACGACTGCACGCCGGACACCCCACTCTCCTGGACACGACGTATAGGTATTATTTTATATATTCTTTTGTGTATATTTATGTATTTAAAAATACGTATATGTAATTATATAGATATATGTATAATGTATTATAATATATATGTATATATATGTATATTTGTATTTATATATGTATATGTATATGCATTATTCTAGTATATAATTTTATGTATATATATATATATATATATATATATATATATATATATATATATATATATATATATATATATATATATATATATATATATATATATGTATTTAGGTACGTATATGTAATTATATATATGTATGTATAATATATATAAGTATATTTGTATTTATATAAATATATGTATATGTGTATATATATATATATATATATATATATATATATATATATATATATATATATATATATATATATATATATTGTATTATATATGTATACCGTATTTTGTTTGTATAAATATATATATATATATATATATATATATATATATATATATATATATATATATATATAGGTAGTTCGTATTATATGTATACATAGTATATACTATATTAAATAATTGAATGTATTAATATCTATTATATATATATATATATATATATATATATATATATATATATATATATATATATATATATATAGTTTGGTGTATTTAATATATGTATAAATATATATATATTGTGTATATAAATATATGTATATTTTGGGACTGGGGCGTGACAGAAGATCACCACGCACTAGTGTTCGTCTCTCCAAGATAGAAAAAGACGAGGATCAATGAATAAGAGTTCAAAGAAAGTATGAATGAATATAATTACGAGGTTCAAAGACGATAATAAAAATTAAAAGAAAGTTCCAATAGCAATTATGGATTAAGATCATAATACTCTTATCCTATTGCAGGATCGTTCAGTACAGTAATGTAACCAAAACAATATGATCTGACCTGCATGGGCCACCACAAAAAATATGCCACGCCCCAATCCAAAAATATACGGGTCCAGACCAAGCGGCAATGGTCAGCTATTTATCAAGTGGACTCCAGCCCAACTCAAATACATATAAGATGTACTATCTAAATATTATAATAAAAATATAGTTATGTCTCAATCCACAAGAAAACAAAATATCAACAATGAACTATATGTGCTGAAGTCGGCCGCCCAGTAACACAAGCTTGAATATACTTGAGAAAGAAGTAGAGTCTACAATACTATGCTATAACAAAAGATGAATAACCAATAAGAATAAATAAATATAACTATGGAAGAAATGATACAAGTACATGGTTCCAATACCTGTTTAATAAGATGATACGCATCTACAGCTCCAGAAAGTCTCCACTACTGTCTATGCTGCAAAAACTGGCAAGAAATCAGGTCCTCAAAGGGACATAACAAGGTATAAAATATAGCATGCCAACAGTAAAACAGTATAATAGGTACAAGTATACACAGGGGTAAATATAAAGTAACTGACTAAGTGAAATGCACATGAGAACATTACTCATACTCCAGGCTGTAACACAGAAGATCTTAATAGACACTTCCACAAACTAAGTAAACACTAAAGGCTCCGTGTCATGGAACCTAAAGAAAACTATGAAAACACTAAAGGCCCATGTCATGGGACCTAAAGCAAACTATGTAAACACCAAAGCTTGCTACAGAGACAAAGGTAAACTATGATAAACCAGCCCAAAGCATGGTGTATGCTCTCCCCTCTTATGTAACCTCACGTATCATATCCATAACAGGCAAGATCAAAATCTCTATCTAGTACATCGAGTCATAATAATATAGATAAATCTCTATATCATATTACGAGTCCTAATACCTAATATAGAATCAGTCACCAAGAACATGTCAAGAAAGGAATCTGCCACATAAAATTTTGTGTCAAGTGTCCTAAGATTTGACGTGCAAAAGAATATAAGCACGTCTGTGGTAACGTGATGACAACTCTAAATATTGATACCCGACACGTCTGTGGTAACGTGATGACAACTCTAAATATTGATACCCGACTCCACGGACGGATGTCGGCACCCGAATCTGACTCGGATGCTGTGTATCGACTATGGCCCTAGGGTAAGATTTTCCACAAGAATTAAATAATATATATTTATAAATCAAACAAGAACTGTAATATGTCATGGCTAGGTACACTTGCCAGTTTTTGATTGCTGTAAAATAGTCTGTCCAATGTCCACGTCCAAAGATGTTGCCGATCCCAAATGCCTAAACAAGAAATTTAAATTAAATACTAACCAACACTATCTATATTATATCTCTAGTCTATTGGTGATATACTATATCCATATTCATGTTTTTATGAATACTCTTAAAAGCCTATGTAGTATAGTCTGTCCTCTACTTGTAACCAATACTGCACTTATTATACTAATTTAATAAATTTTGGATTAAAGTATGTCGTAGGCCTTCGTGTTAGATTTTTAAAACTTTAAAAGGACCTCATTTTCGTTTCTAGAAGCCCCCAAAATCGCAAAAATACCAAAATACGTTCATCTTTTGGATACCTGACACTCAAATAACTCAACAGAAAGTTTTAAATCAAATTTGGCTTATTAGTTTATATTTTTTGAAAGATAACTTTGATACGGTTCTTTAAAAAAAATGGAGATTAAATAGAGTTCAGACTTGGAAGTTATGTCCTTTCTAAGTTTCAATGACTGCTAAAAATGAGGCCGAATCCTATGACAAATTTGGACTATTTTGGTTAAAAACTCATGTATGCTTCTAGTTTATATAAAATCTAATTATTATAAATTACTCATGATCTTCTATAATATATTTTTATGTCTCTAATGGTAGAATTTCTATTTGTTGGACCTACATGTTCTTAGAACTATTTATAGATCAAGAAGAAGAAGAAGGGTTAGAAGTTAACTTTTGGAGATAAAGAACCCAATGGAGATCCAACACAAGAGGAAAAAAACTTCTCCACCACCAACTCTCCTCCTCTATCAATTATCCAAAGTTTAGAATTTTATTTGGAATGGAAGGAAATAGGAAGAAGATGACTAGGGTTTGTGAAAGGTAGATAGAGGCAACGAGGGTTTCATATTATATATATATATATATATATATATATATATATATATATATATATATATATATATATAGTTTCTCCACTAAACCCTAACCAACCCCTTTAGAACAAACCCTAGCCCATCCCCACATTTAGCCGACCCCCCTTTTGTATGTTGACGGCTACATTAGGGGAAAGGGGGTCGGCCAAATATGGGAATGGGCTAGGGTTTGTTCTAAAGGGGTTGGTTAGGGTTTAGTGGAGAAATTATATATATATATATATATATATATATATATATATATATATATATATATATATATATATATATATATATATATATATATATTTGATAGTTAGATGCATGCTTGGGTAGCTGGATGTTTATATGTTTGAAACCTAGGACTAGGATTAAATGAGACTTAATATGTCATGTATGGGCTGAAATTTAATCATAAGGGCTGTCATAAAAATATTTTTGAAGGATTTAATGGATCCAAAAATGTAAAGTGCATAAGATTGTTTCCAAAATATGAATGTGCTGAATTTAAACTCAATTGATTGAAATAATAGGATTTTGGATGTGCACTTATGTGTTAGGTGTATTGTAGAGTAGGGGATTGGTGCGGGATATGGTGCATGAGCCTTAGAAGTTGGTTTGAGGGCTCTGGTTAGGTGTTTGAGCTCGGTTGAGTGCGATAACAAAATAGGTGTCCATAAGACAATAAATTTAGTTATAGTGGTTTATAATATCTATGGAGCATGCAGGGGCTCAAATAAAAGTGACACAAGTGTCATGTATATTATAGGCTTGATATAGGTCATAAACAAATAATTGGTTTGGAAACCGGGTCGATGTTGAGTACCCAAATTCGATTGCAGCGACGTAGAGACACTGAAACAAAATTTAATTAAATAATACGTCACGAATGTTGTGCAACTAAAACGAAGCATGGGAAGGTAATTTTGTGAGTGACAATCATGGTATAAGTATAATTTTGCTCGATTAGGTCAAGGATGCAAAGCTTGTTGGAACAAAAAATCTAGTGCAGCGCTCAAGATATTAAAGCCATGGTGAAGAGTTCAAAATAAAATAAAATAAAATTCTAAGAGATAAATAATAAACCAAAAAATAAATCTAAAATTCCTAGGGCTTATTATTCCGGTCTCTATGAGGACATCAAGTACGAAATCTGTTAAAATGTAAGTGTCGTGTAAAAGTGTCATAAGGCCTGACGTACCAAATGGACTCTATTGATACTCGACAAAATTATCGGGCGTCAGCATTCGAATCTGACTCGGACGTAAAGTATCGACTAACGGTCCAAGGATAACAAAAATACTATACACACAAGATACTTATAAAATAAGGAACTGTAATAAACAATGACGGTACACTTGTCTAATTTCGAATGATGGAAAGGAGAAGTTGGTCCAACGCCCAATGTCACGCCCCAGTCCCAAAATACCGAGGGACCAGACACGTGGTAATGGCCAGCAGCACGCACCGATGGACAAACCCAATTTAATGGATCCATCAGGGCGTACTTAAGCTGTAAAAATAAAGTATAAGACAACATGGCACAACTAATCTCATCCACACAAGATAAAATATGATCCACAAATATAAGAAATGTAAATTATCAAATAGTCTCACAGAGTGCTTCGGGGAACAACCCGATAAAATCTGATACAATGGTTCAACAGACCAAAATATAAATGACTGAATAAAATAAATACTGAGCATGTAACATAGATGCACAGGAAAAATCTTCAGCTAATACTTTGTCCTCGGGTGTCGGTACAGCTCCTGTATCTGCTTCTGCTCCTGGTACTGCTGCTGTCCCGTATACCTCAGGATAAATCTCGTCTGCAAATCCTGGGGACATAATCCGGATCCAGGTCCTCACGGGACATAACAAGGTACAAATAATACAAGCCAAAATAAATGCAGTGCAACAAATAATAAAATAAATAGAGTAAGCTATATAACCATCTATGTGAAATGCAAGATGAAAGCATCACGAGTACTCAGGATGAGCCACTACAAGCTCTGTGTCGGGGAGCCGGTAGCAGTAATAATGAGTAATGGGCCAAGCTCGGGTTTTAGAGTCTTGTGCCTCACAGTAGTAGGGGATATATATGTAATCAGCCTATAGCCTGTCTGTCTCTCCCCACCCAATATAATCACACGTCTTATGTCCATAACGTCTCATGTATATGGCACGCAAGATCATAGCTAATGCAGTAAGTCATAGAGTATCCAAGAGTATAATGTCTCTGTCAGAAGTCTGTATCCTATACAGAATCACCATGAATATCTCAGAAGGATCCTGTCCCATGTATAGTATCAAGTGTCCTGGGTATAATGTACTTGATAAGACAAGTATGAGAATGTAAAGGGGGTCACAAATGTCCATCTCTAGATGACATACACAACATCGCGTACAGTGTTGGCACCCGACTAATAATCGGACGCTAAGTAAGTCACACGGTCCTAGGTTAAGCATGCACAGCAATGTAAATAAAGTAAGGAAATATGCAACAAGAACTGTAAAGTTGGCAAGGTATACTTGCCCACTGATATATAACTAAGTCAAGGAAATAAGTAGCAAGGCTGAAGGGTTTGGCAAGGTACACTTGCCTGGGGTTTGAATATCAACAGTTGTCCCTGAATCAGTGGATCCTGTAGGTACTCCTCCAAAAGCTGTAATAAATATCACCAACAGTCTTAGAAAATATCAAATAGCTAGAAACGCCTGTCCTTAGGTCCAATTTGGACACAAGGGCAAAAATGACATTTCTGGGCCAAAGCGGGGTCCATATGTGGGCCACTTTGCACCAAAAAGTGGGTCAGGGTCAAAGGTCTCCAAATTCGTCAAACTCAGTGTCAACAGGTCAGGAACGAGGATACGAACCCGACGAAACTTCCAGAATTGGATTCCGATAAGCCGATCACAAAATTGCCCATCAAGTGGAGCCGGTGGGGCCCACGATACACGATTTTGTCAACGTTCTCAGAATCAAACCAAACTTGGGTCACAGGACCAGCGTATTGCTACGAGTCCGATGGCACAAGTTTTGTCTTGATCCGACGTATGTACACAATGTTACAGCATATCCGAATCGACTTTTGTGAAATTCTGCACGTCCGTATCAACGACGCGCACATTTCGGTAAAGACCGCGTGCGACCAATTAGTCCCGGGATAAAACAGGGCGTTAATTTTCCTATTTTTGGATCACGGTTTACGATCACCACAGGACGCGATGCACCGAGCGGTTTGCACGGGCATTGAGAGGGTTACACAGTCTACGCGTTGCAATAGATGGAATCGAAAACGGAATAACGAGGAGAGAGTAAACGCTACCTGAACAGGGCTCCGTAAAATCTGAATTCTCGTGTCCGAGTGTCCGGATCGTGTCCTGGTCCTGTGTCCGCTGTGTCTCCTTGACACGAACCATATCCGGGTCGAGGCGACTGTGCCTAGGGCTTGCTGGAGGCTGGCCGTTCTGGTCGGCGGAGGGTGGCTCGTCGGGCTGAGCGGAGGCGGCTCGCCTGGCCGCTGCTGCGGAGAGGAGCGGTGTCGGGCTGCTGTGCTCGAGGGGGAGGAAGAGGGAGACGAGGGTGCTGGTCCGTCGAGGGCAGAGCGGTGGAGTTCTGCGGGTGGTGGTCGACGTCTGAGCGGAGGAGATCGACGGCGAGGCAGTCGGGGAGCGGCGGAGATGGATCTGGAGTAAGACGGCGGGAGGTTTATGGAGGCGGTAAAGGCCGTGGGGGTTCGGGATCGAGAGGGAGGCGGAGATAGACGGCTGGGGATCAGTAGAACGACGACGGCGGGGAGGGGCACGAAAGTCGAGGGCATTAAATAGGGCTGCTACAGTGAATCCGGCGGGGGATTTAGGGATCGGTCGGATTCGAGTTTCGGGTTTCATGGATCCGACCCGACCCGACCCATTAAGGATGGGTTGGTCCGGTTCAGTTCACTGTGTTTTGGTTTATTTTGGTTCAAATGAACCGGGTTCAGTCAGGTTTATTTTGGTTCAATTCTACAATAGTTTTTAGGGCTTTAAAAATGATTCCGGAGTCCAATAAATTCACAGAAAATTATCCTATGTCCGGTTTTCCATTTTACATCATAAAGTATTATTTTCATAATATTTTATCATCAATTAATAGCATTTAAAAATCTTTTAATCACAATTACCTTAGTTTTAATTCCAAAAAATACCAAAAATTTGGAGAAAAATTATATTAAAATATTCTGAAAAATCAGGGTGTTTACAATCTACCCCCCTTAAGAGGATTGCGTCCTCGCAATCAGAGAATGAACTACTAAAGGAAAGAACTATGGAAATTACAAGAATACTTAGGTTATAACTGCATCCGCGAACAAGTGAGGATAACGCTGGCGCATACTATCCTCCCGTTCCCAGGTCGATTCGCCAGGAGAATGATGTTTCCAAGCTACATAAACCAGTCTAATTGTCTGTCCTCGCAATGTCTTCTCACTGTAGTCGAGGATGCCAACTGGTTGTTGTTCATACCTCAAGCTTGGGCCCACTGCGATCTCTGAATGATCGACTACGTGACTTGGGTCGATCACGTACCTTCTCAGCTGCGAGACGTGGAATACGTCATGCACTTCCTCTAAGGATGGAGGTAATGCAAGACGATAAGCCACCTCACCAATACGCTCTAGAATATCAAATAGCCCAATATACCTTAGGCTCAACTTGCCTCTGCTCCCAAATCGAATGGTACCTCGAGTGGGCGAGATCCTCAAGAATATGTGCTCTCCTTCTTTGAACTCTAGGGGACATCTGTGAGTATCAGCCCAATGCTACTGTCTGTCCTGGGCTGCTCGAAGATGATTCTGAATCTGTTTTACCTTCTCCACTGTCTGCATTACCAATTCTGGACCCAGTATTTGACGTTCACCAACGTCACTCCAACATATTGGCGATCTGCACTTCCTTCCGTATAATGCCTCGAATGGTGCCATCTGAATGCTGGTCTGATAACTGTTGTTGTAGGAGAACTCCACCAAGTGTAAATGATCTTCCCAAGATCCTCCTAAGTCTAGCATACACGATCGTAACATATCCTCCAAGATCTGAATCGTGCGCTCCGATTGACCATCTGTCTGTGGGTGGTAAGCTATGCTGAATTTGAGTCTGGTGCCCAGACTCTCTTGCATGCTTCGCCAGAAATGAGATATAAATCTCGAATCTCGATCTGATACAATACTAACCGGCACTCTATGTAATCTGACGATTTGTCGCATATACATGTCGGCTAGTACCTCTGTAGACTGTCCAACTCTAAATGGCAAGAAGTGTGCCGATTTAGTGAGTCTATCTACGATAACCCATACTGCATCTCTTCCGCTGGGGCTCCTTGGAAATCCTATGACAAAATCCATCGTGATATGTTCCCACTTCCATTCTGGTATAGGAAGCGGCTATAACATACCTGCAGTCCTCTGATGCTCGGCCTTTACTTGCTGACAGACTAAATATTTAGCCACAAATCTTGCAATCTCCCTTTTCATTCCATGCCACCAGTAATACTGCCTCAGGTCTCGGTACATCTTGGTTCCTCCTGGATGAACAGAGTACATAGAGCTATAGGCTTCAGTCATTAACTCCTGTTTCAATTCTCCATTTGAAACATACAGGCGATTTCCATACCTTAATGTCCCGTCTTCATGTATGCGAAGTCCTGTCTGCATGCCGGCTTCTGTCCTCTCTTTGAGTCTTCGGAATCTAGCATCGGTGGGCAATGCCTCTTTAATTCTTTCCACAAGTGACGACTTAACTTCGAGATTAGCCAGCAAGCCACTCTGTCCTGGTAAAACAACCTCTATCTGAAGCTCTTGTAGATCTCTCAATAACTCGGGCTGCATCGTCAAGAAATAAGCCGTAGGCTTCCTGCTGAGTGCGTCTGCTACGACATTTGCCTTTCCCGGATGATACTGCAGATCTATATCAAAGTCTACCATTAATTCAAGCCAGCGTCTCTGTCTCATGTTGAGCTCCTTCTGAGTATATACATACTTCAGACTCTTGTGATCAGTAATGATGTCTACCTTCTCTCCATAAAGATAGTGTCTCCAAATCTTCAGTGCAAATATAACTGCTGTTAGCTCCAGATCATGTGTTGGGTAGTTCTTCTCGTGGACCTTCAACTGTCTCGATGCATAAGCAATAACTTTGCCATGTTGCATCAAAACATATCCTAATCCACTACCTGATGCATCACTGTAAACAACAAAACCTCCTGACCCTGAAGGAAGAGTCAAGACAGGTGTTGTTGTTAATCTTCTCTTTAATTCTTCAAAAGCCTTCTGGCAGTCTTCTGTCCATGTAAACTCCTGGTCCTTACGTGTCAACTTCGTCATAGGCTCTACAATCTTTGAGAAATTTTCTACAAACCTTCGGTAATATCCCGCAAGTCCGAGAAAATTTCTTACCTCTGCAACTGATGTAGGTGTAGGCCAAGTCTCTATTGCCGCAACTTTCTCTGGATCAACTGAAAGTCCTTCTCCTGAGATGATATGTCCCAAGAAAGGCACTTTATCCATACAAAACTCACACTTACTGAGTTTGGCATATAACCTTTCCTGTCTCAAGGTCTCTAACACGATTCTGAGATGCTCCTTGTGCTCTTCGTGGCTCTTGAAATATACTAGAATGTCATCAATAAATACAACCACAAATTTATCCAGGTACTGATGAAAGACTATGTTCATCAAACTCATAAACACTGCTGGCGCATTGGTTAAACCAAACGGCATTACCAAGAACTCATAATATCCATACTTGGTCCTGAAAGCTGTCTTCGGTATATCCTCCTTCCTTACTTTGATCTGATGATAGCCGGATCTAAGGTCAATCTTCGAGAATACCCTAGCACCACTCAATTGATCGAATAGATCATCAATGCGTGGTAAGGGATACCTGTTCTTGATGGTCACAGCATTTAGTGCCTTATAGTCAATGCACAACCGTACTGTTCCATCCTTCTTTGGCACAAATAATATGGGTGCTCCCCAAGGTGAAACACTGGGCCGAATAAAACCCTTCTCCAAAAGATCATCAACTTGTTCCTTCAACTCCACTAACTCCTTAGGTGCTAGCCGATATACTGATGAAGTGATAGGCTCTGCTCCTGGAGTTAAGTCTATTATGAATTCTATTTTTCGATCAAGCGGTAAACCTGAAAGATCATCAGGAAATACATCCACAAACTCAGATATGACTCTTGGGTAACCTGTCTCCCCTTCTACAGATAGTACCCTAAGAGTAGGCTGAACTCCTTGCTCTACTACTCCCCGAAGAAACTTAAATTCTGGATGTCCAGGCGGTCTAAATACAACCCATCCAAGTCCGCAATCAAGAGTCGCATGGTACTGACTTAACCAGTCCATACCAAGTACAATATCATAATCCGGCATAGAAAAGATCAAAAATTGAGCTCGCATCTCTCTTCCATAGACTACTACAGAACATGATTTGCAGACGTCACTAACTAGGATAATTCCACCTCCCGTAAGAATTCTCTTCATCTTCGGAAGGGGTGCGGTAGCTACTCTATGGGTGGCTACAAAGCTAGCTGCTATAAATAAATGCGATGCTCCAGAATCAAATAAAGCTACAGCTGGTAATGAAGCTACTAAAATAGTACCTGTGATAACCTCTCATGCGGTAGCTTCCTCTTCAATGGCCAACGTAAATGCCTGGCCTCGTCCCTGAGCTTGGCCTCTCTGCTGCTGAGCCTGCTGAAATAGAGCTGCCTGTGGTGCCAATGGTGGTCTCTGCTTGGTCTTGTTGAGCTTCTTTATGAACCTTCTGATGGGCTTGCATCATTGCGTAGAACATTCGAAACATCTGTTGTCCGTCCATGGCCTGCCCTTGTGGAAATAAGGGCATTTGTGGAGTAAATTGCGTCGATGGTGGAATGTTATCTTGCTGGATTCCCGAGGCATGCTAATTCGCTTGACTGCTTTGGTGTGCTCCATCCACTAGTGTTACTTCATCTTCGTGGTTAACCACAACACCTTGTGGTGTTCTTGGATGAGTCTCATCGCAGGCTTGTGGATTCATTTCTCTGCAACCAAAAATAAACTATAAGAGGCGTACAGGAATCAATGCAGGATGCAAGTCAAGAATTTAATTCGAATCCGATATAGATATCAAGAACGTTTCAAGCAAGTGGATGAGATCCTAAAAACTTATCCTATTCTTATTGCAGGCTTGCTCGATCCCTAAGTTAAAACCGAATAATTTAGTCGTTGACCTGCATGGGCCACCACAAAAACCATGTCACGCCCCAGTCCCAAAATACCGAGGGACTAGACACGTGGCAATGGCCAGCAGCACGTACCGATGGACAAACCCAATTTAATGGATCCATCAAGGCGTACTTAAGCTGTAAAAACAAAGTCTACGACAACATGGCACAACTAATCTCATCCACACAAGATAAAATATGATCCACAAATATAAGAAATGTAAATCATCAAACAGTCTCACAGAGTGCTTCGGGGAATAACCCGATAAAATCTGATACAATGGTTCAACAGACCAAAATATAAATGACTGAATAAAATAAATACTGAGCATGTAACATAGATGCTCAGGAAAAGTCTTCAGCTAACACCTCATCCTCGGGTGTCGGTACAGCTCATGTATCTGCTTCTGCTACTGCTGCTGTCCCGTATACCTCGGGATAAATCTTGTCTGCAAATCCTGGGGACATAATTCGGATCCAGGTCCTCAGGGAACATAACAAGGTACAGATAATACAAGCCAAAATAAATGCAGTGTAGCAAATAATAAAATAAATAGGGTAAGCTATATAACCATCTATATAAAATGCAAGATGAGAGCATCACGAGTACTCAGGCTGAGCCACTACAAGCTCTGTGTCGGGGAGCCGGTAGCAGTAATAATGAGTAATGGGCCAAGCTCGGGTTTCAGAGTTGTGCCTCACAGTAGTAGGGGATATATATATAATCAGCCTGTAGCCTGTGTGTCTCTCCCCACCCAATGTAATCACACGTCTCATGTCCATAACGTCTCATGTACATGGCACGCAAGATCATAGCTAAGGCAGTAAGTCATAGAGTATCCAAGAGTATAATGTCTCTGTCAGAAGTCTGTATCCTATACAGAATCACCATGAATATCTCAGAAGGATCCTGTCCCATGTATAGTGTCAAGTATCCTGGGTATAATATACTTGATAAGACAAGTACGAGAATGTAAAGGGGGTCACAAATGTCCATCTCTAGATGACATACACAACATCACGTACAGTGTTGGCACCCGACTAATAATCGGACGCTAAGTAAGTCACACGGTCCTAGGTTAAGCATGCACAGCAATATAAATAAAGCAAAAAAATATGCAACAAGAACTGTAAAGTTGGCAAGGTATACTTGTCCACTGATGTATAACTAAGTCAAGGAAATAAGTAGCAAGGCTGAAGGGTTTGGCAAGGTACACTTGCCTGGGGTTTGAATATCAACAGTTGTCCCTGAATCAGTGGATCCTGTAGGTACTCCTCCAAAAGCTGTAATAAACATCACCAACAGTCTCAGAAAATATCAAATAGCTAGAAACGTCTGTCCTTAGATCCAATTTGGACACAAGGGCAAAAATGACATTTCCGGGCCAAAACGGGTCCATATGTAGGCCACTTTGCACCAAAAAGTGGGTCAGGGTCAAAGGTCTCCAAATTCGTCAAACTCAGTGTCAACAGGTCAGGAACGAGGATACGAACCCGACGGAACTTCCAGAATTGGATTCCGATGAGCCGATCACAAATCGCCCGTCAAGTGGAGCCGGTAGGGCCCACGATACACGATTTTGTCAACGTTCTCAGAATCGAACCAAACTTGGGTCACAAGACCAGTGTATTGCTACGAGTTCGATGGCATAAGTTTTGTCTCGATCCGACGTGTGTACACAAAGTTACAGCGTGTTCCAGAACAGACGGATACGGGGCGTTGTCGGCGGATAAGCGTTGATTCAGGTGTGCACGCATATCCGAATCGACTTCTGTGAAATCCCGCACGTCCGTATCAACGACGCGCATATTTTGGTAAAGATCGCGTGCGATGCAAGTCATCCCGTTTGGCGGGACGCACTCAGTTTTGGGGTGAAACAGGGCGTTAGTTTTCCTATTTTTGTATCGCGGTTTGCGATCACCACAGGACGCGATGCACCGAGCAGTTTGCACGGGCATCGAGAGGGTTACACAGTCTACGAGTTGCAATAGACGGAATCGAAAACAGAATAATGAGGAGAGAGAAAACGCTACCTGAACAGGGCTCCGTGAAATCTGAATTCTCGTGTCCGAGTGTCTGGATCGCGTCCTGGTCCTGTGTCCGCTGTGTCTCCTTGACACGAACCATATCCGGGTCGGGGCAACTGTGCTTAGGGCTTGCTGGAGGCTGGCCGTTCTGGTCTGCGGAGGGTGGCTCGGCGGGCTGAGCGGAGGGTGGCTCGGCGGGCTGAGCGGAGGCGGCTCGCCTGGCCGCTGCTGCGGAGGGGAACGGGGTCGGGCTGCTGTGCTCAAGGCGGAAGAAGAGGGAGACGAGGGTGCTGGTCCATCGAGGGTGGAGCGGTGGAGTTCTGCGGGTGGTGGTCGACGTCTGAGCGGGGGAGATCGACGGCGAGGCAGTCGGGGAGCGGCGGAGATGGATCTGGAGTAAGGCGGCGGGAGGTTTGTGGAGGCGGTAAAGGCCGTGGGGGTTCGGGATTGAGAGGGAGGCAGAGATAGACGGCTGGGGATCAGTAGAACGGCGGCGGTGGCGAGATAAGAGGGAGAGAGAGGTCTGGCGGCGGGGAGGGGCACGAAAGCCGAGGGCATTAAATAGGGCTGCTACAGTGAATCCGACGGGGGATTTAGGGTTCGGTCGGATTCGGGTTTCGGGTTTCATGGATCTGACCCGACCCGACCCGTTAAGGATGGGTTGGTCCGGTTTGGTTCACTGTGGTTTGGTTTATTTTGGTTCAAATGAACCGGGTTCAGTCAGGTTTATTTTGGTTCAATTCTACGATAGTTTTTAGGGCTTTAAAAATGATTCCGGAGTCGAATAAATTCACAGAAAATTACCCTACGTCCGGTTTTTTATTTTACACCATAAAATATTATTTCTATAATATTTTATCATCAATTAACAGTATTTAAAAATCTTTTAATCACAATTACCTTAGTTTTAATTCCAGAAAAATATCGAAAATTTGGAGAAAAATTATATTAAAATATTCTGAAAAATCAGGATATTTACAATCTACCCCCTTAATAGGATTGCGTCCTCGCAATCAGAGAATGAACTACTAAAGGAAAGAACTATAGAAATTACAAGAATACTTAGGTTATAACTGCATCCGCGAACAAGTGAGGATAATGCTGGCGCATACTATCCTCCCGTTTTCAGGTCGATTCGCCAGGAGAATGATATTTCCAAGCTACATGAACCACCCCATGGTTCGGACGTGTGTGCGCGTCGGAATCAACCTGTATCCGTAAGAAGTTCCTGTATCGTGACTTTTACAAAACACCACCCCACTTTGTGTACGCTCGTCAGAATACGACGAAACTTACGCCATTAGATTCGGGGTATCACGTTGGTCCTGTGATCCAAGTTTCACGCGATTCTGAGACAGCTGACCAAGCCGCCTATTCGCGTGCCCCACGGTTTGACTTTAAGGGCAAATTTGTGATCGGTTCATCGGAATCCAAAATTGGATATACCGTTGAGTTCGTATCGATGTTTAGAATTTTTTTGATATATAATTTATCCCATTTAGAGACCTTTACCTCTGGCACGTATTTCGGTGCAAAGTGGGCCACATGTGGACCCCGCTTTGACCCAAAATTATCGTTTTGTCCTTGTGTCCAAATTGGTCGAAAGTGTAGTGTTTTTTAGCTATCTCGCTTATTCTGGGAACGTTGGTGATGTTTATTTTAGCATCCGGAGAAGTTCATTCTGATGCCATAGTTCTGATCCCTTGTGCTTGACGTCTGGACGCTTACACTTTGTAGCTTTCTTGCCAGGCAAGTATACCTTACCAAATTGCTTACAGTAATCTGCATGCTTATCATATTTTTATATATGCATTATATATATTTTTTTTTTCAGTCATAATTATATAATATATATGTTGACACACACTTAACACATAGTATCATGGGAGGGGAGGACAATCAGTAGGCGTATGGGCTACCCACTCTGGTAAACCGTAGTAACTAGCACGCACTACGGTAGTTGTATCGCGATGGTCACTACCCTCGCGGTATGTCGATTGATGGTGTCACGATGGTCGCTACCCTCGCGGTATGACGGCTGATGATGTTCATGGACGTGTGTGTGAGTTGTGAGATAGATAGAGTATCCTACACCTACCCATACGTTGAAATGATTGTCCTCATTATGTATTTCATATAGATTGTCTAGTACAGCGTACTTATATATTTTCTGTCTATTATGCATGTTTTACCATATTCAATTGGCATGCTTCTATGTATCTTGTTACGTCCCTCTGAGGACCTGGTCTATTTCCAGGTGTAGACGATCTTGACTATTCGCATGAGCACGGATCAGAACTTGCTACTTATCTCTCTTTCGATGAGGTCTTCTCTTCAAGCCTCATTGTTCATTAGATGTACTTATTTGGTTTCTCTTATATTATAGTTTGGTAGTGGATTTGTCTCCACCCAACTACTTGCTCTTATCAAGCATTTTATACTTGATTCAGTTATATAGTTGATTGGTTATTTGATTTTGTGGATGAGATCTAGTTATGTCCTGTGACTTATGACATAAATCTATACCACTTGTGAATGGTTATTCATAATACAGCGTACGTATGTGTTATAGTTTCTATATATTGGAGTTGCCATATACATACGGTTAGCATGCTTACGTATTCCTAGTCCTACGTATTTTAGGACTGGGGCGTGACATATTTTTGTGGTGGCCCATGCAGGTCGAGAGCATATTGTCTCGGTTACGTTACTGTACAGAGCAAGCCTGAGCATAGGATTAAAGTATAGGATCTCATCCACTTATTTAATCACGTCCCTTAATTTTATTTCGCATTCTTATTTGATTGCTTGTCTTGCATCTTGCTTGATCCTTTCACAATGTCAATCTTATCTTTTCTTTCGTGCTTGATAGGGGTTAGGAAGATGACTTGTACTAGGTATATACACTCTATTGTTCAATAACATTATTAGTTAAATTCTTGAAAGTTTGGTAGTATGCCTCATAACCTAGTATCATATAGTCCTTTTGACCCATTAATAAAGTGTAATTGAATGACACCAACTATAGGCTTGTATAAGAAGATAGTGTTTATCTAGACTATAGAACTTAAAGGCCCATACCCCTCATTTGGTCGACTATAGACTTAGACAAGAAGTTAGTATGGCAACTGTGGAGGCACAATACCGGTCGAGTCTTATCTTCTTTGTGAACTTGAATTATTTTGTACCTTCCTTCATCATAATCTAGCGTACTTATATTTTCTGGACTACCTCCGCTTATGCTGCTATTTTATAGCCTAGTTTTGTAACCTTATTCTTTTATCGAGCTTGTTCATGATATATGTGTTATTGGGGACGCCTACTAATACATTGTCTAAATCAGAATCAGTGTATTACGGTCTGATCAATCTTAATGCACTTGGTTCGCTCTTTGTATGACTACTTTATGTGGATTGGGATATAGTTGACTCAGTATGTTAGACGAATATACTTGCCCTTTAGACATATCCGAGCATATCTTATCGGTTGCATAACTATACTGATATAAGCATACCAATAGGAATTTACCAAAATAAGATTTCAATCCACAACTGCCCTGACAACTCTCTTTTTGAATTCTTTAAATCGCCTTGAACCCCGTACTTGTATTCTATCACCTCCTCCTTGAAATTCTTTATTATTATTTTTCGTCTTCCCCTATTTCAGAAAGACGAACGCTCGTGCTTAGTATAAGTTGATACACGGAGAGTACTAGATATACCCCATAGGCCAATCATATTACTTTGTGACTATCCTTTGTAATTAAGAGCATATCACATGTGATATATTTGGTGTTAAATTTTTTGAGTATATGTTGATATTTTAACTAGGTGGCATACCCACGATGCTAATGGATGACATGAGTAGCAGTAGTAGTATTCTAATTCCTATCACCATCTCGTTCCCTTGGGTGGCTCATCTTATCTTCTATATCCATTCCTTGTCCCATGCTTAATTCTTCCTATCGTAGTTGCATCTTTTCGTGCCATCATAAATTATTTGATTTACTTCAACCTCACCCTTATTTTTTTAGTTAAAAATATAACTGGGTTAGTAATAATTAATAACTAAAATATGAGTTCATAATGATAACACTTATGTATATGCACTATAACAATATCTGTATTCTCTTATTATTTTTACCATGAGTAGCATCCTTGGTCTAACATGAATTAGTTGGATTGTTGAAACAGTTTATACTTCTAATATTTTTATAAGTTAGTCAAGACCTTAATTGTTGCCCTAAAACTTAGACTAAGGTTAGAAAAGAGTTGAAGGCACTTGTTACAAACTGATGACTATGACAAATTGCTGGCAAGGTAGCGACAGTTGCAGCTAGACCATTATAGTAGAGTAGTCGAATTATTTACAGACATACTGGCCAGGTGGCATGGCAGTATTAGACTATAATACTTGACGGTTACAGAAAAAAATTATGGTTATGAGATTCCAGACAAGTATCCCAAAAAATTTGACCCAATGAATAAATTCGTCTTACAACCTAGACAATAGCCTCAAAAGACTTTGACTACTAGTAGAATTCTTGTAAGTTGGATAGTGTAGATGAGTTAGAGGATAAAAAAAATAGTGTACAGACAATAAGGGAGAAAAGTGTTAGGATGACTGACCATAACCTTTTAGGAAGCGTTGTTATCTAGCAACGAAGTGTTAATAGCTATTGTGATTTATTACGAATATGGGTTAGTGTTAATTTCGAGGATAAAATTATTGTAAGTTGGGTAGAATGTAAACCCCCTAAAATTTTAAAATTTTATTTTAAGTATTTATTAAATTAGTGAATTTCTGTAAAGTATTTCCATAGTTAAATAGAAAAATAAATTTTATTACTTATATAAATACTCATTTAGAATTATTCCACAAAATAATTTTTATTTATTTTTGGAGTCTTGCTAAAGGGTATAGATTTTCTAGAATTTATTTTGGTATGCAAATGTTCTTTTTGAATTTTTATATAGTCTCGTCTATATATGTAAATATATGTGAATAATAATAATAATAATAATAATAATAATAATAATAATAATAAATAATAATAATAATAATAATAATAATAATAATAATAATAAAAGGAAAGGAAAGGAAAAGAAAAAGAAAAGAAAAGGATAATATAAAAACCTAAACCCTAATCTATTCCCTAAACAAAATCCTAACCTAATAACTAACTAAACCCTAAGCTAAACTATCCCCCCTTCACAGCAGAACCCACCCCCACCCGTGGCCACTCTCCCTATCTCTCTCCATTATATATATATATATATATATATATATATATATATATATATATATATATATATATATATATATATATATATGTAACATTAAACCCTACCCCTAACCAAAACCCTAACCCTAACCCTAGCGCCGACCGAACGCCGATGACCCCCGCCCCTCAGCGCCGCGGTCCCGAGCCGCCGCAACCGCCATCCGCGCGCGCACGCTTGCAGCAGCAGCCGCGTCCCAACTCCTTCTCTTTCAGGTGATGTATCTCCCTCATCTCTCATCCTTTTCTCAAGCGGTTTGTCCGTGTACATTCACAACCTAACCCTCTAGGATTTTTATTCAAGCGGAACAAATTTGCGTGCCCTAGATTGGTCAAAAAATCGACCGGAAGTTGGCCGAAAAACTGACCAAAAATAGTCCAAAATTTCAACACCAAACCCCCATGTTCATGCCTAAATTGCCACCAACCTGTTTAATATTTTCAAAATCTAATTGAAGAGTTTTCTTCTCTAATATTTTTGTTCTTTTAGTTTTTATTAATTTATTTTATGTGTTAAATTATTCGGCCTCCAAAACGACCAAAAATTTAACTTTTTAAAACTAAAATTTTGTGATATGGAGTGCGCCCCGCCAAACGGGACCACCTCGTCATATACTAATTACACCGAAAGGAGCGTATGGTATATCCTGACGTGTGAGCTTTTGCGAAAATTGATTCGGACGTGTGTGCGCGTCGAAATCAACCTGTATCCGTAAAAAGTTCCTGTATCGTGACTTTTATAAAACACTACCCCACTTTGTGTACGCTCGTCAAAATACGAGAAAACTTGTGCCATTGGATTCGTGGTATCACGCTGGTCCTGTGACCCAAGTTTCACGCAATTCTGAGATAGTTGACCAAGCCGCCTATTCGCGGGGCCCACGGTTTGACTTTAAGGTTGAATTTATGATCGGCTCACCGGAATCCAAAATTAGATATACCGTTGAGTTTGTATCGACGTTTAGAATTTGTTTCACCTATAATTTGTCCCATTTAGAGACCTTTACCTCTGGCACGCATTTCGGTGCAAAGTGGGCCACATGTGGACCCCGCTTTGACCCAAAATTACTGTTTTGCACCTGTGTCCAAATTGGACGAAAGTGTAGTATTTTCTAGCTATCTCGCTTATTCTGGGAACGTTGGTGATGTTTATTTCAACATCCGGAGATGTTCATTCTGATGCCATAGTTCTAATCCTTTGTGCTTGACGTCTGGACGCTTACACTTTGCACTTTCTTGCCAGGCAAATATAACCTTGCCAAATTGCTTACAGTAATCTGCATGCTTATCATATTTTTATATATGCATTATATATGTATTTTCTTTCAGTCATAATTATATAATATATATGTTGACACACACTTGACACATAGTATCATGGGAGGAGAGGACAATCAGTAGGCGTATGGGCTACCCACTCTGGTAAACCGTAGTAACTAGCACGCACTACGGTAGTTGTGTAGCGATGGTCGCTACCTTCGCGGTATGTTGATTGATGGTGTCACGATGGTCGCTACCCTCGCGGTATGACGGCTGATGATGTTCATGGACGTGTGTGTGAGTTGTGAGATAGATAGAGTATCCTACACCTACCCATACGTCGAAATGATTGTCCTCATTATGCATTTCATATAGATTGTCTAGTACAGCGTACTTATATATTTTCTGTCTATTATGCATGTTTTACTGTATTCAATTGGCATGCTTCTATGTATCTTGTTACGTCCCTCTGAGGACCTGGTCCCTTTCTAGGTGTAGACGATCTTGACTATTCGCAGGAGCACGGATCAGGACTTGCTACTTATCTCTCTTTCGAGGAGGTCTTCTCTTCGAGCATCATTGTTCATTAGATGTACTTATTTGGTTTCTCTTACATTCTAGTTTGGTAGTGGATTTGTCTCCACCCAACTACTTGTAACGCCCCATTCCGCTCAAGCGGACTGCCGTCTCAAACGGTATTAGTGCAACTGTCCCGACCCGCCTTGCCTCAATGAGAAGCAAAAGATATCCAGACTTGTCCCTACAGGAATCCGACTTAGGCTTTCAGAGGCTCGCTTGACGTATCGCTCTACCGAGACGAATCATCGCTAAGGTGGGTGGCTACGGTAAACTTGTCTTTGCTTAGCCAGCAGACATAAAATCTGGAATATTCATGCTAGTCGCTAGGTGATTCACCCCCTGCATGCTAATAAATCTAACGCACCTAGCTAAGGGAATAATTCTAACTTGTATTGCTATGCTAGAACATGAAAAATGAAATACTGCTTATATGTTCAGACCCTCGCATGCTAAGTCCCTAACGGTTTCATCTCTCGGCTTACCTTCGGGCCCGAGCAAACGTGTTGCCTATGTTCCTTAGAACGCATGCTTGTCTGCTTGTACGTTGCCTTGACCCAATACTTGTAACATAAGCCAGGCCAACACCCTGTTATACAGAATATTGTTCAGAACGACTATGAGAATGGAAATTAGGCAATGCCTCTTGTCTTGTACTATTGTTGCCTCAACAGCAATGACTCTTGTCTTATACTCTTGTCTTGTACTCTTGTTGCCCCAACCAAGACCCCGTTCGATCATGGACAACCAGTGCACAGGGTAACGGTCTCGCGGGCGATGTTGGGGCACTGGCATCGACCCGGTCCGGGCGAGATCAATTGTTCTTAGTCTCTTGTTCGGCGGAATGGCTTGCAGCGCCTCTTGTACTTCGTTGCACACCATTCTCGTCAAAGACTAAATAGTCTCTTATTCGGCGGAGTGGTTTGCAGCGCCTCTTGTACTTTGTTGCATACCATTCTCGTCAAGACTATACTGTCTAATATGGCATACGCCAGTGATCGCCTTGTATTTAACTTGTTGCATGCTTGCTTGTAAATAATAGATAAACAATCATCCTCGCTTAGCGGCTATCCGCGTGCGAGATACTGTATCGCATGAAACAAATAAACTGAACACCTGAACGATCTTAAAATAAATACTCGTATTTGCATATGCTATGCCCCTGAATGCTTATACTTGTCCGTGCTTGAATTAACAATGTTTGCCTCAATGTTTGCCTTGGACAGGGAAGAAGATGGTAAGTTGGTAAGTCTCGCCGTGTTTCCTCTCATGTTGCACGGCGCACTGCCCGACACGTTAGGCTATTCAATATTTGCATGAAACTGATCCTAAGGCAACTAGAAAGATAACTTAATAGTTGGTGCACGAAACTTATATTACGTGTTTGGATTTGTCGAGCGGGCGAGTAGCTTCCCCACCAGTGCATTCAATGTACTGATAATCCATCAGTTTGTATGCAGGGTACGGGAGAACCTCGTTCGGTGCGGATGCCTCCAACATGCGTGCTAAGGCGTGGACATCACTCCGAAGCAACGGCGCGTCCGGATCAGAAGCACATATACAAGACATAATGTTGGAACATAGCCCGAACTCGCCTGAACATCGCCGGTACAATCATTCCACAGTTGTAGCCACTTGGCACACTTTTACTGTTTCAGAGAGAGGGGCTTGAGCGACTTGCAATCTCGGCTATACACCGCCTGTAACACATGTTTATATCAATAAAAGAGTTGCTTTACTTCAAATTTGTGTTTCAATGCTTCCGCTATATTTGTCAACTCAGAGAACTTGTTACCGATCGCTATGCGTTCATGACTCCGCTGCACTCGGATAATCTGTGCGACTCTGTGGCTTAGAACTCTTACCGCCAGCCAATAAATCACGGCCTTGCACGGGCGCAGTTCACGCTCGTGCGGCATCACGCCCGGATGGGTCAAGCGATCGTTCCGCGGGAGCGCTGGCAAGGGTGATTCCCGCCTAGTGGGAACGGCCGATTTGCCTGCGGGAGATCGGGGCGTGACACTACTTGTTCTTATCAAGCATTTTATACTTGATTCAGTTATATAGTTGATTGGTTATTTAATTTTGTGGATGAGATCTAGTTATGCCCTGTGACTTATAACATAAATCTATACCACTTGTGAATGGTTATTTATAATACAGCGTACGTATGTGTTATGGTTTATATATATTGGAGTTACTATATACATACGGCTGGCATGCTTATGTATTTCTAGTCCTACATATTTTGGGACTGGGGCGTAACAACATGTATGCTTATGACAAGCTTCCTTTCTTATCCATGTATCAAAGAATAATAAAACTCAAAGGCAAGTAAAATATTCCCACCTCTTTCTTCCCTTTCTAGCTAATCACACAAAACACTTATATAGTTTAGATCTATTTCCCATTTAGTTTCTAGTGGTTTTGTTAGTGAAGAACACACCTCCACATATTTATAACTGAAGCATATATTTCCACTGCTTAGATGACACAATAATTGTACTCCACAATAGTTACAAATACAACACATCCCTACATCATGCATGCCTTTAAGAGAAAACCTAACACAGTTCATATAACCTACTTGAAAACCAAGCCTAGATTATGGCACAAATATATATGAGTGAAAGAGAGGTGACGGAGATCAATACCTAGGGGGAGCTAGATCGTACGCTCTTCGAAAAGTGATATCGTTGCTCACGATCTTCATCACCTGCGGCCTTCTGATTGAAGCGATGAACACTCTGCATCGATCCCTTAGCTCGTCGGGGTCACCACCAACGCATTTGGCGTGCAGTATATAGCTGACATGAGTGGAAACAAGGATGAGGTCCCTGACATCTATAGAAGCATAGAAAATATGCGTCCATGTGTTCGACAACCGTGCATCCCCCAAAAAAGGCTCAAATCAGGCCGCAGAGTCACCCTGCGGCCCAATAAGGCTACGTCCATGCGTCCTAATCAGCCGCAGCAGCTTTGGCCGCAGATGGACCTGATATGGCATCTCTGATACAGATCCTGACAAAAAAGATTGCCTCAAAATACATGAACCTATTAAACGATAGAAGTCTCACGTCAGAACTTTACTTTTCGTCTTTTCGTCTTGTTTGTAGCGCTATGTATACAGCACAAACAAGGACTCCATGCATCCCAGATTCTACGTGGACCAGGTAGTACTCGCCCATGCCTCCCAGACTTCATGGGTCTCTGGCCCACGCATCCCAGATTCCCTACGTTCCATGCGTCTCTGGCCCCATGCGTCCCATGCGGTTCTGGCCACATATGTTTCAGACTCCATGAAGACCAAGTCCAATCGATATAACTAAAGTAGCCCTCTCCAACCAAGTGTGGGCTATATGTCACAATTGACCAAATCACGCACACAAAGGACAAAAACCGTCCAGATCTTCAACAACAGCAAATTCCAACAGAACGTCCATGTGGCAGCTCATCTTGGACTCAACCCAAATTATGCGGCTACAGTTGCAACCGCATTCTGTTGAGAGAGTCTCCTGTGGCCACCAAATAGAGGCATACGCGGCACCTATAACCCATCAACATGATGGCTATAAATAGGAGCAACTTAGATGTCCCAAAGGTCAACTTTTTCTACTTCAGAGAGAGACCATACCCTCCCAAAGAGCTGCTACGTGCACCCAAGCTCAAGAGAGGGAGAGATAAGAGAAGACATCTGTCATGACCCGCACCCGGATATTCGGGCACGAGTGCGTGGGCACGCCCAGCCTACGCCGCAGTGTCGACGGTAGTACGCTGTCTAGGTCATTTTCTGGGATTTATTAAAATCTATCTCATCCACGATAATAAACAGGCAAGAATAATCACAGGAATAAGAATGCTAAGATTTTATAATATTTAATCTGTGACAACCAATCCACAGTTAATACAAGCCGGAAGATAAATCGGGGACAAACCCGAGTATTAAGCTGAAAGGAAATACTAGCTAATTGGATGCTACTCCTCAAGGTAGTCTCCTGAGTGGGAACCGGCTCCTCAATGTGTCACCTGCTAACTCATAGGGGCCATAATAGGTAGGGGCAAAGTCCTCATCATCGCCTAAAACAACGGATCCAGTCAGGAAAGGAGCAAAGTACACAATGCACAACAAGATTTAAACTAAATATTTATGACAAGTAAGAAAAGAACTGACTAAGTATCATGTTGAGAATATGCAAAAAGAAGCAATAATAACTAAGAGTTAAAAAGCTATAAACGGGGTTATGAGTAAAACCGGAATAAATGAGACAAGTAAATGAAACTGCAACAAGACAACAGGAACTGCAACAAGACAAGAAACTATGTGTGTGAACTTGTGTATTTAGAATACCTAGTTGGCATGTAGGGGTCTATAAGGTTAAACCGGCCGTCATAGACGGCTATTAAACAGGAAAAATCGAGATCCGGCTGATGGACAGTCTTGTACCAACAGCGGCAAGGGGCAGGGTAAACTACATGCCTTTTAGTATTCTCCCACCCGACACGAAAAGCAAGACATGAAATCCAATATTCAAGACATGAAATCCAGATTCTAACACTACATGTAAACATCCAATGGTACTAGTAGAGCAAGGAATTAATTATCACAATATAAAGATTAAACTTGAAGTGCAGGTACTTGCCTGATGTTTGGATCCAATTATAGTTTGGTGTCTCAGAGAAATTTCCAGAAATGAGTCCGGATGCTAAAATAAACATTACCATCATGCTCAGAAGATATCAAATAGCTAGAAACGCCTGTCCTTGGGTCCAATTTGGAGACAAGGACAAAAACGGCAGTTTCGGGTCAAAACGGGGTCCGCCGGTGGGCCCACTTTGCACCGAAAAACGTGTCAGGGTCAAAGGTCTCCAAATTCATCAAACTTAGTGTCAACAGGTCAGGAACGCTGATACGAACCCAACGGAACTTTCAGATTTGGATTCCGATGAGCCGAACACAAAATCGCCCATCGAGCGGGGCTTGTGGGGCCCACGACACGCGATTTCGTCAACGTTCTCAGAATCGAACCAAACTTGACCCACAGGACCAGCGTATTGCTACGAGTCTGATGGTGCAAGTTTCGTCTCGATCTGACGAGTGTACAAGAAGTTAGGGCAAATTGCAGAAAAGTCGGATACGGGGCGATGTCTGCGGATACGCGTTGATTTCGGTGTGCACGCACACCCGAATTAGCTTCCGCAAAAACTCACACGTCCGTATCGACGCTGCGCACGTATCTGTGAAGACCGCACGTGACCAAGTCGTCCCGTTTGGCGGGGCGTACTCAGTTCCGGGGTAAAACAGGGTCTGGTTTTTTTCCTATTTTTGGATCGCGGTGTACGATCACCACAGGACGCGATGTCCCGAACAGTTTGTTCGGACACCGAGAGGGTCATACAGGCTTCACAACGCAATTTGCGGAATTGGAAACAGAGCTACGAGGCGAAAGTTACACGTACCTGAAGGGGACCCAAAAATTTAGGGTCGAGTCGTGTCCGACTCGTGTCGGACACGAAAATTGGGAAATTAGGGCTAGGGTTCAGGTGGATTTCGGCCGTGGACGGCGGGGACTGGCCGGAGAGGCGTCGGCGAGGGCGGGGGACGGTTCACCGAGGGGCGGCGCGGCATCCACGGGGGCGACGGTGGCTCAGGGCGGCCGGTCAGCGGCGGTGGGAGCTGCTCGTGCTGCTGCTGCGGTTGCTGTGGGGAGCCGGAGAGGGGAACGGCGGAGACGGTCGGCTGCGGGGGCCGGAGGGTGGAGGAGGAAGCCGGTCGGGGCGGAGCTGGGACGAGGCGTCCGGTGGCGAGGTGGGGGCGAGTGGGTCGAAGGGGACGGCCGGGGTCGGGGTTTATATAGGGAGGAGAGAGGGGAGCTGGGGCCGAGGGAAGCGGTGGGGTGGCGGAGAAAACGGCGGCGTGGCGAGGCGTGGGAGCGGGACGCGCGGCGCTGCGCGCGGCTGCCGGCGCTGGACGCGGGGACGTGGGGGCTGGGGGAGACCGGGCTGGCGGGTCGGGCTGCGGCGGGTCGGGTTCGGTTGAACCCGACCCGACCCGATAGGGTAGGGTCTGGGCTGAGGGAGCGGCTGGGCCGGGCCGCGGCCCAATGGGCCAGGGCGGCCCGCGGGAAAAATAAAAATAAAAATAATATTAATAATAAATAAATAAATAGATAATTAATTTAAATAATTAATTAAATAGTTATTAGGCATTTAAAAAAATGTCTGAGGCCCAGAAAAATCCAAAAAAATTACCCTAAGTCCAATTTTTCATTTTACACCCAAAAATGTTATTTTCATGATATTTTAATATTATTTATTGCCAATTAAAAATTATTTATTAATTGAAAACCTTGATTTTAATTACAAAAAATTTCCAAAAAATTCCAAAAAATTGGGAAAAAATCCAAGATTTAATAATTTGAAAATTCAGGGGGTTTACAACCTACCTAACTTACAAAAATTTCGTCCTCGAAATTTAAATTATGGCAGGGTTCTCTCTGTCCAAACTCACTTGATTACAGTCCAGCGGGTTTCTCTCAGGTGGACATTGCGGTCGCTACCCAACTTATAGTTTTACCCATATCCTCTAAGGCTGTATAACTAGTAAAGCTACGTCTCAACTTAATAAATCAGGGTATTGAATCTTCAAGTCTGCAACACAAAACATAGCACCTAGGGTCTTGTCTTAGTCATAAAGGGTTATCATCAATTCGTCCGGTCTGAGGGGTATGTCTAGCACTATAAATCAACTCATACCAACCACAGGTTTTTGTCTTTCCGAATTAAGGGAAGACGAGGATCAATAATAAAGAGTTTTAAGGGCGAGGTGGTAGAACAGAGGTATAGGGATCAAGGCGTTTAAGGAATTCTAATGGGAATTGTCAAGCGGTTATGGATTGAGATTCTATTCTGGTAATCATTTGTTCGTATGCTCGTATTAGTATAGTTATGTAACTGATATGATATGCTCAGACATGTCTAGGTCAAGTATATTTGTCTACTAATCACTACATATCTCAATCCACGTAAAGTATTATTTTGAAGGGCGAATCGAGCGCACTATGGTTGATCAGACCGTAACACACTGATTCTGAAATGACACTTGTATTAGTGTACGCGTCCAATAATACATATGTCATGAACAAGCCTGATAAAGAGTAAGCTTGCAAAACTAGGCTATAGAATAGCAGCATAAATAAAGTACAGCAAAATTAAGTGCGCTAGATGATGGTGAAAGGAGGTACAAATTATTTAAGTTCACAAAATAACCTACAAGAAGCACAATAACAAAAGATTCTACAACTTTACAGTTATCAGATATAAAAGCATACCAGGTTATTAGCAAGTTCAAAATTACTAGGTGGGGCTGGGGTCACGAACCAATAGGCACGAGTTAAACTAGAAACGGCAGCTACAAATCACTTACGCGCATTGGCTACTCCAAGAGTCTGCGCGTTCTCCACGGTCATCGCGGAAGCTGGTCCGTGTCCTTGAGGTGGTGCCCTCTGCTGCGCTGCTGGGGCCTGGCCTGAACTGGAACCTTTTGTGTAGCTGTGCGTCCTTGAGCAGCAGGACAGTCCTTCACTTGATGTGCTACTGATCCACAATATAGACAGGCACCTAGCCTCTTTCTACAATTCTGCCAAATGTGACCTTGTTTTCTACAAAAGCCATAAATGGGAGCTTGTTGGTTCTGTCTTTGAGTTGGATTCATCTGTGGTCGCTTTGCAGCTCTTTCTTGTTGTGCTTGGTCTGGTGCTGACGTATACGGCCGCTTCTGGCTGGACTCGATCCTTGTGGTGCACTCCACAGGTCGTGCTGCAGTAAGAACGTCTTCGTCGAAGGTAATTGCATTTGAACTGCTTGGCTTCTGTGACTCCGAGCTAATTCTGTCGATGAAGTTCTCCGCTTGGTTTTGCTGAGCTTCTTGTTGAACCTTCTGATAGGCTTGCATCATCACGTAGAACATTCGGAACATTTGTTGTTCGTCCATAGGCTGTCCTAGTGGAAAGGAAGGTATCGGTGGAGTAGACTGCGTCGAGGGTGGAACGTCGTCTTGATGGATTCTCGAGGCAGGCTGACTTGCTTGACTGCACGGTAATGATTGGCCTTTACCAACTGGAGCCACATCGTCTTCGTGGGTACCCATAACGCCTTGTGGTTTTTCTGCATGAGCCTCGTTGTTGGCTGGTGGGTCCATTTTTCCTGCATCCAAAATAAATAATAAGAGGCGCACAGGAATCAAGGCAGGACGCAAGTCAATAAAATGATTCGAAGTCGATATGAATATCAAGAACGATTCAATCAGGTGGATGAGCTTTTCCTAAAATCCTCAATCTTATTGCAGGCCTGTTCGGTCCCTAAGTTGAAACCGAACAATTTAGTCGTTGGACCTGCATGGGCCACCACAAAAACGTGTCACGACCCGCACCCGGATATTCGGGCACGAGTGCGTGGGCACGTCCAGCCTACGCCGCAGTGTCGGCGGTAGTACGCTGTCTAGGTCATTTTCTGGGATTTATTAAAATCTATCTCATCCACGATAATAAACAGACAAGAATAATCACAGGAATAAGAATGCTAAGATTTCATAATATTTAATCTGTGACAATCAATCCACAGTTAATACAAGCCGGAAGATAAATCGGGGACAAACCCGAGTATTAAGCTGAAAGGAAATACTAGCTAACTGGATGCTACTCCTCAAGGTAGTCTCCTGAGTGGGAACCAGCTCCTCAATGTGTCACCTGCTAACTCATAGGGGCCATAATAGGTAGGGGCAAAGTCCTCATCATCGCCTAAAACAACGGATCCAGTCAGGAAAGGAGCAAAGTACACAATGCACAACAAGATTTAAACTAAATATTTATGACAAGTAAGAAAAGAACTGACTAAGTATCATGTTGAGAATATGCAAAAAGAAGCAACAATAACTAAGAGTTAAAAAGCTATAAACGGGGTTATGAGTAAAACCGGAATAAATGAGACAAGTAAATGAAACTGCAACAAGACAACAGGAACTGCAACAAGACAAGAAACTATGTGTGTGAACTTGTGTATTTAGAATACCTAGTTGGCATGTAGGGGTCTATAAGGTTAAACCGGCCGTCATAGACGGCTATTAAACAGGAAAAATCGAGATCCGGCTGATGGACAGTCTTGTACCAACAACGGCAAGGGGCAGGGTAAACTACATGCCTTTTAGTATTCTCCCACCCGACACGAAAAGCAAGACATAAAATCCAATATTCAAGACATGAAATCCAGATTCTAACACTACGTGTAAACATCCAATGGTACTAGTAGAGCAAGGAATTAATTATCACAATATAAAGATTAAACTTGAAGTGCAGGTACTTGCCTGATGTTTGGATCCAATTATAGTTTGGTGTCTCAGGGAAATTTCCAGAAATGAGTCCGGATGCTGAAATAAACATTACCATCATGCTCATAAGATATCAAATAGTTAGAAACGCCTGTCCTTGGGTCCAATTTGGAGACAAGGACAAAAATGACAGTTTCGGGTCAAAACGGGGTCCGCTGGTGGGCCCGCTTTGCACCGAAAAACGTGTCAGGGTCAAAGGTCTCCAAATTTACCAAACTTAGTGTTAACAGGTCAGGAACGCTGATACGAACCCAATGGAACTTCCAGATTTGGATTCTGATGAGCCAAACACAAAATCGCTCGTCGAACGGGGCTTGTGGGGCCCACGATACGCGATTTCGTCAACGTTCTCAGAATTGAACCAAACTTGACCCACAGGACCAGCGTATCGCTACGAATATGATGGCGTAAGTTTTGTCTCGATCTGACGAGTGTACAAGAAGTTAGGGCGAATTGCAGAAAAGTCGGATACGGGACGATGTCCGCGGATACGCGTTGATTCTGGTGTGCACGCACACCCGAATCAGCTTCCACGAAAACTCACACGTCCGTATCGACGCTGCGCACGTATCTGTGAAGACCGCATGCGACCAAGTCGTCCCGTTTGGTGGGGCGTACTCAGTTCCGGGGTGAAACAGGGTCTGGTTTTTTTCCTGTTTTTGGATCGCGGTGTGCGATCACCACAGGACGCGATGTCCCGAACAGTTTGTCCGGACACCGAGAGGGTCATACAGGCTTCACAACGCAATTTGCGGAATTGGAAACAGAGCTACGAGGCGAAAGTTACACGTACCTGAAGGGGACCCGAAAATTCAGGGTCGAGTCGTGTCCGACTCGTGTCGGACACGGAAATTGGGAAATTAGGGCTAGGGTTCAGGTGGATTTCGGCCGTGGACGGCGGGGACTGGCCGGAGAGGCGTCGGCGAAGGCGAGGGACGGTTCGCCGAGGGGCGGCGCGGCATCCACGGGGGCGGCGGTGGCTCAGGGCGGCCGGTCAGCGGTAGTGGGAGCTGCTCGTGCTGCTGCTGCGGTTGCTGTGGGGAGCCGGAGAGGGGAACGGCGGAGACGGTCGGCTGAGGGGCTCGGCTGCGGGGGCCGTAGGGTGGAGGAGGAAGCCGGTCGGGGCGGAGCTGGGGCGAGGCGTCCGGTGGCGAGGTGGGGGCGAGTGGGTCGAAGGGGACGGCCGGGGTCGGGGTTTATATAGGGAGGAGAGAGGGGAGCTGGGGCCGAGGAAAGCGGTGGGGTGGCGGAGAAAGCGGCGGCGTGGCGAGGCGTGGGAGCGGGACGCGCGGCGCTGCGCGCGGCGGCCGGCGCTGGACGCGGGGACGTGGGGGCTGGGGGAGACCGGGCTGGCGGGTCGGGCTGCGGCGGGTCGGGTTCGGTTGAACCCGACCCGACCCAATAGGGTAGGGTCTGGGCTGAGGGAGCGGCTGGGCCGGGCCGCGGCCCAATAGGCCAGGGCGGCCCGCGGGAAAAATAAAAATAAAAATAATATTAATAATAAATAAATAAATAGATAATTAATTTAAATAATTAATTAAATAGTTATTAGGCATTTAAAAATATGTCTGAGGCCCAGAAAAATCCAGAAAAATTATCCTAAGTCCAATTTTTCATTTTACACCCAAAAATATTATTTTCATGATATTTTAATATTATTTATTGCCAACTAAAAATTATTTATTAATTGAAAACCTTGATTTTAATTACAGAAAATTCCCAAAAAATTCCAGAAAATTGGGAAAAAATCCAAGATTTAATAATTTGAAAATTCAGGGGGTTTACAACATCACCCCTCACTCACGCGTTGGATCATCAACGGAATAAAGGAGCCGCCATAGCGCTCTTTGTCCATCATCACGTCCCAGAATCAAAAATTTGTACTTAGATTATCTGTCTAGGACCTCTCTGTACTTTCTTCTGTTTGTTATTAAAGCAATCAATTTTAATGGTGAACAATGTGGCGACTCTATTGGGGACCTCATTCTCTTCTGATGAGAAGGTCGTAACGCAATCCGACGTAGCCAAGCTCGGGTCAACTCAAAGAATATTGGTGGTCCGCTTCGACCAGCATGCTTTCGAGGATATGCTCTCCGGGGACTACGCGATTCCTTCTCCGAGGCAAGAAAAGCCCAAGAAGACCCATAAGACATGGGTAGCGAAGGCCATTGTGCCTCCCCCAACTGTGGTGCGTGTGCTCCTCGACTCCCTCTTTCTCTCTCTGCCGCAGGGACCACACATGCTGCATCTACTGCTCATGCGGCAGCTCCTTCCAACTAGAAGGGTGCTCAGCGCCTGAAGGTCCACATGACGTGGGTAGCAAAGACCGTTGTGCCTCACCCAACTGTGGAGCATGCGTTCCCTGTCTCTCTCTCTCTCTCTCTCTCTCTCTCTCTCTTTGATACTGAAGATGCATAGCTTGCTCCCGCTCAGGTTGTCCCTGCTTATGCGGTCTCCTTGCCTGAAAAGGAGAATGCTCAGTACCCAAACTCTGGCAGAGAAAAATAACAGGATTCCAAGAGTTTGGGGGTTGATGCACAGCCCATACGGCAACAACAAAGGATGCAGAGAAGAAAGCAATTTGCGGCTTCCAACTCAGCCGCATGCGTCTCTAACACTCCCAGAAGCTCCGTCTTTGACAGAATCTCATCTGTTCGTGCTATCATGCATCGCGTTGAGGAAAACCAGAGCTTGGACTCTTCGTACTATGCGCCTATAGTACGAAGTCAAAAAAGTCTGGGGCAGTGCAAGCTCGTCAGGCTCAAGCAATTGTCCACTCAGCTAACCGTCAGCGGGCAACGTTAACCTTTATGCGGTCCCCTGGTGGAAAGCTATACAAAACCGGCTCGTGCGTCCAGCCTGTAGCGGTAAATGGACATGTCCCGTCTTAAAAGTCTTCTGCTGGCGATCTGGGAAAATCTTGTATGAACCCTGGGTCAGGGAGCAAAGACAACACCCATGCACCCGTGCGCTCGGTCTACCCGTACTCACGAAAAAGGTGCAAAAATGGATCAACCCTCGTTTGACTTACGCAATGTGATTAGTCACAAGCGCAAGACGAGGAAGACAACTACGACACGTGAAGTGTCTTCCCCAAGACACCACTATACCAAATCATCATCAACTATTGTTGTAATAAAGTGGCAGTACCCACAAGAAGGCAGTCGACATTCCAACGACTACATCCGAAGGCACCTCTCCGACAATAACTCGGAGATCAGGTGTAAACACCTGAGGAGGATGAGATACCATTCGCTTCATGTTATTCTGCTCAGAAAGATCCTTTCACCTTGGGAGGGAAGAAGTTCAGCACCTCCAGTCCGTCAATCTCAATCAGCGTATTGAGAAGGCGACTACCAGAAGGACCCGCAGCGGGACCTACGGAAGGTATTTTCTAAGATACCCGCTCAAAAAAAACTATCAGCCGCTAGGGATAGTTCTTCCTCAGGAGCAAGGGTGTAAAATTTGTTTGAAGGCAGAAGCAAGAGTAGCGCTCCAAATATCGAAGCAACTGTAAGGTACACCAAGTGAATTTAATTAAAAGAGGCAAATTAATAACTCCATTAACTAATTCAAAATAATCCTAAATGAATCATAATCCTAGTTTTGGGTCAGGGGGTTTACAATAATACTTAGTGATATTAGCTAGTTTAGCTAATACCTTCAAGGTATGGACCTAGAAACCTAGGTATGACCTAGTATCAACTAGTTTAGCCTAGTAATCAACTTAGAAGTTAGGTTTGGACATGCAATTAAGGTTTGACCTAGTTTGACTAGTACGACCTAAAAACCATATTTTAACTCATTTTAGCTTATTTATCACGTTATTACACCAAATAACATGGAATTTTATATATAGGTCTTGTGACACCAATTCAGACACCTATTTGCACCATTTGCTTAGGACCACATGCGAGTACATCTCTCTGTTAGTTTTTATTACATGATAGTGTATATATCACATGTTCTAGAACTGTTATACTTGATTCTGATACATTGTTACACGGACTGGTACTATATGGATCATATCAGGAGATATTATCCCTTATCGTGTACTATGGGTACTCCTTACACATGTACTTTATCGTGTGCATCGGGTATTCCTTGTGCTCATGTTCATTCGTGTTCTCTGTGTACTTATATTATATTCGTGTACGTAAAGTGTCGTGATCGAATCCATGAGTATTGGTTGGGCGGGAGAGTAGAAGTTGGTTATGTGATCAAAACCTATAGTGTATTCGTGTACATGTCGATTATACACCTCACGTATAATAGAGTTACATTAGAATAATCGTGTTCAACCTAAACCGATCACATAACGAACTTGTACTCTAAGGCACTTAGTCAATATTCTAGTTTCTCTTACTTACAGTTCATTCCATGTATTTATCTTTCCACTATTTACCTGCTTATCTCGGTTGTATTTATATTTTCTAGTTACTTGTGCATCTTGTATTATTTTTTATTACTTGTCATATATTTTCTATCATGTATTTGGAACTGCTTTCAGAGTTTTGTACTTCGCTTCAATCCTGACTGGATTTTTTTTCCAGATGATTGGTTAGAGGATATGTGTCCCACTTACTACGGGCCACATGATGACGATCCAGCAGGGATATCACTCTTAGAGCAGGATGATCTAGTGCTAGCCACCGAGGAGACCCAGCTAGTATAACTGACTTAGCTTTATTCCTTATTGTACTGGATATGTCTCCAGCTAGACATTGACATGTTATATATTATACTGAGACTATCGTGCTAGACTATTAGACTTGGATTTGGATTGTACTGTGACTATTTTCTTCTATTCTACATCGTGTCATTATCTTCCTCTAGTTTATTGTGATTGAGTATTGTTTATCATATTATCATATTGTCCTCCGTATGGAGTTGAGATATCATTGTCATATTTTATATATGTATTTTGTAAGATATTTAGATAATATTGTTGACCTAGACAACGTTCTACTGCCGATGCTGTGGCGTAGGTTGGACGTACCCACGTACTCGTACCCTCACACTAGGTGCAGATTGTGACACGTCTTTATATAGGTTATGTCAATTCTAATTTAATAAGGATACGTCACAATCTGATCCTATAAGAAGATAAACTCATTTTTTGAACTGAAACTTTAAACAAAATTAAATATTTAAATAATTTCGGATAAATCTATAAAGAAAAATCTAAAATTTAATTGAGATGAGATTCAAGATTGGGTCCATCGATTGTCCGGATCATATTATAATATCAATATGATATCTTTTCAAAACTTTTCCATAATAGTTGGCAATCTATGGGCTATATATAATAAATTAAACAAATGGCCCTATATGTATGAGTTTTTTGGACTAACTCTTAGGATACCATTGGTAAAAGGGTAAAGTAAAAGGAAGAAAAAATGAAGAAAGAAAAAGTAGAGGACATGATGCATTTTCTGTTGTTTTTTGTATATGAAGGAAAAGTAGAAGAATTGATTTTCCTTCATAACCTAAGAAATCCAATCCCTCAAAAAAGTGGAAAAAAAAAGTGGACGTTTACTAATTTACAATTATACCGTATAATAATTATATTATTTAAAAATTATTTAATGAAGTCAATTGGTAAATAAATATTTTTAGTTGAGAATATAATTGGTAAAATCTATATTTTTATTTTATATTTTTGCATCACTCTCATTTTCTATCGATCTTACCAAACACAAAGGAAGAAAAATATATCTTCTTTTTCATATGGATGGACTTTTTTCTTTTCTTCTTGTTATCACTTTTTCATCCTTCCTATGAATCCTACCAAGTGGGACCTTAAGAAAAATAAAATTTTGGGTGAAAATATTGTAGTTTGGCTTGCTTTGCATATGTCCGGACAAGTGCCACTTACCCACCAATTCAACTTTTGGACCGAATCAGGCCAGGCCCATAAAGCCCCTGAACTCCTAGGTCAAAGTTGCAATAAAAGGTAAAGGATAGGCAACAGGATCTCCAAATTTCTTTGCCTCCTCAAGTAAATTAGGTCTTCTTCCTTGTTTCCCCCAAAATTTAATTTAGGGTTTCTGAATTCGGTCATGGAGACGGAGTTGTTGACTCAGTTTCCCCACACCCACATGGATATGCGTCCCAGGAAGCGGCCCAGGCTGACGTGGGACGTTACGCCGGTAACTTTTCTCCTCTAGATCTCGTCAATTTCTTGATCGATACTGAATTGGTTGATTGTACAGGCTAGAAATTAACTTCTATTTGATACGTGTTGATACTTTTTCTTGGATCTGGCATGGATCGGTCATCATTGCTTCTTTTAGGGAATTTTGATATTATTTCATTAGACTATTACTTTTCTATACAAGTCCCTTCAAATCCTGCTATTTTCTAGAAATCCCCTTATAATCTCTATTCTTATATCGATGCCGTTTTTAAATCCTCGACCATTTATTAAACAAAATAATATTACACGAAAAAAATTATCGGAAAAAGTTAAATTCCTTGACCTAACCACTCAAGGAGAATGCCTCTTCCACCCTCCCACCGCATGAGCTATAAGAGTTGTTTGGCTTATAGTTATGTAATATTAAGTAGTTAAACAATTAGTTAAATTTTATTTATTTTTTTAATTTTTATTACGTAAGAATATACATGCTGCGTAGGTGACTAGCCTTTTCAATACTTTTTTATAAAGAGTCGATATATATACATAACAAATTATAATTAAAATATAATCAAATCTATACAAATCCGTAATTAAAATGTAAACATGTATATAACAAATTTTAATTCAAATATATTTAAATATTTAAACTATTTTACAATAATATTAGGAAAATTTGTTTTACAATAACAACAAGGGCAGTGAGGGCTTGTTCTAGCTTTGGGTGTACGCTATGGTGAGTTGGGTATGTTAGATCTTGTGTACCTGTGTGGGGCTTGTTCTAGTTTTGTGTGTGTGTGCTATGGTGAGTTGGGTATGTTAGATCTTGTGTACCTGTGTGAGTATTGGTAGTTATTAGTTATCAGCTATGGATTATAGGACTAGGTATGATTTGAGTTCAAGTTAAGTATTAGCTAAACACTTAGGGGTGTTGGTTATGAGTTTCGACCAAGGTATTGGTCTAAGTTACTAGGTAATAATTAAGGAATCTATAGTATATGATATTGTTAGTGAGGGTATTAAGCTATTAAGATACTAAGGTATACTTGTATATGGTATATGTATTACTTGGTAATATTAACTAGTATAGATATATATTGATATTGATAGTAAGGTTGAGTTAGTGTTAAATTGTGGTCTAGATATTAAGGTAATATTGTATATAGTATTGTATAACTTATATGTAAGATATTGATATATTAACTAGTATATGTATATAGGTTATTTATATATTGATATTGGTAGATAAGGTATCCTATTACTTAGTATTAGCTAGTATATTTAATATCCTTAAGATATTGACCTAGAAACCTAGGTATAGACTAATGCAACTTAGAATTGACTTGTTTGACCAAGTTTGACTAGTTTGACTTAGATTTGATCTAGTTTGAATGTTTTGGCCTATTTTGACCTAGAGATGGCTTGAAGACCTAGAAAATAACTAGTTTAACTTCAGTATCTTTGCAAAACACTGTGTTGACTTGATATTTCATATTTAGGTCTTTGAGGCACTGATACGGATATTGTTTGCTACTTCACCCCGGATTCCAGGCGAATACATTCTCTGACAGTTTTTTCGTTTATGATATCTTCTATGTTTCTTGTATCTAGTGTAGATATCCTTGATTTTTGACACATGGTTATACATATTGGTATTTTCGGATCCCGTCATGAGATGTTATTCCTTGTGTATCATGGTATATCTTGTGCAAGTTTTGTTGTTCTTGTGCTTGTATAGACACCGATTCTTGAGAAGATTTGCTACCTTCTCATAGAATTTCGCATAGAATTCCGTGTCGTATAGCGTGCCATGGTTGGATCCATTATACCAGTCGGGGGCGGGGAGTGTTAGTGTAGATATGTGACCATACCCTCCTTGTGCATGCCTTGTTACTTGAATAGTGTTAATCATACAATATATTGAATGGTGTAAAGTGTAAACATGTATATAACAAATTTTAATTCAAATATATTTAAATATTTAAACTATTTTACAATAATATCAGAATAATTTATTTTACGTGCAACGCACGTGCATTTACTAGTCTTGTTAAATGGTCTTTATTTGTCGGACTTGTATGCAAATAGCCAGATTTTGGAGGGTTTATGTTGAGATTGGATCCTTAGATCTGTTATCTTTCGACAAAAAAGTCCCCTTAATCTTGCTATTCACATGCAATCTTGTTATTTGTTTTTTTTATTTGCGGCACTTTTAAGAAAATAACAGGATTTTCGAGTCATTGAAATAGGAAGCTTGAATTTTACATATTTTGACATAAAATTCCCCTTAATCTTGCTATTTGCCAGAAATTTCCTTGTGATCTTGTTCACTGTTTTGTGTTTGTTGGATTTCTAAGAAAATAACAGACTTTGGAGGAGTTTGTTCATAAGAAAAACCTTCTTTCAAGTAATATAGTTGGACCGCACAAACAAAAGATTATAGTTGGAACACAGGAAAAGATTAATTTGATTGAAAATTTTAGATAGCTTGGCTGGTGGAATAGGAAAAGGTTAAACCTTGATGAAAGAGCGGAATATTCTATTTATTTAGGTTCCAAATATATGTTATACTTGCTACGGTTTGTTGAAATTGTTTGATTCTTGTTATATGAAATCAATTGTTTTGCGTTGTGATGAATAGGACACAGCACACGGCTTGAAGTATGATGTGTTCTTGTGTATTTGTGACTGCATGTGTATACAAGACATGGAAAAGTCTCTCATTTTTTGTTGTTTATGCTTCCTAGATAATAACTGATAAAGGTTATTGTTTATTGCAAGAACAGTGCGGATATTGAGATGCTTAAAATTTCTCCTTACAGCAATATTGCATATTCAAAGTATTTTATGTGTCATTCTATTCAAAGTCTTTTTTATGTTGAGATGCTTAAAATTCTCTCTAGCCAATTAGTTTGCTTGTGTTTGTGTATCATTTATGTGTGATTCATGTGGTAAGAGCTTTATTGGGGATAAAGTTACAAAGATGATGATTTTGTATGTGAAAATAAATAAATGGATGGCTGCATGTAGGCTCAGATAGGGTTGTTATGTGGACAAGAGGTTGGAGATCTTTCAAGCTTGGTATCCTCGTTGGCACCTTCGGACCAAAATTGTCCTCCTCTTTGTGCAAAGGGAGTAGTTCAAAATTCTTCTCCCCCTCACAGAGGGGTTGATAAAGATGGTCATTACATGTTTGCAGTTGGAGACAATCTAACCCCACGCTGTAATCACGCTCGATCACCCTTATTAAAATTTTAGTTCTGTTACTTTTATTTTTGACCCCTTTTGTTGCTGGTCTTGTTTTCATCTCTGTATATACTTATTTACTTCTTCTTTTTTCTATTTTGGTTAATTGTCTTCTTGTAAACTTGTCATGCTTTACTAAAATTTCGGTTCTTCTTTTACTTTTTTTTACTTCTTTAGTTGCTGGTCTTTTTCTTTTCCATTTGGATAATGGGCAAATTTGTGTGCATGGGCCCACAACTTTTGCATGCCCTGTTTTAGCATCAGGTTTTCTCAAAGATTTTCCAAGTATCCTATTAAGATACGTATATCTTCACATTTTAGTAAAATATAATTTTAAAATAATATTTTAGAAAACTTTCCAACCTCTTTCTTTAGCCTTTTTTGACCATCAATCTCTGTTTTTAATATTCCTGAGACTTTTTATTCTTGATTAACAATTCCTCCTTATTCCTCTGATAGATTTTTTCACTTCTAGACTTTTGAAATGTCTCTTAACTATGGGATATGGAATTGAGTGGTAATTCTGTTTTTGATTCTCCATTTTGAGTCTACATTGTTTATCATGAATGGGTTTTTGCATCTAGTGAAAATTATTGTTCTGTCGTATTGGTACTTAGACTTCTTCCTTGTTTGGTGCTTTGTTTGCAGATAAGATTTACAGCAAAATGGGTGAAGGTTATTTTCTATCCTGTTACATTATTCTTAAATCTTGTTTTCAACTAGTACTTAAATGTGGGTGTAGACACTATTTGCCTTTATTCTCTGGTTTCTAGTCATGCTTCTGTTGTTGTTTATGCTTCTTTTATTGGTTGGTTCATGACTAACTTGTCGATGTACTGCATTTCTTTGTGGCAGTTTTAACAAAACTATTGTCCTCGACGACTGACATGTATATTTCTGCATATATTTCAGGAACCTTTGGTCAGGTATTGGAATGCTGGGATAGAGAAAATAAACAAATGGTAGCTATTAAGATTGTTCGTGGCATAGAAAAGTATAGAGAGGCTGCTATGATTGAAATAGATATGCTCCAACAACTGGGGAAACACGACAAGGCTGGCAATCGGTGAGTTCTTGCTTCTCCTTTATTCTGCTTTCAACCATTTTTTGTTCTGTGTGGTCGAGGTTTGGTTTGTTGAGTTTATACCTGTGTATAAGCTGGTGTATTTTTGCAGTTGTGTACAAATACGGAACTGGTTTGACTATCGTAACCATATATGTATCGTAAGTACCCACTAAATTTGTGATGAGCTCTCCAATTTGCCCTAACAAACATGGGGTTTAAAATTCGTTTGGGATTTAATTGATTTGACCAGGTATTTGAAAAGCTTGGATCAAGCTTGTATGACTTTCTACGGAAAAACAGTTATCGACCTTTTCAGATTGATCTGGTTCGTCAGCTTGGCAGGCAACTGTTGGAATCTGTAGCATGTGTGTAGTATACTTCAACTAGTTCTTCTAAGTTCTTATTGTCTTGTCTTCACATTAAGTTGGGCCTAGTTGGTTCAGTGTTGGTCTGGTTTGTTGGTTAACTGGTACACACATCAATATTTGTCATAACTGCTAGCTAATATATGGATCAACTATGTTTACCGTCTTCTTCCCCTCTTTGCAGTCATGCATGACTTGCGTCTTGTTCATACTGATTTGAAGCCTGAGAATATTCTTTTTGTTTCTCCGGAGTATATAGAAGTATCTGACTACAAGGTATCTTGGTGGATTGAGCTACTTTCATGCATTCTGATTGTTCACATGTTTATCTGCTGCAACTATTTTGAATCATTTTATTCATCCACGAATATCATGCGGGCTTTTGTTCATCTTGTGTACTAATGATTAAAACACTGTACACTTGTTGAACATCATTTTTTTGTATCGTTGTATACCTTTTTCATATCTTTTACTATTATGATTACTTACCTTCCTCTTATTTGTGAAGTTTGGTTCCTCCCCAATGAGGTTGCCAAAATCAAGTGCCATTAAGGTAATAGACTTTGGCAGTACAACTAATGATAAAGAAGAACAAAGTTACATTGTTTCAACAAGGCATTATCGGGCCCCTGAGGTTATTTTGGGTAGGTTGCTGGCATCCACTGTTATTTTCTTGTTCTTTGGAGCCTGTTCAATGAATTAACTTCTCATCTTGTAATCAGGACTTGGCTGGAGTTATCCCTGTGATATATGGAGTGTTGGTTGCATACTTGTGGAGCTTTGCTCGGTAGGCTGATTGTCCATACCAAGTCACATCTATGAATTTATTTATGAGTCCTCTGCTAACAATGAGGTGTGGTTTGAACTCCAGGGTGAGGCTTTGTTTCAGACCCATGAGAATTTAGAACACTTGGCCATGATGGAGAGGGTGTTGGGGCCCTTGCCTCAGCATATGCTGAGGAGAGCCGAGTAAGTTTTAATCGAGTGCTCTTAACTTTGCTAGCTCTATGCTCCCCAGGATGTTTTGGGTTCTGTTCTTGGCAGTCGATGACTGTCATATATATATATATGCTGAGGATAGCTGAGTAAATTTTGTTTCTTGATTTTTTTCCAGTCGTCATGCTGATAAGTATGTCAGAAGAGGTCGATTAAACTGGCCTGAGGGTGCATCATCAAGAGAAAGCCTTAAAGCTGTTTCAAAACTGCTTCGACTTCAGGTGAAGAGTAGTATAGGTGTACTTTTTATTGCTAGTGTTGGATTTGTTTGTGCCTTGTGTGATATTTAAGCATATCCAACATAGTTTTTTTTTGGTGGCCGTGTGCGCGTGTGTTTGTTTGTTTGGGGGAGGCGGGATTGTGATAGGAACTATGATCTCTGTGCACTTGTGTTTTTTTGCCAATAGGAACTTCCCTTGTTACTACTGAAAACGTCCTGTTATTTTAAGTGGGTTGGGTACTAAAAACTCTGTACAAAGCATGCATGCTCTATGTCATTCTTTAGTATTTACTGTTTTATAATATCATATATAATCGTAGAACAATAATTTCAATTTTGTTGACTCTTTTATTTGTACTCTCAGAACCTAGTAATGGAACATGTTGACCACTCAGCGGGTGATCTTATAGACCTATTGCATGGCCTTCTGAAGTACGAGCCATCCGATCGATTGACAGCTTACGAGGCTCTAAGGCATCCTTTCTTTACAAAGAGAAGGTCCAAGTAGTGGCATGATGAATCTAATATAAACTTTCAGAGGTTTAGATGAACGCCCACTCAATGGAAGGACACCATTTTATGTGCAACTACAGTTTCTGCTTAATAGAGTTGGTTGCCGTTGACCTTTTTACTGTGTAAAATTTGACTTTTTTTAAACTTATTTTGCCTTGTCTTGGAGAAAATGTGTAGTTCCCTAACTTGTACATTCCTTCCAAAGCTGTATATACCAACTTATATTGTTGTCAAAATGCTATTTTGCTAAAACATTCCTGACAAAGCTGTATATACTAAATTATATTGTTGCTAAAGCATTTTTGTTAAAATGCTCTTTTGCTATTTATTGAGTTTTAATCAGAGTTTTGTAAAGCAAAGTTCTCAATTTAAAGTCATACTCTTCTGAAATTTATTCTGCTGCAGCAAAGTATACAACTGTACATAATTTTGGTATTGCTTTGTGCAAGTCATTTGAAGCAAATATATAGGCATGATGGCGAACCAGCTCTCCATGTCATGTTTGTCCGTTTTTGCCCCATTTGAAAGCAAATATGTACAAGTATTAAGTTTTTGTGTGAACTATTTTAAGTACTAGTATGCGACCTTAAACTTCCAAATTTTCACTAAACCACTGTTATTTGTTATATAAACAAATAGTGTAAATAGTGTAAATGCTGTAACAAAAGCTGCTGCAATTTCATTTACATCCCAACAAAACAGTCCCAGGAGAAGATTGAACCTGTAGAACAATAACAAAGGCTATAGCTAGTAAAGACAATTAAGTTCTGATCATGGCTTCTATGAGTGATTCTTCAAGTGTTCAAATTGATTTGTCGAGTAGCAGAGCTCCTTTTTCTCAGCATTGTCAATTAGCCTCCTTTTTTTTAATCATATTTTGTAATGGTGCGGTATGCAAAGCAAGCAAATCATTTGAATTACATCATGTACTGTCCTCTCTTTCATCTGTGTACCTAAAGTTGTAACAATTGGTCTATTGAGCATACTCTTAAGACCAGCTCAGATTTGGCTCTTTGCTTTCTCTGGATGCGAATTTTGCAAGCAAATGCAACAGATGCATTCAATAAAACTAAGATCATTTTTTGCTTACCATAACGTACTGGATGGGAAGGCTCAGAGGGAGGGCAGCCCCTATTAGCCCCCACGGTATATATTTAGGGTTTGGTCTTCATGCGCGTGTGTTCTATGTCTCGGACAGCCGCGTGAGATATAAGAACGGGCATGCATGCTCGCATGCGCTCACGCGACTAAAGAACACGTGCGTATGTGTGCTCGTGCGTTTAAAGAACATGTGTGCACTCGGACGCTGTTAAAGAACATGCGTGCACTTGCATACGCTCGCGTGGTTAAAGAACATGGGCGCATGCGCTAGCACGATCCTACGCCTACCCATGATAAAGAACACGCATGTGCATTGTATGACATACATGACATGTTTGATTGGTCATGAAAATGGTCTCAACGTGCCTAAAATCGGTCTAGAAACGATTTATAGCACTTTTTCGTGTCAATTTTCATTGGATTAAAAAACTGAGCTTGTAGTTCATTTTTTAATTCAACTGCGCCAAGTGAATCAAATATAATAATATGTTTACGTAGTAGTGTCAGCTTAATTAAGCACAGACGAATTGTGCTCTGAGTCTTCCTAATCAGCCTGATTAGTCTTGAATAAACAAGACAAGTTATCTAGTACTAAGCATGCTCACATTTCAACAATGGGTTAGGTCAGCTGTCCTTAAACACGCATGCAAGAGAACAGATGATTCACATTTGAACCTCTGACTTCTCTCTCCTTTTGTGTTTGGTTTTCTGGATCTTCTCATTTGGATCACTCTTGTTGAGTCTAAACCTGCAAAAGTTGTATAACTGCAGAAACTTAATTTTCATCTACAAGACTATAATAAGTTGCAAGGAATCAAGTTCCGCTGAATTTCCTGTCAATACCACATCCCGTTGGTTTCTTTTTGAACAAACAGATGGCCATTCTCATACATATACACGCAATCCCTCTGACTGGACTGTCCAATCTCAAGCATTTTTCTTCTTTCTATTTCGAAAACCACCAAATTCTCAGAAGTTCACACTCTGAAATAAACCACATAATATTCCAGAAAGTCAAAACATATCTAGAAGGCGTTCTTCATATGCAGCAAAACTATTACTCAACAGAGCAAGTATGCGGAGGGCAAGAACCATATGGTTGGCAGGCAGGAGTTCTAAAAGGATGAGATCAAGCAGTTCAATAAACAGTACTGAAACCATGAGGAAACAAAAAAGTCATGAAGCATGGTTTCCAGTATGCATTAAGATTTTGGATATATGTACATTAAAGATGAAGGCTGCTCGAGTGGGGTATAATATAATGAATGATTCTACACGGAGGTCAAGCATCATATACGCAAAGTATGTACAAGGTCCAAATTACATATGTTGTATCTGTGAAGATGAAAATGTTGGTCAGTGCACCACTCAGCATCTGAAGGATTTTGATTTGCGTCCCAACGTGTAGCCAAACACAGACTTGGGCAGCATGGTTTTCACTTACGCAACCACTGCCAGCCTGTCCAGATAATCAGGATGCTCATCTCCATCAATCAGTATATCTATATCTAGCTTTGCAAGAGGAGAGCTGTTCCAATCAATCCAAACCACAAAGCGAGGAACAACCAAAAGTTGCGGTTCTTTTCCCATCCGCTTGGTGGACGCCATACCATGAAGTCGCCCAAGAAGTCTCTTGATGATGGAAGTTGATTGGTTGTCATCGTCTTTCTTTGATCTCGATCCTTGTACTTGTCACTCCATGTTCCTGCATAACTAATATTATGCCATCCACACACTATAAAAGATCAGATCATATTAGACTATGTATTGAAAAAAAGTTGAGAATGCTTTCATTAGGTTCAAAGCCAACTATATCTAGAAGAGTTAAATGGTAATAAAGACAGATTGACAACTATCAAACTAAAGCATGAAAATAAGAGGCACCGTAATTAAATCCCTACCCCCTCTCAGACTAACGATGGTTCTACAATAGACTCCTAACCAAAGAAAAAAAATTGTTGCATTCATACAGCTTAGTGCCACTATATGGGGTGTTTGGTTCTGCGGAGTGGAACAAAGTGAAAAATCTGAAAATCGACATTTTGCATATACATCGCGGTGAAATGGAGCAAAGTGAAAAATTATTTGTTTGGGTGCTTTGAAGAAGTGGAGGTTAGAATTGAAAAATCCTAAAGTTTGGTGTTTGGTTGGTTGTTCAAGTGAGTGGAAAAGTAACTTTTTGTTGAAGTGACATAAATAGTAAATCTTCTTTTTGTTAAAGTATAGATGAAGCGATCCTCCAACCTGTGCAAAGTGGAAATGAATATTTTCCACTTCCGCACTCCAAGAAAAAATTTCGATATCAAAACTCTGATTTTGGGATAGATAAGATTTATTGTTCATGTCAAATTACAGTAAATCTTGTTTGCAAATACTCTGACCAAATACGTAAAGCGGACAAAAATCCGTATTTTGGCTACTTTAGTGCTCCAAATCCACAAACCAAACAACCCCTATGTGGTCTCAGTCCGGAAGTTGGGAGTCAATTCCCTAGAACATGTGGATTACCAATATGTTCCACATGGGAGGTGGGAGGAAACACCCTCATCCTAGAGGTATGTGGCCCAATCCCCTGGAACAAGTGAGCTTACATGCAGGGCGTAGCCACTTGATCCCGAGGGGGTGCAGCTGCTGACTCTGGGATTTTGATTTTTTTTTTTTAGTTTATATAAATAGTTTTTATTCAAACATCAATGTCAAATGGGTTAGAGTCGGAAAGGCACAGATGGACGGTGTGCAAGTCAAATGACAATGAAACTCTATACATACAATCCAATGTACTAAACATTTAATATGCAACTAAAAGCATTATGTAGTTTGAACCTTGAGAGAGAGATGCTCACCTTGAAAGAGAATAAATAGTACAAAATACGAAAAGTCTGCTTGGATTGAGGGAAAAAAAATCTATACTAGTATATAACCAAAATAGTGATATTATTAATTTTTTCGTATAACATTCTTTGAATAAAAATATCATTATTTATGGTGCGTACGATCAAAGCCGACATGTGGAAATTGAAAAAACTTGAATTTGTCGGCTGTTCACAATAAATTTGGTCCGAATTCGCCGAATTTTACACCGTAACGATGTTTTCAAAATATTGTAATTATTTTTCGAACACACTTCGGATCGCGACAAGAGTTGTGTCATTGAATATGCAACATCGAGCTTGTCCTACATAGTAAGTTTCGTCCGGTTCTGAAACCGTCAACCACATCATCATTATTTTTCATATTTATTATGATTTGTTACTTTTTAATAGTAAAAGTCGCGTCTCCAGATTAAAATCCTGGCTACGCCCATGCTTACATGCAATTAGTGATGTGTTCCATAGGGGATAGCCAGCAAAGTGACAACTGGAGGTGTTGAATGAGGATGTCTTGCGGTACCAGACAAGGGGGTGCTGCAGAGAGTGGTGGTCGAAGAGCTCAGTGTTGTTAAAGTTACGATTGGAGTCGACAACAAAACTAGTTGGAAGACACTGTTGGTCCAGAGCTTGAGAATGGCGGCAAGAGTTGTGGTGAGAGTTGATGGTTAACTATCTATAATATTGCGACATGTCCTCGCATGTCAAAGGCACGTTCCTTTATAGGTTGAGAGCTGGATCCGGCCGTGGTATAATTTTTTAAGTCTACATGGGTTGCTCTGGTACCATGTTAAACTCCTACTATTTCACAAAAAATCTAGAGTTATGGAAAGGATTGAGGTCAACTATTCATTTATTTATTTATTTATTTTGGGATTAAACGGTGGAAAATTTTTGCCCCACTTTCTATTAATGAATGTTCCATAATGACTGTGAACGGAAAATAAAGATCAAAGTATGGATCTCACAAGATCATCTCAAAACAAAAAAAAGAATGATCTGGCAGCAAACATGAGCAAGCCGAGTCTAGAATCAATAGATTTGTTGAAACTGAGTTTGAGACTAGTATCTACTTCTTGGTCTTCCTCTTGTGTTACGTGCAACCCTCCAACTTTCAAAAGTCCCCATCGATTATCAGTTACAAGTCTAAAGCTCGTGTGTTTCAAACACCCAAATCTCGTTTGTCTGGGTCTCTTAGCAAACTTAGACTCCCTACCTCCCATTCTTGGTGTTTGTTTAAGCCGTACCAATCTACTGCACCTCAATTCTGTCATCCAACTTCCTGATTTGTTCAAACATTCTCCATGTGCAACCATCATTCCCATCCCAGTGCCAAGGTCCCCTGTTTGTCCAACCTTGTGTTTGGTCCGTAGCTTGATACCCCTTCTCATCATTTCATGGCCCACAAGGTCCCATAAGTGTTGAATTGTAATTTCTCCCAAATACTCATTTGAAAGCCTGACATTGTCCTTAAGTTTACTGGCCTTGCAATTAAATAAGTTTGCAAGGCCTTGTACAATAAGTTTCTTTAACACATCATTGTTATCGGCTAGCTTGGCTATTTCATTTTGTAACCCCCACTTCAGTCCCAACATGAACGCCCTCGCTCGGTCCAATAACAGTCTGTACTGTTACATAGCAACATAAAATATTTTCTTCTTCTTCTTCTTCATTTATGTTTGCACAGCCCAACTTAAATCTGCAGTTAGAACAAATTCATCCTGGCCAGCATGATTACGGCCAGTGATCTCATTAATAGCAAGTTCATCACCCAAGACACCTGTCAACATCCCCTCTTTATTGAAGTTCTCCTCGAGATTACGCATCATCTCATCTCCTCCGTACATGTGGACCCTTGTAACAGTTGGATTTTTATGTGTATGGTCATTTAATGACGCCTCTGATGCTTGTTGAAAGCTTCACCTAAAGGGCAACTCCTCTACCGACAGTTCAACTCCTCCTGCAGCACATCATTTACCCCCATCCTTGCTGCCAGCTTGCTTTCTTCCCTATTCTCAATTGAAGTGGGTGCCACATGAACCGGTCGACCACTATTCGTCTCCAATTTGGCTGGCTTTGGTTGCTTCTGCAGAACATGTGCTGCCTTTGAGTTCTCTGCTCCAGCACCCTACCCTAGTTCAGTCTGAAAGTCTCTTGGCTTGCTTCACCCCTTACCAGACCTTCTTCCTCTTCTGTTTCAAATATTTATTATATTGCAACAACAAGCAAGGCACGAGAAACTATAATAACTTAGGCATCATGAGAGCAATGCATACCAGTGATAAGTCTACAATGTTGCTTTTACAGACATCTTGGAGAAGCTATTAGTCATAAATAAGCAGGACAATAGTCTTCTAGTTACACATGGCAGAACCAATAAGTTGCTTCTGCCAAATTATGTTCAAAGATTTTAAAAGAAACCCTGAGATGATGTCACCACTAAGTACATATTGACTAATAGGATCCTCTTTAAGTAATTGCCGGAAAACATGATAAGATTACCTCCCCGTCCCCCTAGTATATCCACCGTTGGATTAACCAATATCATTGAGGTAAAGTTTAGAAGATTTGATATCATGGATAACAAATTAGGAAGAAATTATGACCTAGTAGAAAGATTCTTAGTTATTTTGCATACGCAGACCCACAGACCATCATCAATAAATGCTTCACTGAAACCGCAATTAAAGGCCATCCAAATCTCCATTGCGACCTCCACCAGGAATCATACATCCGCCATCGACTTTCCGACTTCATATGGCCTCCACCGGAACCACATACATTTTCGTCATGGTCTTTCCGACCTCACAGGTGATATAGTCTCCACTCCCAACCACATCCGCACCAACTTTAGTAATACTGCCACAGGGAACCACACCCCACCGAACTCCTGATTGTATGTTTAACCTGTTGGTTTTGCTTTGCTTTCAAAAGCTCAAGCTTCCTCTTTTTCTTTAGTCCCACATCGGATGGGCCAACCCCTTCTTGTGTACATATATTAGTTTCTCTTCTTTGCTCTCTTAAAGTTGTTGTGTGGGGAACCCCTTGGGCCACACGCGCGCCGCCGCCGCCGCCGCCCGGCCCGGCTTGGTTCGGCGCGCGTAACGGGTGCGGGTACGCGCCCACATCTGCGGGCGCCGAATGCCGATTCGATTTTCTCTTCGGGTTCGGGCTGGGACCCTAAAATTCTTTTTGCTCCTCTTCTTTTTCATTTAATTTTCTGAACGTTGGAAAATTAATTTCTTCCGTTACAAATTGTTTTGAACCGTTATAATTTTTGTGTCCAGGTTCATTCTTTATTTCTCCTATGTAACAGCTGAATTAATAGGAATATTAATTCAGACCGTTACATATTAGTATTATATATTTGTTTGTTTTCTTTGTAAAACAGAAGAAATCTCTCTCCGGAAAATTGCTGCCAACAGATTTTACTCCATTCTTCGTCGTCGTTTCGCTCATCTCCAAGCTCTGGGCAGAGCTAAGTCCTGGTCATTCTCTCCAAGTCGTGTGCGGCGACGAGATACCGGTAGTGCGGGTTTTTACCACTAGGAGCTTCGGGAACGTCTGCACACAGATCCCGAATCAACTCTTAGGGCAGTGCTTCGTGCACGACTTCCCCAGAGGCCGGTAACATCAGTCTCATTTTATTTTTGTATTCACAAAATTTTCAATAAGAATACGACAATATTTCTAACAATCTAAGAGTTTATATATTAGTTAGAATAGATTATTTCTTTGAATTGATTTTTCTAACAAATAGTCACTGTTTGTTTAATAGTTACTCTAACATATTGTTTGTTAAATAATTATTTGTTAGAATTTATTATTTCTTAGAATTGATTTTTCTAACAAATAGTTACTGTTTGTTAAATAGTTACTCTAACATACTGCTTGTTAAATAGTTATTTGTTAGAATTGATTTTTCTAACTATTTGTTAATGTTTGTTTAAATAGTCACTGTCTGTTTAAGCAAATTTTTCTAGCAATTTGTTACTGTACCAATTTTTAATACTGTAGCAATTTGTTTTCTAGAAATTTGTTACTGTAGCAATTTGTCTTCTAGCAAATTTTTCTATAGCTACTTCTAGCAATTTGTTAATAGTTACTCTAGCAATTTTTCTACAAAATTCAAGTTAACAGTTACTGTAGCAATTTATTTGATTTATTTTTTTACTTATCAAGTTGCTTACTATACTGTCAAATTGTAAATTTGCTTAAAGTGTTTTAAAAATTGTTAGCACATTTGATAATTTTGTCAATTGCAATTTTGATCACAAAATTTCTTTCAATTGTAACATACAATTTGCTTCATTTTTAATCACTTAGTATTTTGAAAGCAATCTAGGACCAAAAGAAAATAGTTTAGTAAAAAGAAAATTGCAAATAAAATCTTAAAATCTAAAGTTTCAAAGTAGAGAGAAACTCGGACACAAGCCGAAAGGGTCCTTCTGTCAACCGGGTGTAAATAGCCCTAAGCGACACGGTACTTAAGAGTCTTCGGACCGCCGCTAGCTGGGAACCGGCCCCTACAGCTAACCTGAGTTGATCAATACTTGAAAAACTAAAGATTTTAAGATTGTTTAGCAAAGACCACCTAAACTATTATCTTAGACATTGGTATTAAATAAATTTATATTTTTCAGACTGCAATCATGACTGGTAAGAAGGAATCCTCTACTGCAAAACCTGCTAAGTTTGATGGCTCATACTTTAAAAGATGGCAGAGCCAAATAAAATTTTGGCTCACGACCTTAGGACTTATTTCAGCCATTGATGGGTCCACACCCATCACAAATGATTCTGATGATACTGAGTCTGACATAGGAGTGTCCACCTCCTTGAAACCAAAAACCCCTAAAGAGATACACTTCCACTGCTTTTATAGAATTCTGAGCGCATTATCTGAATCCTTGTATGATATATTTTTTGAATACAAGAGCGCTAAAGAACTTTGGAAAGCCTTGGAAGATGAATACGGCTGTGATGATGCCGGAATAGAAAGATTTAATTCTTCAACCTTTAATAGGTATTTCATGGTAGATAACAAGCCTATGAATGACCAACTCCATGAATTCCAAGAATACCTTAGGCATATTCAAGCCAAAGGGACATCTTTCTCAAATGAGCATAAAATAGCATGCCTAATAGACAAGCTACCTTCCTCTTGGTCTGATATTTCTAAGGAACTTATCCATACACAAGGAGATCTTACCTACAATCAAGTCCTAAAGAAAATTAGAACCGAAGAACAAATTAAATTGAGGTCTAAGCCTAAGACTGAATCTAAAGCTAAGGTAAACCTTGTAGAAGGCCAAGGAAAACCCAAATATAATTTTTCTTATAAATCCAAAAAGAATTTCTTCAAGAAGAAGAAAAACTTTCAGCCTAACCACCAAAACCATCATCACCAAAACCAAAAACCTAGAAACTTCAGTTAGACTCAGGATCAAAAGAGATTTTGTTTTGTGTGTGGTAAAACAAACCATATGGCCACCAACTGCTACCATAGGAAGAAGGAAGCTGTCCAGACCTCCTACAAAGGAAAGGGCTCAGTTAGACCAGAAGCAAACATGCTTCACAAAGGTTCTTCGAGTTCCTTCAGGTCTGTAAGCTTTCAACCCTTTATTAACCTCTCTTACCATTCTGATGATTGGTGGTTGGATTCTGGAGCTAATGTTCACGTTTCATTTGATCGCTCCTGTTTTTCAAACTATCAGGAATCAAGTAGAGGAGGTGTGACCCTAGGAGATGGCTCAACGGCACAAATTATTGGAAGAGGAAAAGTTGACCTGAAGATGACATCAGGAAAAATCTTAACTCTTCATGATGTTCTTCATGTGCCGTCTGTCAGGAGAAACCTAGTTAGTGGATCCCTACTTGTAGCCTCAGGATACAAAATTGTAATGAAGCCAAATAAAGTAGTATTTTCTAAGCATGACTCCTTTATAGGAAAATGCTTTGTAAAAGACGGTCTTTTCATTTTAAGCACAATGAATAAAATTTCTGATTGTTCTCTCATTGTCTCTAATATAGAATCTTCAAATGTTTGGCATGGCAGACTAGGTCATGTGAACCTAGGTTCCATTAAAAGAATGATGACTTTAGAACTTATTCCCAAGACTCCAATAGATGACAAACACAAATGTGAAATCTGTGTTCAAGCCAAACACACTAGATTACCATTCAAATCTGTAGAAAGAAATTCTGACCTTCTAGAACTTATCCATAGTGATGTATGTGACTCAAATAGGATTTTGACCAGAGGCGGTAGAAAATACTTTGTTACATTTATAGATGATTATTCAAAGTATTGTCATATCTACCTTCTCAAAACCAAAGATGAAGTTCTAGATAAATTTAAGGTCTACAAATCTGAAGCTGAGAATCAATTAGAAAGGAAGATTAAGATCCTTAGATCTGATCGTGGTGGAGAATATACCTTAAACGAAATGATTAACTTCTGTGAAGAACATGAAATAATTCATGAGGTAACTGTTCCATATTCACCTCAGTCTAACGGAGTTGCTGAACGCAATAACCGCACTCTGTTAGATATGGTGAATGCCATGCTTCTCAGCTCTGATGCTCCTGATAACTTGTGAGGAGAAGCCCTTTTAACTGCCTGTTACATTCTTAATAGGATTCCTAGTAAGACAAAAGATAAGACTCCCTATGAGCTGTGGAAAGGTAGAGCGCCTAGGATTAATTACCTTAGAGTTTGGGGATACCTTGCTAAAGTCGGAATTCCCGAACCTAAAAAGAGGAAGATTGGTCCCAAGACTGTAGACGCTGTTTTCATAGGATATGCCTTAGACAGCTATGCCAATAGATTTCTAGTGACTCACTCAGAAGTAAATGAAATCTCTAACAATACCATTATAGAAGCAAGAGATGCAGTTTATTTTGAAAACATATTTCCTTTTAAGGATAGAAGTTCAATCTCTTCCTCCATATCCTCTACTAGTTCTCAAGTCCAAATACCAAGCACACAATCTGAACAAGACTTAGAACCTAGACGGAGTAAAAGGAATATGATTGAAAAAAATTTAGGAGAAGAATTTTTCACCTTTTTGATAGAGGGTGATCCCTCAACTTATGAAGAAACAATATCGTCTCCTGATGCTCCCTTCTGGAAATAAGCCATTTACAGTGAATACAACTCCATTATGGAAAATAACACTTGGTTTCTAACAGATCTACCTTTAGGCAATAAACCAATAGGTTGTAAGTGGATTTTCAAGAAGAAACTCAGAGCCGATGGTACTATAGAGAAATACAAAGCTAGATTAGTTGCTAAGAATTTTACCTAGAAGAAAGGGTTAGATTATTTTGATACCTACTCTCCTATAGCTAGGATCACATCCATTAGATCTCTCTTGGCCTTAGCATCCATTCATGATATACTAATCCATCAAATGGATGTAAAGACAGCATTTTTGAATGGAGATCTAGAGGAAGAACTTTATATGGACCAACCTGAAGGTTTCATTGCTAAAGGTCAAGAAAAGAAAGTCTGCAGACTAGTAAAATCCCTCTATGGCTTGAAACAAGCTCCCAAACAATGGCACAATAAATTTGACAAAGTAATTTGTGAATATGATTTCTTGTCAAATGAGTATGACAAATGTATATACTCTAAAGGTACTTGTAAAAGTTGTGTCATTTTATGCTTGTATGTAGATGACATCCTTATCCTAGGTTCATCACTGGAATTGATAAATATTATAAAGAACTATTTATCTAGCCAGTTTGATATGAAAGACCTAGGAGAAGCCAACTTAATTTTAGGAATGCAAGTGATCAAAGGCAAAGAGGGTTATACTCTATCTTTAGCACATTCAATTGAAAAAATGCTAAAAAGGTTTGAGTTATTTGATAAGAAACTTGTCCTTACTACTTATGACAGCAGTATTGTACTAAAAAAGAATGAAGGATCACCTTTGGAACAACATAAATATTCACAGATGATAGGCTCCCTTATGTATATAACAGGACAAGACCTGATATTGCATTTGCTATTGGGAGACTAAGTAGATATACCAGTAACCCAAATCAGTCACATTGGACTGCCTTGGATAGGGTATTTAGATATCTCAAGGGCACCATAGATTACAAACTTCATTTTACTAGGCACCCTGATATCATAGAAGGTTATTCAGATGCAAACTGGGTAACTGACTCACATGATATAAAATCTACTACTGGATATGTATTTACTTTAGGAGGAGCTGCAATCTCCTGGGGTTCTTGTAAGCAAACTATCATAGCTAGGAGTACAATGGACTCCGAAATGATAGCTTTAGATACAACTTGCACAGAAGCTGAATGGCTTAAAAATCTTATTATGCATATACCTGTTTCTCTTAGTCCTGTTCCTGCAATTTCTATAAACTGTGATAATAAATCTGTTATTGAACTACTAAAGCATGATTCTGTGAATGCTAAGATGAACAGGCACCTGCAGCTGCGCTTTAAGTCAATAAAAAGCCTACTAGGCAAATATGTGGTTCTTGACTATATAAAGTCAGAAAAGAACCTTGCAGATCACTTGACGAAGGGTCTGTCTAGGACTTTGATCCTAGAATCATCGAGGGGGATGGGGTTAAGCCCATAAGTTAGTCACCAGCAGTGGCAACCCAACCGAGTCTGACTGGAGATCCCAAGAAGCCGGTTCAATGGGTAGAAACAAGCTGAACTTAGGTGACTTTATGGAACACTGACTCGAGATTAAAGTCTCATTAAAATAAAGTCCAAGCGGCTGTACATGTGTACAAAGACTCCCCATCCCTATGGTGACAGTGTTCCTGTGTGATATGGATAGGATGAGGTTAAACTCTTAACAGGTCCAAGCTGTAATGCTGGGTTGATTCATATCACAAACCATTAAGGACTTACCTATATGAGAGGTCGTGAAGGCCGCGACTATGGGACAGGGCGATCCCATACAACTCTCATGAATGTGGAAAGTGCGCATGGCCATTTAAAAGCGCCACCCGATAGACCAAGGACCTCTAGCGTACTATGTGTGCTATTTTTCTAAATCTGGTTCAAGAAGTCTGATTCAAGGCATAGTCCATCAAGCACTTCTTCAGATTAAGGCAATAGTCACTACGTGAGATTCAAGGCTGTAGTCCATCTCATCTATACATAGTATTTTACTGCCCAGATGCTCTCTCTCTATTTACTTCACTCTTATCTCTGTTTCGGAACTTGACCTTTTGGGGGGGATTGTTGGTTTTGCTTTGCTTTCAAAAGCTCAAGCTTCCTCTTTTTCTTTAGTCCCACATCGGATGGGCCAACCCCTTCTTGTGTACATATATTAGTTTCTCTTCTTTGCTCTCTTAAAGTTGTTGTGTGGGGAACTCCTTGGGCCACACGCACGCGCCGCCGCCCGGCCCGGCTCGGCTCGGTTCGGCGCACGTAACGGGTGCGGGTACGCGCCCACATCTGCGGGCGCCGAATGCCGATTCGATTTCCTCTTCGGGTTCGGGCTGGGACCCTAAAATTCTTTTTGCTCTTCTTTTTCATTTAATTTTCTGAACGTTGGAAAATTAATTTCTTCCGTTACAAATTGTTTTCAACCGTTATAATTTTTTTGTCCAGGTTCATTCTTTATTTCTCCTGTGTAACGGCTGAATTAATAGGAATATTAATTCAGACCGTTACATATTAGTATTATATATTTGTCTGTTTTCTTTGTAAAACAGAAGAAATCTTTCTCTCCGAAAAATTGCTGCCAACAGATTTTACTCTATTCTTCGTCGTCGTTTCGCTCATCTCCAAGCTCTGGGCAGAGCTAAGTCCTGGTCATTCTCTCCAAGTCGTGTGCGGCGACGAGATACCGGTAGTGCGGGGTTTTTACCACTAGGACCTTTGGGAACGTCTGCACACAGATCCCGAATAAACTCTTAGGGCAGTGCTTCGTGCACGACTTCCCCAGAGGCCGGTAACATCAGTCTCATTTTATTTTTGTATTCACAAATTTTTCAATAAGAATACGACAATATTTCTAACATAACCTTCAACTGAAAGGGCACAATCACATCAGAATTCCCGACAACGGCAGTAAGCTTGCAAGACCTCCATTACCAACTGTCTTCCTAGTTCAAGCTTCCAACAGCTTCTTCTGTATAGTGTATGAGTACCTTTCAAATAAATAAATTAAACACCTATATTATCTTCACATGATGCAAATGTTCTTGCATGGCTTCAATAGTCCTGTGGTGGTTTGATTTCTCGAATAAATAACCATCAATAGAAAAGCTAAAGAGTAGTTCTCTAACTGATAGAATAGTCTGATTTCTTTACATAGTTATTATGCTAAGTTATGAACAAAATAGAGAATAAAAAAAGTCAAAAGTCAAAAGTCAAAAAGAGCATAACTTGATTAATCAATTGTATCATTAAGACATGTCATATGATCCAAAGTTGGCTAATTTACATAGTATAAGTTAGAGAACAAGCTTTATGATTTAATGTAACATCAAATCCAAAATCTTCGGATCCTGGAAAGGTTCTCCTAGATTGATCTCTTCTAACTACTAAGGTTTCCAATCTTCGATCTGATGGATGTCTTCTTAATTCTAAGGTTGCTACTGATGCGGTGACTTGGGTTGTCATGAACATCAGGATTTTTTTGTTAATTACCATTATGGAATTCGCAGGAATTATTCTTACGTCCAGTCTGGCAGAAAAAATATTCTTAATTTGTAAAGATCCAAAATAGGAAGTTAAAGCATTCTAATTTCTTCTTAGTCTCTTACCCATATTTATCAAATTTTTAGAAATATACTGATTAATCCAAAGGTGGAATACTAGGTTAACCTAGTTACATGCTAGGAGGATTATAACCCAACCCATATTTATATATATAAGGCGTCCGACGGGAGCCCACTCCGCAGTGACCGTAAGGCACCCGAAGGAAGGAGGCACTTTCGCTACTGAGAAAGCAAACGGTCAGCGCGAGGGTTCGACGACTTAACTGAGCATTATATATATATATATATATATATATATATTGAAGAAGGTAACCATTATGGAATTCGCGGGAATTATTCTTACGTCCAGTCTGGCAGAAAAATATTCTTAATTTGTAAAGATCCAAAATAGGAAGTTATAGCATTCTCATCTCTTCTTAGTCTCTTATCCATATTTATCAACTTTCTAGAAAGATACTGATTAATCCAAAGGTGGAATACTAGGTTAACTTAGTTACATGCTGGGAGTATTATAACCCAACCCAACCCATATATATATATATATATATATATATATATATATATATATATATATATATTGAAGAAGGTAAAGTTTAAAATGAATGAAAAGAACATATACAAAAAAGGAGGCAGGACTCTTATGCTCACCTCCCCAACAACACATACTCAAGTCTATTATATCACATACTCAAGTCTATTATATCACTAGAACAACTCAAGATCCTACTACCAGAAGCCCTTCTTTAATCCTTTAGTTACATGAGCACTCACATGAACAGACTCCTCTGTTCCCAAATTACGTCGTACAAATTACACCGCCCAGGCCTTTGCTTAACCAATGGCTGGTCTCCTTCTTCATGAAGACGAAGCCATCTCTTGTTCTCAATCCCTCGTCAGGAGGTCCTGCAGCTTCCGCATCCGAAACCTTCTGACCAAAAGCATCCTCATCCTTCGCAGAGTCTTCAATAGAGCTCTCATAACAACTACAGCTTTTGGCGGTGCAATCCTGCTCATCCTTAGAAGAAATTTTCTGAGGGAGCCGAACTGGCTCTCTACAAACTCCTACCTTATGTTCCCGAATCAACTCTTTTCCGACTCCTACCTCCTGCTTCTTAGTGCAATCCAAGATACTGGAATAGGTCGCATCAGAATCTGGGATAGCTGCCAGGGTGGAAGACCCAACAACGACAACTTCTGCTCCCGAGCTACCCCCAGAGCAACATGACTGTTCCGAGAAGACATCCACATAAGGCACAAGATTAGGCTGATTATCAAAGGTAGCATTTCCATCTCCAGTCTCCTCACAATAATGGAGAGAGAGGACGGGATATCTGTGTATGTTCCCATAGGATTTCCATCATCTCTTTCCGAATGGACATCTCCATCCGAATGACATCTCCAGTAGGATCCGGGTAGTGGGATTCCTCATTGCCAACACATTGACATACCTGGCAAACAAGCAACCACCATTCATAAATAACTGCATGCTCGAACTGTCGACCATCAGGAAGGCGTACCGGGATGACTGAAGAAAGGGAACAATATGCCGTGACTTCAATAAGTACCCTTGGTGTACACCAACCTCGAGTGATTAGCTCGAGTCCATCCGGATTGGAGTGTCAACACTTGCAACCTTTCGAAGTGCCTGGTCATTCCAAAGCGGAAGCAGAAATGTTGGGAAAAGGAACTAGATAGGAACAACCGCCAAAAAATCTCTCTCGAATGACACCAAGGGGTCCCAACGTTTGGTGATGACGACCCGACCCCAAGCATCCGCGGACACTCAAAAAGAACTCTCTCTAGATCAGACTCAAGAGATAACTTAATAAAGATGAATCCATTCTCTTGGGAGAAAACTTCCATTCATCCAGACAAGCACCACACTCGACACAAAAACGACAAGATACTAGATAGGAAGGACGTTGTCCGACGACGTACATAACTACCGTATTCCTCCACTCCACCACAGAGATAACTACGTCATCCGCGGATATGTCCGTCGTGCACAAACCATCAACAATGTATAGAGGATCCAGACAACTACAACTACATCAGCTCTTAGGGGCACAAATTGCAACCCACAATCTTGGAGTGGCTCGGGAGCGGACAATCTCCTTTGGACCCTCTGTCACGACCCGCACCCGGGTGTTCGGGTACGAGTGTGTGGACACGTCCAGCCTACGCCGTAGTGTCGGCGATAGAACGTTGTCTGGAATTAGTACTGTATAACCAACATCTCATAATATAAAGGAAACAAATATTAAACTCAATTACAAAACTAAGGTAGGTGAAAACATGTTGTATATATATATGTATATAAAGGTTATAGTACAAAATCTTGTATTCATAAATCATACAACTATAGTAAGTCTGCAAACTTTAACTATTATCATAACTAGGTCTCCCGCTTGTGGCCTTCCTCGATCCTCCAGGAGGTAAAATCAGGCTCGAATCTATTTTCCCAAAAATCCATAATAGATAGGACACAGGTTCTTCTAAGTGCTTCATGAAATATTATCCAGTCAGGATTGAACGAGTACAATTCTAATAGCAGTTTCAATACATTATAAGGACTATAAAACAGTGATAGAAAAAGTAGTACATGATGGATAAATAAACTGACATCAAGGCATGGTAAAAAATGAACAGAAAAAATGAATAAACAGAAAAATATGTCATGTATCAACAAGGAAATCTTTAGTCACTAAATGTTTTGAAATACTAGTTTGATTATGTGATCGGCTTATGATTGCACAATGGGAGCCGGTTAATCATACGTGAAGTGTATCATTAGCCTTTGCACAGAAATTATATTTGCACAGGATTTAGGGGTATGATCATATATAAACTAGTATTTTTTCGTCCCGATTAGCATACATGAATCACATGAATATCAAGTATTACACAATATCAAGGTCTAAAAACAAAAGATATGCTAGTCCGTGTATTTTCGTGTCAGAAATCAAGTACAACAATACTACGTGTTATAGAAATTATCAGTAAAAAAACCATCAGAAACTGTACTCGCCTTGGGTCCAAAGCGGGTGAAACAAGTCAGAGTGTGTGACGGGGTCCAGATAACCTATATCATGAATAATTAACATTAATTGGTGAAATATAATTAAGTAGATTTAACCCACTAGATTTCTAGGTCAATTTTATACTATTTCTGGTTTATAGATGGGACAAATATCTATATAAAAATTTAAATATAAAAATAATGTATATATAAGATATACTTATAGATACATATGTATAGATAGATAATATAGAGTATACATATATATAAGATATATAGATACATATATAGATACATAGATACATATAGTATACATATATAGATAATATAGAGTATACATATATAGATATAAATACATAGATATATAGATACATATATAAATACAATATAGTATACATATATAAATACATATATAGTTATGTATATATGGTACATATAGAATATAGTATACATATGTATATAGGTACATATATAGTATAATATACATATGTATATATACATATGTATATATATATATAGCTTGCTTGCTGCTCTGTTGCTTGCTACAGCTGCTGCAGCCACTGCTTCCCCTTTTTGACACACACACACACACACACACATATATATATATATATATATATATATCCTAGTTTGAGTTAAAATTTTGAAGATGATCAAGAGTTACCTTATGAGAACTCCTATTCTCTTGCTAATAGGGTTGAGGGGAGACAAGGGATGGTAAGTGAAGGAGGTGGGAAGGTGTTTATATAGATGGGAAGGGTGTGGGTTGAATGTGAGGGTCATGTGAGAGGGAGGGTGAGTTGTCAAGATATTATTATGATGAATTGACCATTGTGCCTTTGACCAATTCAATTTGGATTTCTCTTCTTATGAAGAACAATCCAAATTGAATTTGACTTATCATTAAGCTAATTAAATTCTTGATTAAAAGGTTTAACTACTAAGCACTAATTTTAATTGTCTAATTAACATGAAGGTTACAAATCTACCATCCTTAGAAAAATTTCGTTCTCGAAATTTAAAGTAGATCATACAGAAAGAAAGAAGAAATACCTCAAAATTCAAAAAGGTATGGGTATCGCTCACGCATCTCATCCTCTCTCCCCCAAGTAGATTCACCCGAGGAGTGATGACTCCAAGCAACACGAACAAATAAAATCGTCCGATTACGCAACACATTTTCTCTGCGATATAGTATCTCTACGGGCTGCTCTTGGTAGCTGAGGCTCGGTCCCACTTCAATCTCTGAGTGATTTAATACGTGGTTAGAGTCAGTCACGTATCGTCTCAGCTGGGATACATGAAACACGTGTACTCCCTCTAATGTAGGTGGTAAAGCTAGCCGGTAGGCTACGACACCGATCCTTTCGGTAATACTGAAAGGTCCGATAAACCTTGGACTCAGCTTCCCGCTCTTCCGAAACGAATCGTGCCACGTGTTGGAGAAATTCGCAAGAACACCAATTTGCCAACCTCAAACTCTTAACGGTCTCCGGCGACTATCGGACCAGTGCTTCTGTCTGTCCTGAGCCACACGAAGTCTTTCTCTAATCTCCTTTACCTTCTCCGCAGCATCTACTATTATTTCTGGTCCCAACAATGCTCGCTAACCTATGTCGTCCCAAGATAATGGGGTACGATATCTCCGACCGTACAGAGTCTCGAAAGGAGACATCTCGATGCTTGCCTAGTAACTATTGTTGTATACAAATTCCACCAGATGAAGATGATCCTCCCACGATTCACCGAAGTCTAAAATACAAGTCCGAAGCATATCCTCTAGCGTCTGAATAGTCTTCTCTGACTGTCCATCCGTCTGAGGGTGGTAAGCAGTGCTAAACTTTAGTTTGGTACCTAAGCTATACTACAAACTCCTTCAAAAATGGGATGTAAATCGACTATCTCGATCGGAGACGATACTTACCGGAACCCTGTGCAACCTGACAATCTGCTTCACATACAATCCAGCGAGCTTTTCTATAGACAATCCCACTTTAAATGGCAAGAAGTGGGTTGATTTGGTGAACCGATCAACGATGACCCAAATTGCATCTTTTCCTCCCGGAGTGTGTGGTAGTCCGGAAACAAAATACATCGTGATATGTTCCCATTTCCACTATGGAATTGGTATTGGCTGAAGTAATCCGCCTGGTCTCTGCCTTTCGGCTTTGACCTGCTGGCATACTAGACATCTGGAAACAAAATGTGCTACCTCTCGCTTCATACCATACCACCACACGTGATCTCTTAGATCTTTGTACATCTTGGTAGCTCCCGGATGTATAGAATACTGAGAGCGATGATCTTCCTGCATGACTTCTTCCCGTATATCTCCTCTAGGAACACATAGCCTTACTCCGTGTCATAAAGAGTCATCTTCTGTAATAGTAAAATCATCTAGTAATCCGGCATGTACCTGAGCTCAGATACTTCTCAGACTTTCATCTTAATATTGTGTTTTCCGGATCTTGTTCATCAATTCCGACTGAATCTGCATACCCATCATCTGCATTTCAACTCCAGGAATTATTATTTCAATACCCAACTTCTCCAAGTCTGCTAACAAGTGGCGGTCCATCGTCAGGCACATAGCTACTGGATACCTACTCAAGGCATCTGCAACTACGTTGGCTTTTCCTGGATGATACTCCAAGACAATATCAAAGTCCTTCATGAGCTCTAGCCATCTACGCTGTCTCATGTTCAGCTCATTTTGTGTGAAAACGTACTTCAAGCTTTTGTGGTCAGTGAATATTTTCACATACTCTCCATACAAATAATGTTTCCACAACTTCAATGCAAAGATAACAGCTGCCAACTCTAAGTCATGGGTAGAATAGTTCTTCTCGTGTATCCGTAGCTGTCTGGATGCATAAGCCACCACCTTATTGTTTTGCTCTAAAACACATCACAAACCCTTTCCTGAAGCAGCGCTATAGATGACGAATCCTCCTGATCCCGATGGCAATGTCAGAATAGGAGCCGTAGTCAATCTCTTCTTCAACTCATCAAATGTTGCCTAGCATTCCCCAGTCCATACAAACTCTACATCTTTTCGAGTGAGTTTAGTCAAAGGCTCTGCAATTCGAGAGAAATCTTTCACGAACTTTCTATAATATCCAGCCAATCCTAAGAAGCTTCTAATTTCTGCAACAGAGCTCGGAGTGGCCCAAGATTCTACCGCAGCAATCTTCTTTGGATCAACTGATATTCCATCTCCAGTCACTACATGTCCGAGAAACTCCACTTTGTTTAAGAAAAACTCACATTTAGAGAGTTTTCCATAGAGCTTCTCCTTCCTGAGAGTTTCAAGCACTATTCTTAAATGCTTCTCGTGTTCTTCTAGCGTCTTTGAGTATACAAGGATATCATCTACAAACACTACCACGAACCTGTCTGAATGCAGTCTTCGAAATATTTTCTTTTTTTACCTTCACCTGATGATATCCGGATCTCAAGTCAATATTTGAAAATACATTCGCCACTCAACTGATCGAAGAGATCATCTATTCTCGACAGCGAATATTTGTTCTTGATTGTGAGGTTGTTCAGGGTCCTGTAATCGATGCACATCCGCACCGATCCATCCTTTTTTGGCACAAAAAGTACCGGAGCTCCCAAGGGCGACGAACTTGATCTGATGAATCCCTTTTCTAATTCATCGATCTGTTTCTTTAGCTCTGCTAGCTCATTGTTGTTGATCCGGTAGACATGCTGCGATATTGGTTCTGCTCCCGGCATTAGATCAATAGAGAATTCAACATCTCTATCTAGCGGTAATCCGGTAAACACATCTAAGAACTCAGTAATAATAGGATGCGGTATCTCTTTCTCCTCCATTATAGCTTTGCAAAGAATTCCACGATCTGGCTTCTCTGTCTTTCTAGCAAACTCGAATTCGGCTCTCCTGGAGGTCGAAACAACACACGACCTCTGCGGCAGTCAATGCTAGCGAAATGCATACCCAACCAATCCATTCCAAGGACAATGTCAAAACTTAGAAGTGGCATTACGAGTAACCTAGCAGACAAAACACGGTCTTCCAATGTAACGTGATACCCCTTGCAAATATCACCGACTAGGATGATGCCTCCCCCAGCCGTGATTTTACAGTTTCTACTCAAGGGTTCTACTACTAAATTATGCTTAAGTACAAAAGACAGATATGAAACTATGTGATGCACCAGAATCAAATAATGCTACGGCTAGAATAAAATCGAGAAGAATGGAACTTGCTATAACATCACCGGTGGGCTCAGTTTCCTCGACAGTTGTAGCAAAAGCTCCGCCCTGCTAAGGAGCTCCCTTCTGCTGGTGCTGGACAAATTGCTGTTGTTGTGTTGGAAGTGGAGGTCCTCTCTGTTGTTGTGCCACATGTGGCTTAGCTGGTCCATTTTGATTTGTTGCACCTCGAATATGACAGTTCTTCATCTGATGTCCCGCAGAACCACAATATAGACAGACTCCAAGTCTTTTTCTGCATATTTCCCAGGAATGTCCCAGTTTCTTGCAAAAATGGCAAAAATGGGTCTGCTGGATCCGTCTTTGAGGATGCGGCTGAGCCGAAAATCTAGTTGGAGGACAATGCTGCTGCTGATGTTGGAAAGTCCTCGGCTGAAAATGAGAACGTTTTGCTGGTCCCGTGTTGCTGCCACCTTCGAACGCATTCCGGTCCCGCTTGGGTTTAAAGCCCATGTCCACCTCGATCCTCTGGGCTTCTGCTACAATCCCAGCAAAAATCGTGATACTAGAGGGGATGGCTCGAATTTTCTGGGCCAAGCCTTGCCGGAATCTGCGAGCTCGGTCCTCCGGATCTCTCACCATATATTCTGCGAATCGGCTCAGCCTGCCGAACTTTGCAGCATATTCATCTACTGAGAGACTACCCTACTCCAAGTTCTGGAATTGTTTCTCCAGAATGCCCTGGGCTACTGCGGAAAAGAACTATTTGAAAATGTGTTTGAACTGGTCCCAGGTGAGGTCTGGATCAGCAAGTCTGGGCTCATTTCTGAACCAAGTGCGGGCGATATCGTGAAGCAGCAAGCCTACAGCCTCTATCTTCAGGTCTTCCGGTATCCGAGCAACCCGCATAATTCGCTCGATATCCTCGAGCCATTCATCCGCGTATAGGATCCCTTCAGTTCCCTTGAACTCCCGATGAGCCATCTTCTTAAAATCCAAGATAATGCCCATTTTCTGTTGAACAGGCTGTTGTTGCTGAGATGCAAACTTCTCCATAGATGCCAAAGCCATATGATGTGAACTCTCAATGCTTTCTTGCATCATTTTTGTTTGTTCCCTCTGGGCCTCAGTCTGAGCCCTCTGCGCCTCCAGCATACATTTGAAGAGCTCATATAAATGTGTTCCTTCAGTGGGCATGCCTCCAGTGTTCGATGGTACACCTCCTTGGGGTGAAAGTGAAAGAGGAGAAGGAAGACATTCAGAGACAACTGGAGCAGCTTCTGCAGCTGCTCCTGAACAACCGGGTGCTCTGGTCTCGCATGTCCTTCTGGAATATGTTATAGGCGTCATTCTGGATATGATAAAACAATAAGGAGACACCATTAAGACACAAGATAAGATATTATTCGAGAAGGACAAGAATTAAGGAAGATGTCAAATTAGTTAGAGTAATCAAGATCAGTAAATTTAATTCAGGGATGGAATTCCTATTTGTGATTAAGTATTTCCTATTCCTAATATCAGATATCCTATTGCAGGCTCGTAATAGTACTCTAATCCTAAGTACTACTACAACATCACACTAATTGTGAAGTCAGACCTGCATAGGCCACCATAAAAACATGTCACGACCCGCACCCGGGTGTTCGGGTACGAGTGCGTGGGCACATCCAGCCTACGCCGCAGTGTCGACGGAAGAACGTTGTCTGGAACTAGTACTGTATAACCAACATCTCATAATATAAAGGAAACATATATTATACTCGATCACAAAACTAAGGTAGGTGAAAACATGCTGTATATATACATGTATATAAAGGTTACAGTACAAATCTTGTATTCATAAATCATACAACTATAGTAAGTCTGCAAATTTTAACTATTGTTATAACTAGGTCTCCCGCTTGCGGCCTTCCTCGATCCTCCAGGAGGTAAAATCAGGCTCGAAGCTATTTTCCAAAAATCTATAATAGATAGGGCACAGGTTCTTCTAAGTGCTTCCTGAAATATTATCCAGTCCGGATTGAACGAGTACAATTCTAATAGCTGTTTCAATATATATATATATATATATATATATATATATAGATATATATATAAATACAATATAGTATACATATATATATATATAGCTTGCTTGCTGCTGCTGCTCTACTTCTCCCCCCCCCTTCTTGACACATACACACACACACATATATATATATATAGTTAGAGTTAAAAATTTGAAGAGGATCAAGGGTTACCTTATGATAACTCCTATTCCCTTGCTAATAGGGTTGAGGGGAGATGAGGGATGGTGAGTGAAGGTGGTGGGAAGGTGTTTATATAGAGGGGAAGGGTGTAGGTTGAATGTGAGGGTCATGTGAGAGAGAGGGTGATGTCACTACCACATTTCTAGAATATGGGCTTCATTGTCTTTTACCATATTTATTATATTGTGATTAATATATTGCACGATATATATTATACATATTATATTGTGTTCATTAATGCATGGGTTAGTGGACTAGACCTAGAAACCCACTAGATGAACCCCTGACCAAAATATAGGATTATGGATTAAATTAGTATTATTCGGGATTAATTATTGGGGTTATATTTCACTACCGTGATTTTTATTCAATTATTGTACCTTACCGTTGCTTCGATATTTGGAACGCTACACTAGCTTTTGCCTTCCAACAAATTTTACACCCTTGTCCTAGACGTGCCAGTCTTCCATTCTGACCTTTGTGTAGCTCATAAATACCCTATTTTGTGCTTCATTTTAGTCGCACAATATTCGTTACAAACGTTTGTTTTTTAAATCCAAATAAATTCAACTTTGCATCTTTGTCCGTTCCAATCGAAATTTGAGACATAACCTCGACCCGTTTTGTACAACCCAAATTATGACAATATTCTATTCTAAGTCTTCTACGTCCATGACATTTGTGTCCCACCCAATTTTAATCCTATGCACTTCCAATTAATTTAAGAACACCATTTACACTAATTTTAATTAAATTGGTGTAAGGACCCAACCTAACCCAAAACTAGACCCAACACCAACCCAAACCCCCACTCACACCCTCAAGGTTCATACTAAACACCACACACCCTTTTAACCCACTACATCACACCAAACATGATATTTTTCCTCATCCAATCCCAAACCCCATTGTTTGTGCAAAATTTTCAATTGTTAGGGACTTTTATGCAAAAGTACAATGAGGTGTCCACCTCCCATTGGATCCAAGCCATGAAGAAACACTCCCCCTCTCATGACCGGTCATACATAATTTTTCCTCCCATTTTGGAGTGTACAACACTCCAACTTTTCCCCCTACTTCATCTCCACCCTACATTCAAAACTAGCCCATCTCCACCCTTCATTTTCCTTCATGTAGAAACCATCCCCATCCATAGGAGCATCAGCCAGCCCTAATCCCAAGAATATCACCCCTCTTTTCTCTCTCCTACATAAACACTTCTCTTCCTCCTCTATTTTTCATATCACAGCCACTTTTCTTCAAACCGAAACCCTAAACCACCCTATTCTTCTCCCCTTCGACCATCCCGCCGGGGCCCAATAGCCGGCCATCACCACGACTTCCTTTCTCCGACGACATCTACACCGCCTCTTCCTCACAGCCGACCTCACGACTTCATCTCCTCCTCCTCCTCGACTGATCACCATCACCGCCGGATCGTCACCTTCATCATCATCATCATCTCCCCATCACCTTCTTCTTCATTCTCGACCACCCGCCTGAGCCGACTCCACCGCCGGACCACACCCCGACAGCCTTTCCCTCATCGATCCCAGTTATCACCATCACCACTGTCATCTTCCCCGTTCTCCTCCTACCATCACCGGTCACGACCAGCCACCACCACCTTCCCGACCGTTACCCCGTAGTCTCGACCACCCCGGCCACCATCTGCACCACCGGTCTCCACCATCATTCATCACCACATCATCATCTCCATCAACCACCGTCTCGACCACCCTCACCGCCACACTGCAACCACCGCCTCTCCCCCGTCTTCGACTTCCTCAACCTTCTCCCACGACCACCATAGCCCCGGCCACATAGCCACCACTCCTCACCGATCACCACTATCACCACATCAGCATCTCTACCACCTCGACCCGTGTCACGGTTGCTACAGTTGACCGGAGCACCATCGCAGGAGATCGACCTCCACGGCCCGCGGACGAGCGTTACCCCCCCTCGGTTATGTGCGCACCAAGGTTTGAACTTGCTATCTTTCTTTCATATTGTGTGTTGCATGACACTGTGTATATGGTAAACCCTAATAACTAGTGTGTGTGTGTACATGTATAAATAGTAATTAGGTTTAATATTACTTCATGAAAATTTTGGTGTTAGTAATTACTCCTTAGAATTTAGTTGTTTAGTTGTGGGTATCACATATTTCTATATGATTGTATGACCATAGGTGTTAGTTAACTGTCTTGTTGTGCACACTAACATACTAGTTAGGCCATGTGTTAGTGTTACACAAGATTTGAAGATTTGGACATGTGTTAGTGTTAGTTATTTGTCATGCTGTGCACGGTATTCGAGGACATGACACGTGTATTTTTGACGTGCACACTCGACCCTGCTAGTTGACCAGTTATCACCCCTACGTACTTTAGTTTCTAAGTGCAGTGTAGTTGTGTTTGTGCGTACTAGTATGACGACAGATGTTGTTATATTATTATATTATATATATAGGACCTTTGGATCGTTCGTGCGAGACTTCGGAAACAGAATATTGGTATTGCCAACTCAGGACCACAGGCGGGTACATTCTCTGACAGTTTTCATTATGTTGGTCATTTTTATGATTCTAGTTGTATAGTGTACTTGATTCTGACACTATAGATACACGGATTGGCATCATAGATACCTGTCATGAGGAGTCGTGATTGGAATCCATCATGCTAGCTGGGGACGGAAAATTATTAGCAGATTATGTGATCATACCCCACTTTACATGCATCATAGCTCACCCCACACATCAAGTCGGGTATGGCCTGACCATTTATATGCCTCATAGCTTGTTATATATGATTAGCCTGACTATTGCTCGCATCATAGCTAACCAGATGGTTAGCCTGACCTCACATATATCATACCCAATCATATATAACAAGCATGATCTCGTCCCAAGCCGATCACATAATAGACTGATATTTCAAACACTTAGCTAGATATTCTATTTCTTTATTTCAGCTCACTTGTTCTAGCATTCACTTATATTTCTGTTCATTGCTAGTTGTACTATTGTTGATTTCATATTCGCCAGTATTCCTTATTTCCAGTATTTCTTCATCTTGTATTCTTTACACTGTATTATAGTTTTTGTCAATATAAATGAAACTGTTGTTTAGTGTTGTACTTCGCTCCAATCCTGACTGGATAACATTTTTCCAGAGGACCTTGAGGACTTCTGTCCTACACATTATGAGCCAGGTGTAGAGGAAGATTACGTACTAGAGATCTTAGAAGAGTCCCTCCCCTTAGAGGAGACACCACCTGCAGCTATTTAGACAGTTATATCTATGCATCTTTTATTCTAACTTGAGACTTGGACTGTATTTTATGTTGAGGTTATTGTTGAGACTATTTTGTTGCACAGACTTTAGATTATCGTTGTATTTTGTTGTTGTGCTTGACTCATGTCAGTACTCCTTATCTTTATATCTTATCGTGCCATTCATTCCTATAGTTATTGTGATCGAGTATATATTATGAGTTGTTGATCTATGTATTATTCATTATCCTCCTTATGGAGTTGAGATCATTGACAGGTTGTGAGTTATGTTTAGTAATATTTGAGACCTAGACAACGTTCTACCGTCGATGCTGCGGCGTAGACTGGACGTACCCACGAGTCATGCCCAAATTCCGGATGCGGGTCGTGACAGGTGAGTTGCCAAGATATTATTATGGTGAATTGACCATTGTGCCCTTAACCAATTCAATTTGGATTTCTCTTCTTATGAAGAACAATCCAAATTGAATTTGACTTCACATTAACCTAATTAAATTCTTGATTAAAAGGTTTAACTACTAAGCACTAATTTTAATTGTCTAATTAATATGAAGGTTACTCTCCCATATAAACCAATTCGATACCCCCTCGTAGACATGCCAGTGGTACCGATCCCCACCCCTTTAGCCTGGGAATACGAGTCATGTTGGACAATCCGGCCTTCCCTCCTGCCCAGCCATCACCCTGAGGTCGCGGTTGCTCCCGAGGGAGACTCGAAGAAGCAGACACACCACCAGATCGCTTGATTAGACGACCACCCATCTCCTTAGCTAGACTGTCGACCGAAAGCTTACCTTTCGTCTTTTGTGATAAACTAATGTACACCCGTCCTCCTGCCTGGAAAATATAACCTTCGACGATTCAAGCCGCCCCTCAATCCCTTCACGAGCAAGAGGGGGGGTGATGAAGCCTTATCGCCACCGACTCCAGAGGACGGAGACATTTTATTATCAACCCATATATATATATATATATATATATATATATATATATAGCAGAGAAGACTGATCGTGACACCGTGGCAATCAAACACCCAAATCTACATGATCATAGAAATAATTTGTCCTGATGAAGCCTGCATATTCAACTTTTTCCATCCTCTGCAATTTGAGTAACATTTTTAATAATACAACTCTCCATAGCAAAAGTATATCTAAGAAAGAATATTTACGCCTACTAGCATGCTCTAATGCCCTAAGAGAACTTCCTCAAGATCTTTTCATAGCATTCACATAAGCAAGCACCAACCTAGTACTTGCGAACTGTATTCCAATACTTAGATGCCACACCCTATATGTGAATGTTCAAACATTGATATTTCCCAAAAGGAGCACTAAAGATTTTTTAGTTGTCTTTCACATGTCTCTACAAGCAAATTCTCATGGTCTACATGTAGAAGATGTGAAGGTCTACATGTGAATATAACTAATAAGCAAAGTTACTACAAATCTGGTACCACGCAATGTTGCACACTTTCCATAAACTAGATTTTTGTAGATAATATTTTGAAGCATATACTATGGAATGATTGCATGACAATCGTCTTTTAAATTGATAGAATTTTCTCAATGAAATGGAAGACTTCACCCTTCATAAAGAAGGATCTGTTTGTTTGTTTACAATATCTCAGCTACTTCACTACCAAGCTTTGCAAGTGTAATAAATTGGAAAATATAAAGGAAAAGGAACAAAAATGTAGTGTCGATTAAGCCAAAAAACAAAACCACTACTCTGAAGACTTTCTGAGTTCTTGGAAAACTGAAATTTCAGTTCAGGTTCTCCAACAAGAAACCAACGTCAAACTATATGATTTTTCAAAACTTCCATTTTCCAAAATTCCTTGCAATTCAATGGAGCCTATAATTGTACACAAAAATGGCAAGTTATAACAACAACAAACTCTTTATCCCAATTTTTTCGGGTTGACTATCTTCTTCCATTCGACTTCATTGCCCTCTATAACACTAACAAAAATCATATCATTCTTTAACACTTCAAACCATGTTCGTCTAAGCTACCTCTAGTCCTAATGGCTCCATTAACTACTATATAATCGCTTCTCCTTGCATTACACGTCCAAAACAATCCAAGGCGATTTTTTTTCTTATCTTGTCCTTAATTGGCGCCACATCTAGTTTTCCATAGATACACTCATTTTTTATCCTACCATTTAATGTATTGCCACTCATTCATCTTAGCATTCTCATTTCGAGTACACTAATTTTCTAGACGTGTTACTTACCCAACACTCGTGATCCATAAATCATGGTTTGTCTTGTAAGAGTACTGTAGAAATTTTCCTTTCAACTGTAAAGGTATCTTACGATCATAAAGTACTCCAAAAGAACTCTTCTATTTTGACAAACCTGTTTTAATTCTATGCATGACATCCTTCAATCTCTCCAGAAGCACTGTTAATTCTATTTCAAATCTTTGGACTTGTTTACTAGCTGATTAGAACATTGTGGATGAGAAGTTGATAGGAGGCATAAATTTTCCTGAGTAACATTATTCAAAGCCATCAAAGCACCAAGAGATCAAACTAAGGGTACCGTTAAACTATGTTCCAAAATTATGGTAAGGTTCATGTTACTACCGTGAGCTCACAGGCTCATGAACAATTGCATTACTACTGACAAGTCCACAAATAGATATTGGAAGTGAAGCAGCAAAACAACTAGGCTGGCAAAAGTCGCGAAACGCAATAAGCAAATCATATGAAATGAAATATACACACAGACACTTTAACCTTTGATATTTACTCGGAAATGTCACCCCTTTCCGCTCTTTGCTTAATGTGCCATGAGTATAGCAAAAATTTATCGAGTTACCACTTAACCTTTCATATATGAAATACACAGACAGACACTTCAATTTTGATATATAGTTGGAAATGTCATATGTCATCACTTTCTGCTCTTTGGCTTAATGTTCCATGAAAATGAATGCATTGCCAATAGCAAAATTTTATCAAAAAGTTACCACTTTGTCTAGATTTTTTTCTAAATTTTTATCAACACCACATTTTGATGAGAGAAGGCTGGGATGATGATGATGATGATAACAGTAAATTTTTTGAGAATTTGAGGTACATTAATATAATGAATGCAAACAACTTTGAACAACTAACGAATATGAAGAAATTGACTAGAGAGTATGGTATAACAAAACTATTCCCTTTACCCATTACAAGCTACTTCGATGTGTCCTTTAACAACCAATGATCAGCAAGATAATAGATTGAGTTAGCTCAATGTTTAAGGAACCATAGTTGCCTAAGCAAATCAAGTCATAAAAGCATAAAATAAAAGAACTATAGGGTTTATATCATGTAAAGAACCAACCTGTCATAACTAGATCCAATCAAGGGAATTGTAACCATCTCATCCTTTGAAATCTTAAGCTTAGGCGCCTGCAAGATGTAACGAAGTTCGGCTGCCTGGCGTCTAATGCTAACACTAGGATGCTTCTTCTCCAGCTCCTGGTACAGAGCAATGCAATCTCTGTGGCGATTGTTAGCTTCATATGCCATAGCAAGCCAAATTTGTATCTGAATAATGTCAAAGAAAAATAGAAAGGTCGTCAAGACCATACTATATAATAAAAGGATGAAGAACATTAAGATTCCAGCATTAATACAAATTTACAATTTACAGTAAACAACACTATGAAGTTTAGCTGTGTATATTGTAAACAAAAAATTGGGTCAACTGTTATCCGAAACATTATCTTCCAACTTCGACAATTCAAAAACAAGACATATACAAATAATTTTGGTACTCAATGAAAGTAGATAGGTGGTTCTAAATCACCTCGCCACCAAAGACTGTTGGCCTGGGAATGATGGTGAGAGCTGCTTCGAGAAATTCAATAGCCCTTGCATACATGCCCCTCCCGTATGCCTTCTGTCCCAACTCAAACATCAGCTTCGCTGTCTCCCTTCGTTCTGCCTGCTCCTTTGCGACCTACTCTTATCAAAACAACAACAAAGCCAAGAAAACCATCGATAATCGATATATAAGAATACTCCCTCTACTACTTCCACTATGCTATGTCCGTGCATTTATACAAGAAAAAGAACCGGAACATAAAATAAGATATATTACTGGCTGAAAATGGAATGAAACCGGCCAACTGGCCAAGTACCCAATTGAACAGAATTTATTTAAGAAAGTTGTGGGTCTGGCGAAGTTAGGCCTCCAAACACCAAATAACTTAACTTGGTTGTGTTTGGGTGGGTTTTTTGGAGTTCCATCAATCTCCATTTCCAACTCCAAAACACCCTCCAAACTCGAGTTAGCATAACTCCAACTAGATTTTCTGAAACTCTTCCCATCTCTTATTTTTTACAGAACTGCAATACCACTTCCAGACTCCCGCCCCTAACTTAAATATAACTCCAGTTTTCTCATCATTTCAATCCACAGTGTTAAACCTCTGAACTCCGAAATAAGCCTTAAACAACCATTCCACTTTGATAACCACATACATAATAATAATAACATTGAAATTGAGATATTGTTAATTCGGTGTGTGTGTGTGTATAGTCGAGGAGATATAAAACCAGGGTCTGCCGTGTTCGAATCCCAGTGGGAGCGAACATGAAAAATGACCATCTTCAATATATATATATATATATATATATATATATATATATATATATATATAATTTTTTGACGAAGGTAATTCTTGTTAGCTAGTTAGCTAATCCGCATAGGCTTGTCTTGGGGATATTTAGGAAAGTTAGTACCCAACCATGGATCTTAATGTCTCCAACATCCGTCACTTGAGCTAGGAGGCTTTGATTAGTGGGATTCGAACATGGCTTACAAAGGTTTTGTCTCCACACTCTTGCCACTTGAGTTTATATATATATATATATATATATATATATATATATATATATATATATGCACATGGGGTACGGTAGTCCATGTGGTTGAGATAGTGTAGTATTTCCTAGAGGGCAAGGATCAAGACACAATAAAAACATTTTTTAGCCAAGGACCTCTAGCTCAAGTGGTTAGAGTGAGGCATATCCCCCCAAGAGGGGTTACGGATTCGAGCAACGGGAGAAGCACATTTAATTTCCTGTGGAGGAATTAATGTAAGTAGTGGTGCAGTTCAGGTGCGGTGCAGGTGTGGACCTTTGGGGCAGGAGTCTTTAACACAATTACCTCTCTCTCTCTCTCTCTCTCTCTCTCTCTATATATATATATATATATATATATATATATATATATATATTTATCTCTCTCTCTCTCTCTCTCTCTCTCTCTCTATATATATATATATATATATATATATATATATATATATATATAAAGAGATGGAAATAGGTCACAACAGCTCGAGAACTCTTGGCGATTTGGGGGGTGGGGGGGGGGGGGGGGGGGCAGCCACCGTTAAGGATCTCTGGAGGAATTCTGACGGGTGGGGGAAATAATTGTGAGGAGGAAGGAAAGGATGAGGATCTAGAAGGATGGTCTATGATCGACAGGAGAAGGCGCGACAGGAGGCCAATCTCTCTATGCCTAGATAACAAAAAAGGGGCACCTAGATGGGAGTCTGGGCAAGGGACTGCACTCCAAGGTGCGGCTAGGAAGGAGTGACCGGGACCAACTAGTCACAGCGGGGCAGCAACCATTACCAATGGATCGCCTACGAACCAGATTCGTCGGCTACCAGATAAAGGGAAAAGGTGGTAGGTCCAAACAACAGATGAACCTTACTGAGTGTCCGATCTAAAGATGGACATCGTAAGGAGAAAACCTCAAAACATGGATTTAATCCGAACATGAAATTGGATTGATTATAAATTTATATATGTTGGTGTTTTGTTCAAGACCCCATATTAAGCAGACTGATTATTTTGATCCGAACTAAACATCAAAACATTGATTGAAAATTTAATAAAACCCATAGATTTTGTATGTTCAATTTATTTGAACAATTAAACTCCAAATCTTAATTATATAGCAAGCAATGGTTAATTGGTTGTTACTTATTAGTATGATCTAAATTTATGCTATACTTGATTTGTATTATTGTATAGGTACCAATACCATGACAAAAAATAAAGATAAGGATCGAGTGAAATTTCAACAATGAAATTCTGGTGGCGACTCATATCCGCCAAGTAATTGAATTTTTCGACCAACCGACTATACTGATCAGGATTGGTCACCAATATTCCTTCATCAGGAAGTAACTTTAAACCTGGATCCATGGGTGAGATTGCTCCCTTCGTTTGTATCATTCATGCTTCAGTTAGTATATCAAGAACATACTTCCTCTGAGACAATACAATGTCTTGCTCTCCCGTGTGACTTTGATCCCCAAGAAGTACTGCAATGCTCTCATATCTTTGGTCTGAAACTGTTTGTCCAAAACTTTTTCAGCTCGGCAATACCTTAACTGTTATCCCCTGTAATTACGATGTCATCAACATAGACGCCAAGTAGTATCCGTCCGGCCGATTTCCGTCGATAAAATAATAAATAATCCTTCTTCGATTAGCACACACCAAACTAATTAACTACATAAAAAATGACCAAACCATGCATAAGGTGATTGTTTGAGGCCATAGAGTACCTTTAGCAGATAATACACTTTACCCTCCTTTGTAACGAATATAGGAGGTTCCATCGCATACACTTCCTCGTCAAGATCTTCATGGAGAAATGCATTCTTCACATCCAATTGAAGTAAGGGCCAATCATATCGAACGGCTAACGACAGGAGCAATCGTACATAGGTTATCCTAGCAACCGGAGAAAAAGTCTCAAAATAATCCACGTCGTAAGTCTGAGAATACCCTTTTCCCACAAGACGAACTTTCAGACGATCAAGAGTGTCATACGATTTCACCTTGATTGTAAACACCTATTTGCAACCTACTGCCTTCTTACCAGAGAAGGCAAATCTACCAAGTCCCATGTATGGTTCTCCCGAAACGCTTGTATTTCCTCTTCCATAGTGACGTGCCAACCAAGATGTTTAGTCCCTTCTCGACAGATTATGGGATCTTAATTTCATAAACAGTAGCTACCAAGGACTGAGTGTGACAAGCAAGCCCTTTGTAGTTGTCAACATACAAAGGATGGTCGTGGCATGTACGACGAGAGCGAGTCGATATATCAGACGGTGGTGAATCTGTGGAGCTGGAGGACTCTGGTGACGATATTGGTTCTACGATTATGGGCATCGTTGGTAATTCTGGAGCTGATGTTCGCGGACCTTGGGATGGTGAGATTGGCTCGATAGGGGAGGACATCCTTATTGGCGGCTGCTATGGTTGAACCGAATACAGAAAAAATTCTCATCTGGGTAAGGTTCGGGGATAGTGTCTTTAATTGGAGAGGATGAGGGAAACTTGACATCGACAAAAGTAACATCCCGAGACACTATACATCCTCAAAGTAGGGAAAAAAAATAATGATATCATTTCTGATCCTTAAGATATACAAGAAAAATACACTTGAGTGCCTTCAGATCCAATTTAGAAAGTGTAAGAAGAGTATCACAAACGTAACACAAGCACCCAAAAAAAATAAGAGGTAGAGGAAATGGGATACAATTGGGATATAATATAGAAAAGAAATGTCTCCATTGAAGACACGGGACAACATGTGATTAATCAGATAACAAACTGTAAGTATAGTATCCGACCAAAATTTTCTAAGTGTACTAGCTTGAAATATAAGTACTCGAGTTGTTTCTAAGAGACGACGATTCTTACGTTTTGTCACACCATTTTGTTGTGGTGTATAAAGACATGAAATTTCGTAGATAATCCCATGTCTAGCAAGATGGAAAGAGAACTCCCAAGACACATACTCACGACCATTGTCGCTCCAAAAATACTTAATAGAAATCCCAAATTGAATTTTTATTTCCGTAAAAAAATTACACCAAATATAAAATAATTCAGAACGGTTCTTCATTAGGCAGACATAAGTAACTCGTGAGTAATCATCAACAAATGACAAAATATTTGAACCCATCACCGATTCAACATGACGTGGACCCCATATATCAGAGTGGACTAATTCAAAAGGAGCTGAAACAGCTTTATCCAAACTTATTGGATAAGATGTACGATGACGTTTAGCTACACTACACAATTCACAATTAAGAGAAACTCGAAGATCTAGTGATTGACACAATTTCTGGAGAGCTTGGGCAGATGGATAACCAAGCCGATAGTGTAACTCAAACGGGTCGCGGGACACGTTGGCACAAGCAACAGACAAATTCAAGTCAACCAGGTATAAGCCTCCAGCCACGTGCCCCTCGCCAATAGTCTCCCTTATCTTTAGGTCCAGAAAAACACAACCATTAGGAAAGAATATTATCGAGCAATGTAAATCACGAGTTATCCAACTAATGGTTAATAAACTGAATGAGTTTCCAAGTGTATATAAAATTTGAGTGGCAGGTTGGGAGAAAGACTATTACTTTCTCTTCCACGAACTTCAGAGAACTGTCATTCGCAACAGTAATATCTGTCACACGAGCCACAGAAACATAATCATGCAGTATACCTGCATCGCATGTCATGTGATCAGACGCACATGAATCTATCATACATTGTTTTGGTCTTACTACACACGCCGTTGAGTATCCAGCAGTGGATTCAGATATAGAGGCTCTTCTACGTCGCTAAACTTGGAATTCAGTGAATTATGCATAGGTCCCTGCAGTCATCTGCATGGATCGTTCTTCATCATTATAAGCATCCGATGCAACATTAGCAGTAGGAGCTTTGGGACACTGTACTAAAAATATTCAAGTTGACCACAATTGAAGCATGTCCGCGATCGTCCTCCATCACGTCCGTCATTGTCTCATCCACCATCACGACCAGCATTCCGACCACCACGTCTACTACCACGGTCCCCACGGAATCCACCACAAACATCACCTAACGTAGATCGATTAGCAAATGTATCGCTCGTATAAGTCCCAACTACTTTCGCTGCCCGTATGACACGAAAGTACGCTTCCATCAAAGATGGAATCTCAGCCCCATCAATAATCTTAGACCGTACAGAATCTGCATCAGGACAAAGCGAGACGAGATACGTCATGACATATAGCTGCTGACGTTGAATCCTCGTCTCATTGAGATCACTTGTCAAGGGTAAGACATGATCAACCTCATCAGTCATGACCTTAAAGGATCGGAAGTGATCCTAATGTGACTTGTCTCCTTGATCAGTATCGTCGGCTGGTCGAAAAACTCAATTACTTGGCAGTTATTGACTCATCTGGATATTTCTTTTGTTGTAAGTATAGTGAGCAGGTTTATGGCTTCTCCTCGTGTGTCGCATTGACAGGCAGTTCTCGGGATCTTGCGCTATCTAGTTCAAAATCCGAAAAAAAAAATTGTACAGAGAATCAGGGGCATACTAGTCTCGAGTGTTTTACATATGCTGACTGGGGTGTGAGTCTTCCAGATCGACAGTCTACATCCGGCTATTCAGTATTTTGGCAGGAACTTAGTGTCGTAGAAGAGCAAGAAACAGTGTGGTCTCACAACCAAGTTCAGAAGCGGAATACCGAACCATTGATCATGGCACAGCAGAGGTGTTATATTTGCAACATCTTCTAAAGGAACTGGAAGAAGAAGCATAATCGAAAACAACAGATATGTGGTGTGATAACCAATCAGTCATCCATATCGCTACTAATCCCGTATTTAATGAACGGACGAAACACATTGAGATCGACGCCCACTTCGTTCGTGATGAATATCAAAAGGGAGTGATAACATTTTACCACGTGAGAACCGGCAATCAGATAGCAGATATCTTTACGAAGTCTCTTTTAAGTCCTCGTGTTCGGTTTCTTTGTAACAAGCTGGACATGATTGACATCTATGCTCCAGCTTGAGGGAGGGTGCTGAATATTAGTTGGTCGACTCTCCTATATATATATATATATATATATCAATGAATAATAAAAATAATCCATGAAGTTGAGCCATAATATTCTACATACTTTCTTACACAAGAGTGTTTGTCGAAATTCAGGCGACTAATCTGTTACCTAAGGAGATTCATTTGAGGCCGCCGAATGGAGAACGTTTGATCCTGATGGTATAATATGAATGTGTGTTGTCTTCATGTCTTAAGTGTAAAAGCTTTGGCTATATCGAGACTCACTGTTCGGGAACATACAGAAGCGAGGAGGCGGAAGGATACTACAAGCGGTCAATTTGGAGTGGATGATGGGTTTAATGATGACCGAAGTCGGGACGAGGAGGATCATGCCATGGAGGGAGCAGTGCCTCAGGGTGACATGAACATACCACGAGCAAGGGACAAGTAGTGACAATAACACCTAGTGTATTGGGTAAAGGAAGGGAAGGGGGGGGGGGGGGGGGGGGGGGTGGCTGGTTTTAAATTCTCAAGAGACAATGCCCGACAGTACAGTACACAACAAAATAGGAGATAGAATGGTGATAGAGGGGGAGGTATCAATGCTTTAGAAACTATAGACCGCTCGAGGAGGTGGGAGACACTAAGAAACGGGAATGCAGGAGAGGATGGGAGGCAGGGAAGGGTGTCTCAGGGTAATGAGGAAGTAGCCTTGCACTGTACAAAGAAGATGACCTTGAATACGAAAGATGTGCTGCTTGGCATTACTAATGGGGAGGCGGTTGATATGAGGGAGGGGAGACAATCATAGACTTGCTATTATTAACCCACCAATGAGAGACATGATGGCCTCGTTCAAACAAGGAGGGGATGGAGGAGGTATCCCAAGTACACCAAGAGAGGCAAGGACTGATATCCAACGCCTGAGAGTTAGTCCGCGACTTATGAAGGGCTACCATTCCAGACATCAATGACACTCCTGTCCTGGAATGTAATGGGGGATCTGTTCGATAGGAAGATGGAGAGAGGTAAGGAATTTGATTAGAAGTACAAAAAGTAGCATAGTTAGCCTTCTTGAGACAAAAATTAAGAATCAAACTAAGCTTACAAGGAGAATTCCTGCGTACCGGGTATCGACTAACAATCTTGACTTGGGCAGTATGGCTCGTATATGGGTTCTAGGGATGCCAGAGTTTGGGCAGGCCAAATTATGCACATATATGCGTAGCTAGTGGACATCAAATTTTGCAGTAAACGAGGGCTGGCAATTGTGGTAGGGATGACGTATGAAAGTAATGATAAGATGCAACAATTTGAAGTATGGGGGATATCATTCAAGTAAGCGTGTCTGTAGGGGACTCCATCTCGCTATGCATTGTGGGAGACTTCAACACTATCCTATTTAACCATAAGAAGATCAAGGGAAGAGGGAAGAGGTACCAGACTCCATTTTAGTTGATTTTAAAAAATGTCTGCTTGGATCGAGGCTCACTTACATGGTAAAATTGGGGCACTTATATACTTGGAATAATAGGGATAAGGTTAAACACATATATTTCCAGTTAGACACAGCCAATTGTAACAACACATGGCTGAATATGTTCCCTAGAATCAAGGCTGAAGGGCTTGTTGAAGCCACCAGTGATCATTCATCCTCAACGATTGGTGAATCAGGAGGTGGCTCGTGCTCGTCCTTTCAAATTCTACCAATTTCTTCAATGCTACTGTAAAAGCGAGCCAACACAAAAAAACAATATTCCTTACTGATTAATGCTAACACGACGGAGGATATACAGGAGGAGGCGGTGGAGCTCTATAGAGCATTGAATAACAACATTATGAAACATCATTCCCCAAGTTCGTATGCAAAAAGATTATGACAGAAAGAGGATATGAACTGCTCAAAAGACAAGTATTTATGGAAGAGGTCGAGGGCGTCATAAAAAAAGGCGGATCCGAAAAGGCTCCAGATCCAGATGGGTTCGGAGTGGCGTTCTATGAAGCTCATTGGGCCGATATTAAGGGAGATGTGTTCGGGCTGTCAAGTAGTTTTTTAATAATGGGAAACTCCTAAAGGAGCTGAATCATATGTTCCTTGCACTGATCGCAAAGAAGTAGGGTGTGTGTAACCTGTAGGATTTCAGACCAATAGCTTGCAACTTTTTCTACAAAATTATCACTCACATAATGTGTTGTAGAATGCAGGTGATAATGACAGAGCTGATCTCTGAGAACCAAATTGCTTTCACTAAAAGGATATCCATTGCTGAAAACTGCCTTTGCATGCATGAAATGGTACGAGAGTTCAATAAGGAAGGAGGGTAGAAGGCTTGTATAAAGCTTGACTTGCGGAAGACATACTACTCAGTTAATAGAGATTTTCTATGTCATACCATGGGGCGAATGGGTTTTCACGAGTGATGGATAGATCGAGTCCGTCCTTCTTGGTCATGATCAAGGGGCATCCAAATGGGCACTTCAAGAGTAATAGAGGTCTGCGACATGGAGATCCACACTCACCTTGTTTACGATTGTCATGGAATTCTTCTCATAACTAGTGGAGAGAGAGCACGCAAAGGAGGCTGACTCCGTTATTCAAAAGAATCAATCCTAGGTGACTCACTAGATTTATGTGGACGATCTCCTCGTCTTTGTTGAACCCTCGCGCAAATGTACAGATTCCCTCAATGTCGTCATGGCCGAATTTGGTAAATGGTCAGGGCTCCAACTGAAACGCAACAAGAGCCGTATCTATTTTGAAGGACATGCGCAAACATGCAGACATGGCGTAAGAAGATGGGCATGGAGGAGGGTCAGCTATCAGTCAGGTACTCAGGGTTGTCTCTGTCAATAAATTATGCAAACGCTAATGATTGTAAAGCTATAGTAGAATTCGTCCAAGAAAGATTGCAAGGTTGGCATGTGCAGTTGATGTTTCTTTGTGTGTGTGTGTGTGTGTGTGTGTGTGGTGGGGGTGGGGGTTGGGGGGGTGGGGGGGGGGGGGGGGGGGGGGCATGTAGTTATCATGGCGTTGTCTATGTACTAGTTGCAGACTGTGTTTATCCTAGTCAGCACCATTAACAAGACTGAGAGGAAGTATGCAGATTTCATATGGAGATGAGGAGTCTGTGCGATTGGTTGGGAGGAACTATGTAAAACTAAAGAGGAGGGAGGAGTGGATCTCGATCTCTGAGAATCATGAGGGACATAGCTACAATTAAACTCATATGGCGGTTTCTGACGAGGAGCTCTTTATGGGTGAATTGACTGAGGGTGGCTAAGACGAACTTCTGGACAGAAAGTAGATAATAACCACATGGTTACCTTCAAGACGATTCTCAGTCAGCGACAACGCATCAAGACAATGATAACAAGGGTGATTACTGATGGAGAAGACACTAGCCTATGATTCGACATTCAGCATAGCAATCTGTTGGAAAAATTAGGATGGTCGGTCTTTGAGATGATCAGAGGAAGGGACAAAGTTAGCTGTATAATACGGAATGGGAGGTGGGGCATTTCGGTACATCAAGCGGCCCGAATGTTGGTGGAGGAAGTACAGGAGGTCAGAATTGAAGGAGATGACGACGACTACTGGAGTTGGGATGGGACTCCTACATGAGAGATTCAAATCAACGTTGCCTATAACGAGATCCGCACCAAGTACCCTCGGGTTAGCTGGGAGGAGGTAGTATGGATCAAGGGAGTTGCAGTAAAAACTAAGCTATGTCTATAGAAGGCTGTACGAAATAGACTTCTCTCCAAAGATAGGTTGGCTAGCTTTGGCATCCAAGTAGAGAATACAAATGGTGTCCTTTGTAATAATAGTGACGAGACCAAGAATCATATGAATCATATCTTCTTTGAATGCAGTTTGACAAAAGATTTATGGCAGGTGATTAAAGATGGTCTCCATTTACCGGGAAGGGTCAGGAATAGTATGGATGAAGAGGTGGAGGAAATCATAGGTACGAAGAGTAGAGAAGCTGGAACCTACAGTAAGCTGCACTTTTGCTTGGCTAGTGCAATTTGGCATATATGGAGAGAGAAGAATAGAAGGATATTTGAAGGCGTTTAGACCCCGATGATTGGAATTATCCGGAATACGATTAATGATGTAAATATCCTTGTACAATTTTTAAATATGGGTAGGGTTGCACGAGATGTGATTGTATCAATGATTAGAGAGAATCAATAAAATTTTACCTTCTCCAATATATATATTGACGCCAAGTTCCTCTAGTCCAAGTGGTTAAGAAGGGAGGCATCCCTCCATAGGTCCTGGGATCAAGCCATGGGGGAAGCACATTAATTTCCTTGTGGGGGGAAGTATGTGAGACCGGTGCGGTGCGATGCAGCGGAGATGCAGGTGCGGTGCTGGTGTGGGGAGGCCTTCGGGCTAGGACTAGCCTTTGGACCGTGTTTGTAGGCCTTCGGACCAAAATAATATTTACCTTATTCAATATATATATATATATATATATATATATATATATATATATATATATATATATTTTCTAAATTTCGGCCTAGGCGCTAGGCCTGACCGCACCGAAAATCCTCTAGGCGGCGGTTTTAGGCGGATTTCTGCTCTAGACGGTGCTTAGGCAGCCCAAATCGGGCTGATCGACTGATTTTTTTTGAATTTTTTAAAAAAAAATTCAAAAAATTCATATTTCAAATTTCAAAAAATAAAAAAAATAAAAAAAATAAAAAATACAAATAAAAAATACAAATAAAAAATACAAATTTTGACTTACCTCGTGTTGCTGTTGTTGTTGCTATTGTTGTTGCTGCTCTGCTGCTTATGGCCGGAGTAGAGTGGAGTGGCGTGGAGAGGAGAGTGGCGTGGAGAAGAGGCCATTTTTTTAGGGTTTGAGGCTTTGAGCAGCTACTGCTACTTATATGGCCGGAATAGGTCGAATCCGCACCCAAACCCGCAACTAAATGTTAGAGAGAAAAAAGAATGAAAAAACATTGCTAGGATTTGAACTCAAGACCATCCAAACATGAGTTAAACATGTCTCCACTAGCCACGAGGACACATAAGCTTATGTGCAATAAATACATACAAACTACTTATGTAGTTTACACGTAATTTTTTTTAAAAAAAAAATCACTTCGGCCGCCTAGGAAGCGTCTAGACGCTAGGCGTCCCTTTGGCGTACCGAACCCGCCTAAGGAAATTTATAACACTGATATATATATATATATAAATATAAATATATATATATATATATATATATATATATATATATATATATATATATATATATATATATATATATATCGAAGAAGGTAAATATTATTGATAATACCAAAAATTATAAAACTATAATCCCGCCCAGAGCACAAAATCTAATCATCTAGGGTCAAAGATATCTATATCAGCTTCTATGTTTCTTTGTTACAGCATGTACGCTCCTGTCCCTTTTCCTTTCTGTGCTTTGACTTCATTCAGGATCGACTAAAGATCCCACTCTTGACCACCGTTCCTTTAGTCCAAACCACTTCCGTCCAATCCACCTGCTCAATTCTGGCTCTGCTTTGGTTTAAAGTCGTCCGGAAACTGAAAGTGCATTTTTTCATGTCCTCCCATACCTAGTAATCCTCCGTGTCCATCCTATCAATGTCCTCCGCACAAATATCAACCGCATGTGTCGCCTCTATCAAATGATCCTGAAAGTTCCACTCTCCCTCCTTAATAAGGCAGCTGACCAACTCAGTGGATTCCTCTCAATCAAACTGTTGTGATTGAACCAAGGATCATGCCACAAGCTAGTTTGGTTCCCCGAGAGATAACTCTAGTCATCCTAGATTTAGCCAAGCTTCTCAAAGCTAGGAGCAATTTCACCATCACCGAGAAGTTGTTATTCGTCCTAGCCGACCAGAAATCAACCTAAGGGTAGTACCTCCCTCTGATCCATTCAGTCCATAAGGACTTGCCAGTGATGAATCTCCATAACAATTTGTAGGAGGTCGTATCTCTAAGAAGAGTAAGCGATCTCAGACCAACACCTCCCTCTTTCTTGGGTCGGCATAACTCTTCCCAAATATATATATATATATATATATATATATATATATATATATATATGTCGAGAACAAACCTTTATTTACTATAGCCAAAGATACATCAGTTGTGCCATGGTAGGATGCACACTCCACAAATTGGTGACAATATTCAAACACTCCAAAATACATAAAGAAGATGTGCCATATGAGTTAGAGAAGAAAAAATGACCTTCTGTAGCTCTCGCTTGACTCTTTCCCTCTTATCCTCTTCCGTCTCCTCCTCGTCGGCGACCTCCTCTGCGAGTTGGCTCTGGATCTCCTCCGCCCTCTTCTCCAGCTCCTTCATCTCCTCCATCTCCTTCAGCCTCCTCCTCAAATCCTCCTCCCAATCATTGCCTCCTCCTCCTCCGCCGCCATTATCAGAAGAAGAAGAAGCTCCGATCTTCGAGGAAGAGTTCGAGCCAGAAGACGTCGTCTTCTTCCTCCTCCTACTGCCGCCATCGATCGCGAGGAAGATCGGCGGCGCCGGGAGAGAAGAAGGCGTTGAGTTCTTCTTCGACATCATGAGCGGCGACACCTCGGGGTGGGGGTGGGGGTGGGGGTGGCGGTTCTTGGCGGCCCGTTCCGCCATGGCGTTCTTGTTGGTGCTCCCGTCGACCAGGAGAGCTAGGTTTCCCAGGAGGAGGGCTGCTGCCATGGCTGCTGCTTCTTTCTCTCCCAAGGATTAGAGAGACAGAGAGAGAGAGTGTGTGTGGAGATTTTTTTTATTTTTATTTTTTTAAGCAAGCTATGGCTTTTGCTTCTTCCACTTGAACGGGAGTGGGGTAGTTACCGTAGTTGTGGACGTGCCTCTGCCGTATGCTTTTCGGATTGCTTTGCTGTCTGTTTCTTTCTTTCCTTCTTTTGTTTGTTATTTAATTTTTTTCCTCTTATTTTTATTTTTATTTTTTGTTTTTGTTTTTGTTTTTGTTTTTGTTTTTGTTTTTTATTTTTTGAATGTATTTTAATAATTGCATTAAAATTCTCATTCTGGCACTTATAAATTCGAAATAATTCAACCTTATCTTCACCCATCGGCGTACCAGGGAAATATTAGACGGTGCAATTTGTCTACAATTTCACTGGTAGACGTCATGAATGATGGATTGGAATTGTGCTAGGTCGCGACAAGAACAAGCTTGAAAATGCAAACAAAAGTCTTTTTGGTATAAAATTTGACAATACATTTGAAATAAAATGAAATATAAATCCCTATTGAAATTCAGCGAAAGTTCTAACCTGGAAATCTGAGGACTATCTACTGAGTGACCTCAACTCAGTTATCTACCCAGTAATGTGCAGGTACATTGCACCTCTCGTCTTAACCACTAGAATTAGTATAGTTTAGTTAAAATAATTATATTATGTACTTAAATAATTAGCCATTTAAAAAAAAAATAGTGGCGTATTTACATTCGACTTAGACGGTTCAATTTTGAGCATTTTTTAAACTTTATTATAAGAGTAGAGAAGTGACCTCAAACTCGGTTATTATCAGTATATAATATATTCTTTTATGTAATTCTTTAAACTAAAAAAAAATTAACGGTCATATATATTACAACTTTCTTTCGTACAAGCATATTTTCTGTTTTTGAATTAGATTATGTGTTTGTTCATGAGGCTTTTCTCCAGCATCGTCATACATCCTAAAAAAACGTCGAAGACAAGGTGATGGTAGCCTTGGCATCAGCCCCATCCTACAAAAACGTTGAAGGCAAGGTGATGGTAGCCTTGGCATCAGCCCCATTCGACGCTAAAGTTTGATCATTCTAAAAATTGACAAAAAATAATTTGAGTAAAATTATTGACGATGAGTTTGTGTACAATATTTTTTTGTTTATAGATATGTTGCTCATTATTAGAGGATAACTTTCGCTACAAGAAATTTTGGTTATAGTGACGCAAATCAGTGACGGATTGAGTATTCAGTCAGTAGTAAAAGACTAATTGAGTTGGATTAAGAAAAAGTCAGTAATATTATTTCTGACGGAATGAATTATTAGTGGTGACGAAAGATCGTACGAGTAAAAAAAATTTACTCATTAAATGAAAAAATATGAGCCAAAATATTCATTGTAAAAAATATAAGCATGCAAAAAGAGTAATTTTCACGAAAGAATAGTGTTACCGTAGTTTCCTTCCAAGCTTTTGGTCCCCCCCCCCCACCCCACCCCCAAGGTTTTCAATCAAACCCGCCCCCCCCCCACCCAATCCTAAATCATCTCTCATCACTCCTACCCCCCCCCCCCTTCTCTCTCTCTCTCTCTCTCTCTCTTGGTCATGGGAGCACCACCACCCTCCCTCCTTCTCCGACCATTGTCACGCCCTGACTCCGTAGAGTCGATAATCGTCCCCCGGACGTGATACCGTGCGTGTCTAGGTTGCGCAACGCACAAGGCAAGAAGATTAAATAAAATAGTTTTTATAGAAAATAACGAGTTGCAGTGGAAGATTTGTAGAGTCATAATAAAACACGCAGAGTATGCGAAGCGAAGCTCTTTTATATATAATCGCAGCGGTTACAATGGCTTGAATAGCCCTATTGAATATGCCAAGTTGGCTTACAACAATAATTGATCTCTCTTGCTCACAAAGGATTCAACCGTTCAATACATCATGTCTTCGTATATCAAGCACACATCCCGGCCGAACACATGCACGTTGTCAGTCCGAGCTTCCAACGCTTAAGGTACGTCTGAACGATCTTTCGTACCTGGGGGTTAGAGCATCAGTACGTATCTTGTACTAGTAAGCATGATATCCCACTCGCCTAAACCGACACTAAGTAATCATGTGAAGCATGCATATTATTTGGTGATATTTTTATTTGAACTAGATGAATTTTAGTTCATATCATGGCACATTACGAAAGCAGTAAAATCATGTATGCATGTAAGCAGATTATACTTTAGTCATGTAAGTAAGCAGGCGACGTGCATGTACGCATAATAAGTATTTCAATCTCGTAAGCGAACAACCATGTTATACTTGATCGCATAGAAAGCTAAACATGTTATATTCGGTCGCATTGATTCACTAAGCATGTGTCACGACCCGCACCCGAAAAATCGGGCATGAGCCGTGGGTACGTCCAGCCTACGCCGCAGAATCGGCGGTAGAACGCTGTAAAGGTCCGTTCTAGGTCAAACAATTCTATCTATAACTCACAAAAAAATCTGCCATGACCTCTCCAAAAGGAGGACAACCACGCAATATATATATGAATAATCCTCTCCAAAAGGAGGGCAACCACGCAATATATATATGAACTCTCAATCACAAAAATCTAGGGGAAGAGTAAAAGCACGATATGATATCAACAAAGAAACAGAACCAAGAGAGCAAGACAAATCCAAAATATACAGTCCAATGCCATAATAGCTACAACATCTCACAACAACAAAAGAAAGTACAATCATCCAAAATAAACCACTGGGAACAACCCAGGAAACCCACCTAACTAACTAGGGCACTAACGGCGTCTCCTCGGCGCACTCCTCCTCAGTCTCGGGGTCACAACCCTCGTCAACACCCGGCCCGTAGAAAGTCGAGCAGTAATCCTCAGGATCCTCTGGAAAAAATATGCCTAGTCAGGACTGGAGCGAAGTACATAACTCTGAAAGAAACTCCAAATACATGGTAAGGTGTATATGACTAGCAATAGAAAAGTATACAAGATGCACAGGAAATAAATATATGCTGGAGCAGATAAAGTAGCTGCAATATAAACTGGAGAACAATACAAGTAGAGAAGTAACTGCATGTGAGAAAACATGAATACTAGCTAAGTGCCTTGAGCACAAGTTCGTTATGTGATCGTCTTAGGTTGCACATGAAAATCACTACGATAACTCTGTTATGCGTGAGTTGCATAACCGACATACACATGAATACTGTTTGGCTTTGATCACATAACCAACTCCTACTCCCCTCCCCAACTAATACTCTTGGATCCAACCACGACACGCTACGTACATGATAATAGCTTACGCACACGAAGGCGAGAGCACAAGAAGCACATGATAGCACATGAGAATCAATACCCGAAGCACATGATGAAATACACGTGATAGAGTACCCGCTGAACACGGTAAGGGGATAATATCTCATGACAGGATCCACTAGTACCAGCTCGTATAATAAATGTGTCAGGATCAAGTATCACAGTTCTAGAACAGGTAATATAAACGCTATCATGAAATGAAAACTATCAGAGGTAGGTACTCGCCTGACGTCCTGCGCAACTGATGAGGATCGAGATCCGGACCGGTGTCGCAAGCACCTAATGCGAAAAGCAAGATTAAACAGGGTTCTAAGGATTTAAACTGATATAAAATAATTAAAAATAGGCTTCTAGGGCTATTCTAGGTCAAACGGGTCAAACCGGTGAAATTCGGGTCAAAAAGTCAACCCGGGGTCCAAAAAGTCAACTCTAGGTCAAAACTAGGTCAAACGTTGACTTTTACGATCAACAGGGACAATTATGGTCAAATCTAGGTCAAAATAGGGTACCCCTGAAATTCTAGGTCAAACCGAGCTCATTAAGCTAGAAAACTCACAAACTCGCCTCCTCGAGATACCGGGATACCCTCGGTATCCAATACCTCGCCCTAGGCCACGCACCCCGCCTAAACCCGCTAAAACCTATGCTAGCACGCGTAATTATATATACATAAGCGTATAAAAATCACTCCAATACTATTCCTAGGCTAATGCTCAAATATCTCGCTCGAAACTCAGTACCTTGGATATCTCAAGGTATTGAGATACCTTGATATTCTCAAGGTATTGAGATATCGCCCAATACCTCACTAACTACCCCTTTAACTAGCTATTTAGGTATATAGATATATTCCTAGTTATTAATCTAAGCTAGAAAATATATATATAGCACATATATATATACTCCTAGATATCTATATGCATATACATATATATTTATTCACAACACATACACATACCCATATACCTCACTTACCTATACATATATATATTTCTAGCTATAATATATATCTAGCTATATGTATAAATCTATATCTTAGATAGCTAACTACCTATCTATCCATAGATATATCTATATATCCATCTACCTATCTATCTATAGATCTAATAGCTATCTATTTATCTATCTCTATAACTATCTATCTATCTAATAATCTAACTATCTATCTATAATCTATCTATCAATCCATCTATCTAGCTATCTATTATACTATCTATAAATCCAACTATCTATCTAATCTCTCTCACACCCCGCTCCTAGCTGCTAACCTCGCCACGCTGAACATCTGCTGCTGCTGCCCTTGCATTGCTGCTGCTGCTGCTGCTGCTAGCTTTTACTGCTGCTGCTGCTAGCTGTGCATGCTGCTGCTGCTGCTGCATTCTGCATAAATGCTGCTGCTGCTTGCTGCTGTCTACTGCAACCTCCCCCCCCCCTTCTCTCACACACACACGACCATACACACAATCACATACAGACACACACACACACACACACCCCTATATACATATATATATACCACTATATATATATATATATACAATCATACATATATATATATACACACACACTCTAACATATATATTAACACGCACACCTACACACTCACAAACACTTATTTATATAAATACACACATACACACAAATAAATATATATGCACATAGTTATGTATATACATATAAACACACCTATTTATATATATATATATATGCACACACACACACACATATATATATATATATATACATATCAACACACACACACTCTTACATATACACATATATATGTACATACACACTCACACTAGTATATATATACAAGCATATATATATAAATACACACACATATATAGATATTCAAACACATATACATAAATATATATATATATATATAGAGTGACACACATAAACACAACAATACACACAAACAACACGCCCCACTCACGTCCAACGACCCCGACAGGCACAAACACTCAAATATATATAAAATATAACCCGAGAATTCTAGCACACACTCTCCGATGCTAACCCAACGCGCGCACAAGCCCGAAACTAGGAAAAGTCGAAATGGCCGTTCGGTCATTTCGACGAACATGCGGTGTGCGGTTCGGAAAACCTCTTGAAACGCATACCAAACCAACTCAGAATCGGCCCAAAATTTACCTACGGGTTCTAAACGATGTCTAGATCCTAGAAAAAATGCTACCCCGTCGATTCTAGGCCCGTGGCAAAAACGCGCACGCACTTAGAATCGGCGATGACGAAAACCCCTAAAACGCTCGAAATGCCCGTTTCTCCACGACATGACTTCATGTGTCCGAACGGAGACACGCACTCACCCTCAAGACATCCAACAATGTCTACCTAGGTCTGTCTAATCTAGGGCATCACCCAAAATTGGGCAAATTTCGGATTCTACCCGAAATTGACACAAAACCTAATGTCAAAGTCTCCAAACTTAACCAAACTAGTTCCAACTTCCTCCCACGGGTAGGCTTAGGGTCTAGGAAGGTTCTAAACCACTAATTACACTATATTAGAGTAATTAGCAAGGGGAAATTTAGGGTTTACCTCTTGGGAGTTGGAATCCCAAGGCCAAAGTCTCACAATCACTTGAAATTACCCCCCTCAAGTTCCAAGCCACCAAATCTAGCCTCCACACTATGTCTAGGCTCCACACACCTAGGTTGGAGAAAATGCAAGGTTAGGATTCACATAAAGAAGAAGGAATGGAAGAAAGAAGGAAGAAAAATGAAGAGAACTTACTTTGGAAGAAGGAAGGAAGAAGAAAGAAGAAGTGGAGAAGAAGAAGAAGTGAAGAAGAAGTGGAATATGAAGAGATGGGGGCTGGGGCTGCTGTGTGCGGGTAGGGGCTGTGGTTTGGGGGCCGGCCATACTAAAATATAGGTTACACAATTCTCCAAATGACCAAAATGCCCTCATAACTTGGGTTTTGGGTTTCGGGGTTCCAAAAGCACTCAAACTAACTCCAAATCTCTCCAACTAACCTACTAAAAATATAATAAATATTCTAAACCCCAAAAATAAGTCTCACAAGGGTGTGGGTTGGGTCGGACATGGGTTCACTAGGGTCTGACATGGGTCCAGACTAGCCAAAACCCTAAAACAATTAATTAAAAAAATAACACAATCACTATTTAAATATAAATATAATTATTTAAAAACAATTCACAATTTATCAAATAAAAAAAAAATATACCCTATTTTCTAGAATTGGGTAGTGACAAGCCTACCCTCCTTAAAATAATTTCGTCCTCGAAATTAAAAGACGAAACTAGGACATGAATACAAAGAAAAGAACCATACCTCAGGTCTCGAAAAGATAAGGATACCGCTCGCGCATTACATCCTCCCTCTCCCAGGTCGACTCACCTGGAGAGTGATGCCTCCACGCGACGCAACTAAAGGAATAGTCTGGTTCCTCAACACCTTCTCCCGCCGATCCAGAATCTCCATCGGCTGCTCTGGATAGCTAAGAGTAGGACCCACCACGATCTCCGAGTGATCCAATACGTGACTGGGATCCGCCACGTACCATCTCAACTGTGACACGTGGAACACATCATGAACTCCCTCCAGCGTAGGCGGCAACTCGAGCCTATACGCCACGACGCCAACCCTTTCAAGGATACGGAAGGGTCCGACGAAACGTGGGCTAAGCTTTCCGCCTCCACCAAGCGAATAGTGCCCCACGTCGAAGAAATCCTCAGGAACACCAGATCTCCAACCTAGCACAAACAAGGTCTCTGCACTTAGTCTAAAAATAAGCAATCATAAGCAAACACAAGAACAAAATCTAGATTCTAAGCTATACCTCGAACTCCAAAGGTCTCCGGTGGCTATCGGCCCAATGCCGCTGCCTGTCCTGCGCCACCCGAAGTCTATCTCTAATGAGCTTGACCTTCTCCGCTGCATCAACCACCATCTCCGGGCCAAGCAAAGCTCTCTCGCCTACATTATCCCATGATAACGGAGTACGATACCTCCGTCCATACAACGCCTTGAAAGGTGACATCTCGATACTGGCTTGGTAGCTGTTGTTGTAAGCAAACTCTACCAAGTGCAAGTAATCCTCCCAAGAGCCTTTGAAATCCAAAACATAAGTACGAAGCATGTCCTCAAGTGTCTGAATGGTCCTCTCTGACTGACCATCTGTCTGTGGGTGATATGCACTACTAAACTTGAGCTGGGTGCCCAAGCTAGCCTGTAGACTCCTCCAGAAATACGAGGTAAAGCGACTGTCCCGATCTGATACTATACTCACAGGAACTCCATGCAGTCTGACTATCTGGCGCACATACATCTCTGCTAGTCTCTCTGTAGAGGTACCCACTTTGAATGGTAGAAAGTGGGCTGATTTGGTCAACCTGTCCACGATGACCCAAATCGCATCCTTTCCGCCTGGAGAACGGGGAAGTCCAGAAACAAAATCCATGGTCACATGCTCCCATTTCCACTCCGGAATGGGTAACAGCTGGAGCAAACCTCCTGGCCTCTGCCTCTCCGCCTTCACCTGCTGGCACACTAAGCATCGGGATACGAAGCGTGCTACCTCCCGCTTCATCTCATACCACCATACATGCTCTCTCAGATCTCTATACATCTTGTTGGCACCTGGATGCATATAGTACTGGGATCGATGCGCTTCCTGAAGAACCTCCTCGCGCAACAACCCACTCGACACACACAACCTGATACCGTGCCGTAATGAACCATCATCAGCAATGGTGAAGTCATCTGATAATCCAATCTGAACCTGCACCCTGATGCTCCTCAGGGACTCATCCTCAAACTGTGTAGCCCTAATCCGGTCTACCAACTCTGACTGAATTTGCAGTCCACACATCTGTATCTCAACTCCAGGCACTATCACCTCAATGCCGTAATAAACCATCATCAACAATGGTGAAGTCATCTGATAATCCAATCTGAACCTGCGCCCTGATGCTCCTCAGGGACTCATCCTTAAACTGTGTATCCCTGATCCGGTCTACCAACTCTGACTGAATCTGTAGTCCCCACATCTGTATCTCAACTCCAGGCACTATCACCTCAATGCCCAAGCTCTCTAGATCTGCCAGAAGATAACGATTTGTAGTCAGGCACATAGCTACCGGATACCTGCTCAACGCATCCGCAACTAGTTCGACTTCTCAGGATGGTACTGCAATAATATGTCGAAGTCTTTCATCAACTCCAACCATCTCCTCTGCCTCATGTTCAGCTCTTTTTGGGTAAACACATACTTCAAGCTCTTGTGGTCTGTGAAGATCTCCATACGCTCTCCGTATAAATAGTGTTTCCACAACTTCAGAGCAAAGATGACTGCTGCCAACTCCAAATCGTGGGTAGGGTAGTTCTTCTCATGAGGACGTAATTGCCTGGAAGCATAGGCAATCACCCTCCCATTCTGCTGTAACACACAACCCAGTCCCTTCCCCGATGCATCACTATAGTTAGTGAATCCTCCAGAACCTGATGGCAACGTCAACATTGGAGCTGTCGTCAACCTCCTCTTCAGCTCATCAAAGGCGATCTGGCACTCCTCTGACCAAACAAACTCTACGTCCTTCCGAGTCAGCCTGGACAATGGCTCTGTAATCCAGGAAAAATCCTGAACAAATCTCCTGTAGTAACCTGCCAGTCCCAGGAAACTCCTGACCTCTGCTACTGAACTCGGAGCACTCCATGCCTCAACTGTCATGATCTTTCTCGGATCCACCGAGATACCCTCTCCAGTCACCACATGACCAAGGAATTCAACCTTGTCAAGGAAGAACTCGTACTTCGAAAGCTTTCCATAAAGCTTCTCCTTCCTGAGAGTCTCCAGCACTATCCTCAGATGCTCCTCATGCTCCTCTGGGGTCTTCTAATACACCAAGATATCATCTATAAAGACCACCACAAACCTGTCTAGATACTGATGGAACACCTTGTTCATCAGATTCATAAACACTGCCGGGGCATTAGTCAACCCAAACGGCATCACCATGAACTCATACTGTCCATACCTGGTCCGAAAAGCTGTCTTCGAAATATTCTCCCGCTTTACCTTTACCTGATGGTAGCCTGTCCTCAGATCAATCCTGGAAAACACCCTCACTCCGCTCAACTGGTCAAATAGATCATCAATACGCGGCAGCGGGTACTTGTTCTTGATTGTGAGGTTGTTCAGAGCCCTGTAGTCGATACACATCCGTATCGACCCATCCTTCTTTGGCACAAAAAGTACCGGAGCACCCCACGGAGAAGAACTAGATCTGATAAATCTCTTGTTCTGAAGCTCATCCATCTGCTTCTTCAACTCTATCAGCTCACTGTTGCTGACTCTATAGACGTACTGGGATATCGGCTCCGCACCTGGCACCAAGTCTATAGAGAACTCCACATCTCTGTCCGGAGGTAACCCTGGCAACTCCTCCGAAAAGACATCCATGTACTCCTCTATCAGTGGATATAGCAACCTCGGCTCTACCACCAGGGCTCCGCAGAAAAATCCTTCACTCTGCTCCGCTGCTCCTCTGGCAAACTGAAACTCTGGCACACCCGGCGGACTAAACAACACTCTGCCTCCACGACAATCTATACTAGCACAATGCGTACTCAACCAATCCATCTCGAGTACAATGTCGTAGCTTGGAAGTGGCATTACGAGTAGGCACACACTCAACTCCCGGCCTCCCAAGGTAACTCTCCGGTCTCTGCAGACATCACTGACTAGGATGATACCACCCTCGGACGTGATCTTGCAAAGTCTAGCTAAAGGTTCAGCAACAAGATGGTGTCTAACAGCAAAAGATACAGACACAAAGCTATGGGAAGCACCAAAATCAAATAAAGCTAGTGCTGGAATGGAATCAAGAAGAACACAGATCAAACGAAGTCAATACGGTGCAAGATACGATATCATCAAAGAAGGACAGTAATATTGCAAAAGAAAACAATTTCAGGAAAATTAAAGATAGCAAAAAAAAATCAGGAAGGGTCCTAGTTGTGATTGAGCACACTCTCTCTCAGCCTATAACCTATATCCTATTGCAGGTAAACCTAAAAACTAGACCTGCATGGGCCGCCACCAAAAACGTGTCACGACCTGCACCCAAAAAATCGGGCATGAGCCGTGGGTACGTCCAGCCTATGCCGCAGAATCGGCGGTAGAACAATGTAAAGGTCCGTTCTAGGTCAAACAATTCTATCTATAACTCACAAAAAAATCTGCCATGACCTCTCCAAAAGGAGGGCAACCACGCAATATATATATGAACTCTCAATCATAAAAATCTAGGGGAAGAGTAAAAGCACGATATGATATCAACAAAGAAACAGAACCAAGAGAGCAAGACAAATCCAAAATATACAGTCCAAGGCCATAATAGCTACAATATCTCACAACAACAAAAGAATAAGTACAATCATCCAAAATAAACCACTGAGAACAACCCAGGAAATCCACCTAGCTAACTAGGGCGCTAACGGCGTCTCCTCGGCGCACTCCTTCTCAGTCTCGGGGTCACAACCCTCGTCAACACCCGGCCCGTAGAAAGTCGGGCAGTAATCCTCAGGATCCTGTGGAAAAAATATACCCAGTCAGGACTGGAGCGAAGTACATAACTCTGAAAGCAACTCCAAATACATGGTAAGGTGTATATGACTAGCAATAGAAAAGTATACAAGATGCACAGGAAATAAATATATGCTGGAGCAGATAAAGTAGCTGTAATGTAAACTGGAGAACAATACAAGTAGAGAAGTAACTGCATGTGAGAAAACATGAATACTAGCTAAGTGCCTTGAGCACAAGTTCGTTATGTGATCGGCTTAGGTTGCACATGAAAATCACTATGATAACTCCGTTATGCGTGAGTTGCATAACCGACATACACATGCATACTGTTTGGCTTTGATCACATAACCAACTCCTACTCCCCTTCTCAACTAATACTCTTGGATCCAACCACGACATGCTACGTACATGATAATAGCTCGCGCACACGAAGGCGAGAGCACAAGATGCACATGATAGCACATGAGAATCAATACCCGAAGCACATAATGAAATACACGTGATAGAGTACCCGCTGAACACGGTAAGGGGATAACATCTCATGACGGGATCCACTAGTACCAGTTCGTGTAATAAATGTGTCAGGATCAAGTATCACAGTTCTAGAACAGGTAATATAAACGCTATCATGAAATGGAAACTATCAGAGGTAGGTACTCGCCTGACGTCCTGAGCAACTGATGAGGATCGAGATCCGGACCGGTGTCGCAAGCACCTAATACGAAAAGTAAGATTAAACAGGGTTCTAAGAATTTAAACTGATATAAAATAATTAAAAATAGGCTTCTAGGGCTATTCTAGGTCGAACGGGTCAAACCGGTGAAATTTGGGTCAAAAAGTCAACCCGGGGTCCCAAAAGTCAACTCTAGGTCAAAACTAGGTCAAATGTTGACTTTTACGGTCAACGGGGACAATTATGGTCAAAGCTAGGTCAAACTAGGGTGCCCCTGAAATTCTAGGTCAAACCGAGCTCATTAAGCTAGAAAACTCACAAACTCGCCTCCTCGAGATACCGGGATACCCTCGGTATCCGATACCTCGCCCTAGGCCACGTACCCCGCCTAAACCCGCTAAAACCTATGCTAGCACGCGTAATTATATATACATAAGCATATAAAAATCACTCCAATACTATTCCTAGGCTAATGCTCAAATATCACGCTCGAAACTCAGTACCTTGGATATCTCAAGGTATTGAGATACCTGGATATTTTCAAGGTATTGAGATATCACCCAATACCTCACTAACTACCCCTCTAACTAGCTATTTAGGTATATAGATATATTCCTAGTTATTAATCTAGGCTAGAAAAAATATATATAGCACATATATATATACTCCTAGATATCTATATGCATATACATATATATTTATTCACAACACATACACATACCCATATACCTCACTTACCTATACATATATATATTTCTAGCTATAATATATATCTAGCTATATGTATATATCTATATCTTAGATAGATAACTACCTATCTATCCATAGATATATCTATCTATCCATCTACCTATCTATCTATAGATCTAATAGCTATCTATTTATCTATCTCTATAACTATCTATCTATCTAATAATCTAACTATCTATCTATAATCTATCTATCAATCCATCTATCTAGCTATCTATTATACTATCTATAAATCCAACTATCTATCTAATCTCTCTCATACCCCGCTCCTAGCTGCTAATCTCGCCACCCTGAACATCTGCTGCTGCTGCCCTTGCATTGCTGCTGCTGCTGCTAGCTTTTACTGCTGCTGCGGCTAGCTGTGCATGCTGCTGCTGCTGCTGCATTCTGCATAAATGCTGCTGCTGCTTGCTGCTGTCTGCTGCAGCCTCCCCCCCTTCTCTCACACACACACGACCACACACACAATCACATACAGACACACACACACACCTATATACATATATATATATATATATATATATACCACTATATATATATATATATACAATCATACATATATATATATATACACACACTCTAACATATATATTAACACGCACACCTACACACTCACAAACACTTATTTATATAAATACATACACACACAAATAAATATATATGCACATAGCTATATATATACATATAAACACACCTATTTATATATATATATGCACACAAACACAGATATATATATATATATATATATACATATCAACACACACACACTCTTACATATACACATATATATGTACATAAACACTCACACTAGTATATATATACAAGCATATATATATAAATACACACACATATATAGATATTCAAACATATATACATAAATATATATATATATATATATATATATATATATATATATAGAGAGAGAGAGACACACATAAACACAACACTACACACAACGCACACAACACACAAACAACACGCCCCACTCACGCCCAACGACCCCGACACGCACAAACACTCAAATATATATAAAATATAACCGGAGAATTCTAGCACACACTCCCCGATGCTAACCCAACGCGCGCACAAGCCCGAAACTAGGAAACCAAGTCGAAATGGCCGTTCGATCATTTCGACGAACACGCGGTGTGCGGTTCAGAAAACCTTCTGAAACGCACACCAAACCAACTCGAAATCGGCCCAAAATTTACCCACGGGTTCTAAACGATGTCTAGATCCTAGAAAAAATTCTACACCGTCGATTCTAGGCCCGTGGCGAAAACGTGCATGCACTTAGAATTGGCGATGACGAAAACCCCTAAAACGCCCGAAACGCCCGTTTCTCCGCGACACGACTTCACGTGTCCGAACGGAGACACGCACTCACCCTCAAGACACCCGACAATGTCTACCTATGTCCGTCTAACCTAGGGCATCACCCAAAATTGGGCCAATTTTGGATTTCACCCGAAATTGACACAAAACCTAATGTCAAAGTCTCCAAACTTAACCAAACTAGTTTCCAACTTCCTCCCACGGGTAGGTTAGGGTCTCAGAAGGTTCTAAACCACTAATTACACTACATTAGAGTAATTAGCAAGGAGAAAGTTAGGGTTTACCTCTTGGGAGTTGGAATCCCAAGGCCAAAGTCCCACAATCACTTGAAATCAACTCCCTCAAGCTCCAAGCCACCAAATCTAGCCTCCACACTATGTCTAGGCTCCACACACCTAGGTTGGAGAAAATGCAAGGTTAGGGTTCACATAAAGAAGAAGGAATGGAAGAAATAAGGAAGAAAAATGAAGAGAACTTACTTTGGAAGAAGGAAGGAAGAAGAAAGAAGTGGAGAAGAAGAAGAAGTGAAGAAGAAGTGGAATATGAAGAGATGGGGGCTGGGGCTGCTGTGTGCGGGTAGGGGCCGTGGTTTGGGGGCCGGCCACACTAAAATATAGGTTACACAATTCTCCAAATGACCAAAATGCCCTCCTAACTTGGATTTTGGGTTTCGGGGTTCCAAAAGCACTCAAACTAACTCCAAATCTCTCCAACTAACCCACTAAAAATATAATAAATATTCTAAACCCCAAAAAAAAGTCTCACAAGGGTGTGGGTTGGGTCAGACATGGGTCCACTAGGGTCTGACATGGGTCCAGACTAGCCAAAACCCTAAAACAATCAATTAAAAATAACACAATCACTATTTAAATATAAATATAATTATTTAAAAATAATTCACAATTTATCAAATAAAAAAAAATACCCTATTTTCTAGAATTGGGTAGTGACAACATGGCATGCTCGAATCACGTACATAAAACAGATATCGAGTATTAAACCGCGGCGTTCGTTCATACTATACTTCCAATGCCACTCGTTGTGACTTATATCCCAATTCGATGCGCACACTATTGCACCGATACAAGACGAACACTTTTCTTGTCCCTGCACAAACGTTCGTTAATGTACGCCTTATTTATATGAAGGTCACTGGCGACACGCATGCCTCCATATTGGAGTTCTCTTTTTGATAAGTAAGGAATACTTTGATCCGGGTTGCGAGCCCATGCCAAAGGCCCTTATTATCCATAATATACGATGCGCTCGTCCAGCCCTGGTTGCAAACGCGACTGGAGGTCCCATAATTATCCGTGCTATTCTGCTAGCCACGGGAAGAAAATCATAGTTCCTCTTAGGTCGAACGATCCCGGTGCCCCGATGCCTATCGCCTATCTCGTTCGAGGAACCGAATGCCTGTGTACACAGGATACCAATGACCATGCAATTCTCAAAATATAAGTACGACGAGGTACAAGTCTTCTCGCCCCACTAAGTCCCAGCATTGTTTCTCTTTCGTTCTTCAATCATTATTTTGTGGCAATTCGTAGTCACCAAAATACTCTAAGTCACCATGCCACTTTTTGACATAGTATTCTATGATGCCCTATCCCTGAACAATAATTTTGTGGCACCATTCCCTTTTTGATATCGTATTCCATGGTGCCCTATCCTTGTTCGATAGTTCCGTGGCACCATGTCCCTTCCGACACAGTTGGACATTTTTGAATCGCAACTACACGCTTCGCTCTACGACGCATTCATATAATTCTTGTGCACGGATGCACGCTTCCACTTGATAGAGTTCTGTGGCATTGTACCACAACTGTATTGCTTTGCTAATAAAGTATTCTCGTTCGATACTCGTGCGCTTGATATATGTCTCGATATACTTTGTTTCAATATTCTATCTTAGTGTTCAACTTATGTTACAACTTCTATTCTCCAAACTACGCACGTTGAATCGATGATATTGCTAGCATACAACTAATATATTTTGGTAAGCATGAAGGAGTAGAGGAGAAGGGTCAGGGCCCGCCTACCTTATACTCATCTGCTTCATTGTTCTGCCGAGCCAACATAGCATATCGCTTCACCTGAGTCGTTACAGCCTATCCCCAATTTTTGTGGTCTGATGCGAAGCACGGTTTACTTAACTGGTATAACCATCCGAGCATGCCATGCTTCTCAATCATCCGATCCGAGCGGATTCAAGGAAGACTGCACCATCGCTAAGTCTGTTATCTCTGCATCGCTCTTAACTAGCCTACTGATTTTGTTGTATGATACTTGACTCCATGCTTCTACTAGCATCAAAGCAAATTATCGACCTCAGAAAGTCCCGGGTAAAAGCCTGCACATGAAACCAAAATCCGAATCAATACTTGTTTCCAATTCTGACTTATTGAAATATAACCAAACTATTGCCCCGTTCCAATCTGACTCAGCGTAATACACCATGCAGAGATGGGCATTACATAATATACCACTCAAAATAAGGTTCATCCTCGAACTAAAACCCATACTCGTTCTTTTTCGATAATACCAAACCTTCATTTTAAATACTGCCTCAAATTCACCTTCTCTGTTACGCTTGCACAAATTTCTTAACTCCACATCGCTTTCCTACAGCTCAATTCGAGTTCGACATATCCCTTAGTTTGGCTTCGTACACATATTTTAGGCATCCCTAAAATATTTGCGTTTCAGCCAAGCTTAGTGATAACAAAGTGGAGCAAGTTGCGGTGCGACTTTGTTCCCAGAATACTAATTATTTCATACTCCTGACTGAAGTGGCCTTAGTGTCCATTCCCGTAAGTCAATCGCATGCGCACTATTTCTAAATATCTGATTTACTGCTACGGATCTCTACGCACAACGTGATTCATACCGTATTCTATCTATATATGTTTCGTACTAAAAATTTGACTTGTGCATTACGTCGAGTCGTTGCGCATCCAATTGCAACGAGTCTCCTCAATACTTTTTGTTTCTTAAATCCTTCGCATCGATAATCCCGTGCATGCATTTCATCAAGCCCTTGTGCATCTAATTGCAATAAGTTTTCTGCAACACACTTCCGTCCAACTGTTAGCCACCTCTTATCCAACTATTTCTCAAGTCTTGCTTAATATGGACTCAGTCCAACATCTGCACGCATTCTCTGCCTCAACTCATGCTATTGCCCGCCTATCTATTTCTTATGATCATCCTTCTGAACTGCTAATGCATCGACGTCTAGGATCACCCCCACTAGAAAACTTACCCAGACAATGTACTAAGTCTTCCCAATATAATAGACTTACTTAAACCGACCATACCCATGTTTACAAAATTTGCTGTACGATTCCATTCCTCAATATACTTTCTGTCTATCTCGATTCTCAAAATACTCTGATATGTTATTGCACCGTCTCGACATATATCTCTAGCGTTGATCAGATCTATAACCAATGCTAACTACTCTTCGATTCTCACTATAAAATTGATAATGTACAAAGGAATCACTCTACCCGACACCAATGTTTCATCCGACGCATCCGATGTTACATCATCTATCGAATATGAAATTATCAACCATCAAAATCTCGCTATATTATTTTCAGCCGAAGGCTATTCCATCGAATTCTAAAATTAAAATTAGATCGCCTAGACTTATCCTCAACATGCACCACTCAATATTTATCCTCGATGCAATCTTTTATGCGTCATCTTCTGGGCCATCCTATGGGTCTCTGGAGATTTATTTGATTCAGCGGTTAAGTCTCTAGGCTCATCTGCCCCTAAGCTACGCTCGATAATTATGGATCATCAATGATGTACAGTTACTAAGGACCATACTATATCTTATTCTGAAGCCAAATCAATCCCAATGAGTTATATGGGACTCTACCGCAAATCCAAAATTATTTTAAATTCTGAACACGCATGTACTACCTGTCAACATATCCGCTAACCAAAAAAATATTTAGCCGTCTAAGGTTTGAGTCTATCTACCCTTTGATCGATATTTAAGGTACTCTATACTCGATGAAACCATTCTTCGTTCAATTGCCAATACCGTTAGCTAATTTTGCTAACTCTATCATTATGCCATGAATCCATCAAGTAAATTCTGATCGCTCGATACGACTTCTCGTATCGTTACTCATAAATATTCTGAATCATAGTCTTGTTCTGTTTTGTATTCTTACATCACACTTAAGTTTTCTGCGCATCTATGTCGCTCGAGCGATACTGTAAATTATCTTGTCGTTAAGTCCTGTCGAGTTTTCTCAAAGGTCCATCCCTTATGATCCTTGCTATATTTTGATTATTTCATCTCTATGTCAATTTTCATGCGTTTTGACGTGTCACACAATCCCAACGACTCGTGCACCAATCTTGCGGTAGGGTCACTCCAACTATATTCGTTTTGATATGCCACGTCTGTATCGATACTGTAAGGGTCAACTTTAATTCTAACTTAACACCAACTTGATTCGCATTGCCTCTATCTATGTTTCATAGGAACTTGCCTATGTTTGTTACATCATCTCGCTAATATCCGCCTTCGTCTATGCCTCAATCATGTAACCTAGTTACCGATCATAAGTCACAAGCAACAACGATCAAGTCATCGATATTTTATATGACACGAATTATTTTCAAATTCTTTATTCTCAAACGAGTTCCTCTGCTCGGTCAACTATTTCTTTGTATTTACAAATCCATGGACTATGCTTGTTACTCCTCGATTCGCATCGATCCCCCATGCACGTGTGTAGACCTAGCCATTTTCGATTTTCTTTGCCTCAACTTTATGCATCTACAACCGTTTTTATCGAACTCTGATTTGTGCGACCCGATTATGACATTCCAATTTTTTATCCAACTGATCCCATGATCTTTTCCATATTTGGATCGCATCGCTTAGAAATATTTAACTTTCTATTCTGATTCGAACATTCATCCAACAGATTCAGTTGTTACCTCGACATATAATTCCCTTCGTTATTTTTAGCCAACTATCCGTCGCACACTTTCCAAATTCTCGTCCGATATAACGTTCGTTCGAGACGAGAGTCTGTTCCCAGTCGTTCGAACATAATACATCAAAGAATACTTGAGTCTAAAATTTCTCAAATGAGTCTCGGTACTATCTCGGTCAGTGCAGGTAATCTATCGTTGTCCAAACTAATGATTTGACGCATCGATCACTTCGTGGCATGGAATATAGGACTCAAAAATTGAGCCACTCCTGGCATCAAACTTCACACTACATCGATACGACATCTATTCTGAACTTTCTATCCCGCGGTGATCTTACCGATAACGAACCTAACGTTCGCTTACTCAAAGTTTGACACGAAACTCTACCATCATACATTATCACTTTCTATTTCTGTTAATATCGTCTGTTGCATCTCGTGCAACGTTTTCTTTTCAAAATTATAAGCCATTTCTCAAATCGTTTAACATGTTTGTTATTGTTCTGATGTAACCACGTATATACTATCGTTCGAGAGATTAACTTATTGTACCGATGCAACAAACATCACTCGAATCAACTTGGCATATGATATACAATAATGTCGCATGGTGATATACGGTATTACGATTGATAGAAGTTAAATGCAGCAAACACACACAACAGTTTAAGTTTATATAGACTTGTTGTATGAAACATCCAGTGCAGCATCGAGTAGAGTCAAGAGTTGTTCGAACACGACGACAACTTTAGAACTTGTGATAAAATAAATGATTATCCAAGGAAGTAAAATTGGATGCTCTGATACCACTTTGTCATACCTCCACTCTATAAAGTCGATAATCGTCCCCCGACGTGATATCGTACGTGCCTAGGTTATACAACACACAAGACAAGAAGATAAAATATAATAGTTTTATAGAAAATACCGAGTTACTGCGCAAGATTTATAGAGTCATAATGAAACACGCAGAGTATGCGAAGTAAAGCCCTTTTATATATAATTGCAGCGGTTACAATGGCTTGAATAGCCCTATTAAATATGCCAAGTTGGCTTACAATACTAATTGATCTCTCTTGCTCACAAATAATTTTACCGTTTCATACATCATGTCTTCGTATATCAAGCACACATCCCGTCCGAACACATGTACGTTGTCATTCCGAGCTTCCAATGCCTAAGGTACGTCTGAATGATCTTTCATACCTGGGGGTTGGAGGATCAGTACGCATCTTGTACTGGTGAGCATGATAACCCACTTACCTAAACTGACACTAGGTAATCATGTGAAGCATACAAATTATTTGGTGGTCTTTCTATTTGAACTAGTTGAATTTAAGTTCATATTATGGCACTTTACGAAAGCAGTAAATCATGTACGCATGTAAGCATATTATACTTGAGTTAGGTAAGTAAGGAGGAGATGTGCTTGTATGCATGATAATCATTTCAATCTCGTAAGCGGACAAGTATGTTATACTCGATCACATCAAAAGCTAAATATATTATATTCGGTCACCTCAATTTACTAAGTATGTCATGCTCGAATTGCGTACGTAAAATAGATATCGAGTATTGAACTGCGTCATTCATTCGTATTATACTTCTAATGCCACTCATTGTGACTTATGTCCCAATTCGATGCGCACACCATTGCACCAATACAAGACGAACACTTTTCTTGCCCCTGAATCAGACATTCGTTAATGTATGCCTTATCTATAAGAAGGTCACTAGCGATACACATGCCTCCATATTGGACTTCTCTTTTTGATAAGTAAGGAATACTTCGATCCGGATTGAGAGCCCCCGCCAAAGGCCCATCTTATCCGTAACATAGGACCGCCTGTCTAGTGTTTGATAATAAACGAAAGAAATTTAAACTAGGTTTATACGAAACCCTTTCTTTGTTTACAAACAAGAAAAAGAAGTACAATTAATCCTATACGAGGATGTTAAGTACAAAAAATTGATTCTGGAGAAATATTACTATAGGATTCTGATCTGCGGTCGATCACTTTGTCCCTTGGACCACACGATGACGAAGAAGTGCTGTAAAAGAAGAAGAAGAAGCTTCAGAAATTACGGGAGGGATTGAACTCTCATTGCCAAAGTTGTCAATCAACACTCTTTGTATATGCTCTCTCTCTTTCTGATCTTGACTTTGACCTCTGAATGTTTTTTGACCTTGGACCTCCGTGGCCGGAGGTCTCTATTTATAGGGTTCAGTCACAGTTGGCGTAGAAACTGAACAATGGAGAGAGCTGCACCTTTTATACGGCAGTTATAATAACTGCCACCCACATATGAATAATCTCCTGAATCGACGTGTGACGCGTGTCCCATTACGAGGTAATGCGTATAATCGCTCATCGAAGATCACGGCATGCAAGCCACGTAGGTAACTGCCCCTCGCGTAGAGAAGGTTGGCATAAAAGCCAAATAACTGTCACGTTGGCGTAAAAGCCAAATAATTATCTTGTTGGCGTAGAAGCCAAATAGCTGTCTTGTTGGTGTAGAAGCCAAATAGCTGTCTTGTTGGTGTAGAAGCCAAATAGCTGTCTTGTTGGCGTAGAAGCCAAATAGCTGTCATGTTGGCGTAGAAGCCAAATAGCTATCATGTAGGCGTAAAAGTAAGTAGCTGTCATGTAGGCGTAGAAGACAAATTCTACGTAAAGTATGATAGTGCATAGATAGGTAACCGGCGTAAAGATAGCCAATTATCCTTCTTTGACTGAGGTCTTGAGCGTATTCTGGGCCAAATAGCCTTATCACGCACCTTTGCAAATATAGCCTGAGTTGGCATATTTCGAGGAGATGGCATACGACGTACTCCTATAGTTGAAAATAGCCAGGTCAGCGTATTTTGAGGAGATAGCATACGGCGTACTCTTATAGCTGAAAATTGCCTGTTAGCGTAATATGCAGAGATGGTGATATGAGCGTATTAGTCCTAATTATAGCTCTTCCAGTCATTAAAAGTAGAACCAAATCTCGTGCATTAAATGCAGAGATCTGCTCCCATCTCGCGCATTAACTGCAGAGACGTGTCTCGAGTTCTGTACGAAGAACAGATTTTGACTTGGCGGTTAGTTTTGTCTCATCCTGAGCGTAAAAGCTCATCTCTGCCTGTGTAAAATAGGCAGCGTATTACTTGAATGCGTAAACAACATCTTATATCAAGGATTATGTCACTAAACGACAGTCTGGGGCTCTTTGCAGAATCATCATTACAGCCGTCCTCTCGGTCGTCGTGCAGTACTCTTTGTCAGGAGTCAGGTTCATTGCTTCGTCTGACAGGTTCATTCGAGGAATACGAAGAGTTCCTCGTACAACTTCCCGTTGCATTAAAAGCAGACAGGTTTTACGCTGAAGTGGCGATGTAGCAACCTTTTTACGCCAAAGTAGTCTTGAAGTACTACTTTACGCGAACGGTTCTGGAGCTCTGTTTTACGCTGCGTGGCGTTGAAGCTCTGTTGTACGCCAATGGCTCTGAAGCCATGTTTTATACCACACAATGTTGGGGCTCTATTTTACGTGGGCTTCCTTCATGTTGAGGGTTTTACGCGTATATTTCCCCAGCGTATTTTTCATGCTTCTACAAGACCCCCTTCAAAGTTTTCAAATTCCTTGTAATTTGAAATACTTTGAATGAAGCATGAAATGGTCAAACTTGACTCATTCTGCGAGGCTGATTTCTCGGCAAATATTTAGGAATTTGTTGGGATTTGGTGTGTTCTCCTCTGCCTATATAAAGGTGAATGAGTGAACCTGTTTTTCCCACACTTCCTTCACCAAAACAAAAGAGAGATGGTTGCCAAGATTCGTTGGGCTGACTTGAGGAAGAAGAGGATCATGTTCTTCCAACATGTAAGGAGCCATAAAAAGAGGTATCTTCGAGCAAATATCCTCTACAACGATGGATCATGGAAGGATATTATAGTTTTCTTTGCTCGGGGTAATCAGCAATTTCATATGGCGATTCGTCCATGAGAGAGGAAGGGTCGTATTAGACCACACAGCTTGCAAGCTGTATTTTCTCCCTTATGGCGCTGGACGAAGGCAGACAGCTTGGTCCTGTCTTCCAATATTGTATTGGGTCTGAACCCCTAACACAAATCTAGGGCATGACTGCCATGGTGTATGGAGGGTAGGCTTGCAAAATTGATACATGCCCAATTCTGTATCCTCCCGCCATTTATCATTTTCTTGTTAATCGGCCGCAGAAGCCGATTAACTGCTGTAGAAGACGAAAAAGATCTACACCAATATAAGAACCTGGCACAACAGATTTTCGGTATGATCTTAAATGAGAATGAGAAACCCTTGTAGAAAAAGTATTTCCATCATCTGTAATCATGAAGATGAAAAACCCTTTATAAACTGGATTTCCATCATATGTAATCATGATTAATAGATTTGTCTTCTTTTACACATCTGATGATTTGCCATATTTGCTTTGAAGATGTCTGAACAGTGTGCATCTTCGACATGTCTAAATAATTTTACGCCGACTCTGATAAAAGAGTATCTGATCTCGTTCCGTCTTTTAGGCGCAACTGAAGACGTAGAAGGCTTCTTAGCATTAAGTTGTCTTGAATATCAAACTGTCATGCTATTTTGGACGAGGAGTCACGTAGAATTTTGAACTGTGACTTCTCTGATACAAAGAATTCTTGTTCAGACCATCATCTTCAAGAATGGTTTCCCGAAAATCCCTTGAAAAAGGGCGAGAAATGTCTGTCGAAAAGGCCATACTTGAATTTTTTGTAAAAGATTCTGACTGGATTTTGGATGAACTTCCAATAGCCCAAGAAGAATAGTCATCTTTAATGCTGAACTCTGTGGTTTCAGGCACTTAGAATATTTTGTAGCAAAAAAGGAGCATTTTTTGCGTAAACCCTTATAATTGGCCATCTGTAGCTTTTGAGCGTAGAATCGTAGATTTGTAGCCTCTGAGCGTAAAAAGCTTTCGAGCGTAAAATCATAGATTTGTAGCCTCTGAGCATAAAATCGTAGGTTTGTAGCCTCTGAGCGTAAAAGCTCCTAAGCGTAAAAGCATCTGAGCGTAAAACCATAGATTTATAGTCTCTGTGCGTTAAATCGTAGATTTGTAGCCTCTGAGCATAAAAGCTCCTGAGCGTAAAATCATAGATCTGCTCTACGCGTAAAATCTGGATCCACTGACTGTCCGTCTTCTTTTTTCAAATGATAGGCTGACGTGGTCCCAAATCATAACCGAATATTAAATATCGAATTTGGTTAGGGATTCGAAGAGTTATCCGAACTCTATAAATAGCCTAAGGTCTTGAGAGAGAAACTCTTTATCTATCTTCGCAAAACCCTAGCTTTCTAAAAACCTTTCTTCTTCGTCTGCTTTTCTGAGAACTCAGATTCGCCATGGCACCTAAACAGGCTTCCACTGTTAAGGGAAAGAAAGTCTCTTCCTCTTCTCGCTCCTCTGCTCAAGCACGGGCAACTCCCATTAGGCAGAGCGAGCCCCGATCTGAACGAAGCGCTCTGCCGTCGAGCTGTGCTCCAGACGTCATAGGTAAAAGAACTTCGAGGAAAAATAGAGGACCTTCCGTATATGTTGTACGTGTATGCGAACCAATACGCCCATATTTCTAACGTTTCAGCGTAAAAACTCCATCTTTTTGCAGTCTGGCGTAAAAACTAAGACTGTCAAAATTTGGCGTATACTTCAAACTTTGGGTTCTATGCGCTGGATGAAAATTCCGGCGTAAAAACTCAAATTTTTGGCAGTCTGGCGTAAAAACTCAGACTGTTGAATTTTGGCGTATACTGCCAACCTTGAATTTTATGCCTCGGAAATAGGTTCCAGCGTAAGACTCAAGTTTTTGAAGTCTTGGCGTAAAAGCTCAGACTGATAATTTTTGGCATAAACTACAAGAAGGTAGCGTCTAGTGTAGAAATTGACTTGTTTTCTTGCATTTTACAGTGGACTTGCAGATCCCTCATTTGGCTGAAGTGATGGGCTCTGCTATCGAGATGTTGAACTCAAACTAACTGGAGAATTTGTCCCATGTGACATTCTCCATCTCTAGAGCCAATTATCCTGAAGAAATAGGAACCCTGATATCGTCCCAAGGAGAACGCATGCTGCTGAGTATGATTAGTGGGGAGCCCCTGACATACATAGACGGGACGGAGTATAAGAAACCTGGTTTCTTATTCGGGGATGTTATTGACAATCAATCCCAGACTAAACCCAAGAAGGAGGATTGGGTGTTCACTGCTGAGGGCACGGTCATGTATCTGCCGAAGATGCCCAGGGATTACCCTATCTTAGTCTTCTTTTATTGCACATATCCTAGGAAGATGATGTAGACTCTGACTCCAGATCTTCACGGCCGATCGGGGAAAATCTTATACAACAAGGGATACGACCGGGGGGCCTATATGAGCCGTCCTTCAGGCCCTGTTATGCCCTTTAGGGGATTACTACCGGGTAGTGTCCCGAGTGAGGATACTTCGCTGATCCAGCCGGTTCAGATATCGACCTTCTACAATGACTTTATGGGGCAGGGAGGAATGTACCCCAGGGTTAACCCTCGCACCAGTTGATGGCTTAGCCCCGGGAATCTTCGATGGCCAGTTTAGCTGCCTGGGCCCTGAAGCACTTCCAAGTGGAGCTAAAAAATATTAGCTTGTTCGCGGCTGTGAGTGCCACAAGTGTTGGGTTGCCTGTTAACCCTAACTTATTTTTAGCATTGATGGAGCGATACAATTCGCTCACTGGGACTTTTGCCACTCCGCTGGGTGAGTTGGGCTTGGCCCTTCATGAGATGGTAGAGATTTCAAGGCTGCCAATGGGGGACGCTCCTTATAAAGAGTACGTTCCTACAAACAGGGAGTTGAGGGATACAAACCCTCGGGCAGTGGCGGTGTATCAGGAGCTGATGAGCCACTACTTTACCTGCACCACCTTCTACAGAGAGCCATCTGATTTGTCTCATATCAACAAGTGGGCAGCCTATCTCTTCTTCCACCAGGACAGAAATGCTAAGCTGGACAAGGTGGTAGATAGCCGAGACAAGCCCTTGAATCTCCTGAGCATGCTTAGTGCCGACACGGTCGATGACCTCATCGAAGATGCAGGGGCTCCGGATTATGTTCTCGATGAGGACATCAGAGGTTATCTTGCAGGCACAAAATCCTTCAGTTATATGAGGCATTGTCGCAAGCCTCTGTCACGGGAAGCTCAACTGGCTGGCTTCCTCTCCGTCTGGCTTTGCCGTTGGGTAGTACCTGACATCGCGTCTGTGGATCGCATACATCACAATACCTTATGGCCCATAGTACGTTTGGTGTTCGGAGCAAGACTGGGCCTGCTTCCTGCTATGGTATGTAGAATACAAGCAGGCTTGAGGGCCCTTACTGATGGGCTGCTCGCAGATGAGATGCAGTGTAAAAGATTTCCCAGAGTGGAATTACCCTTCCTGTACCTGATAGGATGGTTAATCCTTTATAACACTAGGGTGATGTCTCCCGGCTCTGCCAGCAGTTCAGGAAATAACTTCTTGTTGAATTACAAGAATTTCTCTTGGAACGTGGCGACCGTCATAGATTACCGGCGGGCGTTAAATGTTGCCCACAGCTGGAAGCTCTTCTGTATCGTCCCCCCTGTACATATCAATCAACAGGGGACGAAACTTAAGGATGAAGGTCGTGGGAGGACCATTCTTTCTTCTGAAGCCTTCTACTGGTTGGTCTGCATTAGACCTTCCTACTTATTGTACAGAAGTGAGGACCATTGCTATCTGGAGCCTTATCTGCCTAGTCGATTTGCCAGACAATTTGGGTATGACTAGCTGCATGTGGGGAATGCCCTAACCAGCTTCAAGTCCAAAGGTGGACTTATTGATGGAGCCAGAGGGTGGCGGTACTTTATCATGGGCTGTACCGGTGCAACGTTTGCTGTGCCCTATACTTCTTTCTCCATGGAGCTGCGCATCCTTCACTTGTACGCGCAGTTCTATGCGTCCATCAATACCTTCCATCGCAATTTTGATGTGCATGGAAGTTTTAGGATGTCTTCCCATAGGTCCACTGGAAGGGAGGATATTTCGTCTGTTTCCTCGGATGAGAATGAAGACACCACCAGGGCAGACAATTTTTTATTGATAATACCGAGAGGCGTAATAGCTCTGCCGGCAGAGCCTCTCGTTATCCCCCATAAACGGAAGGCTTCCACTCTGAAAGAGCCTTCCCCCCGCAAGAAAAAGATTGCCAGAGGTTCGAAAAGGGCTTCCACCAGAGGGGCTTCTAGGAGCGAGCCTGTCGTTTCCCCTGTTGGGGATAATTCTTTGATTTGAGGTCCTTCGCCTTTTAGAGAGGGAACCTCCATAGTTCCGGCTGACAGTACCGGAGATTATTTGCTCGAGACTGCTGTCGCTACTACTGCTACTGGTAGTGCTTCGAGGTCGCCTTCAAGGCCGAGCATATTAAGGATACCTTTATCTAGACAAATAATGGGAATAACTCCTCATTCGTCTGTAAGTATGTCCAACGAGATTCCACCCGATGAACCTTGAGTGGATCTTGGTGACGACTGGGAAGACTATCCTCCAACGTCAGTTGGTGCACCCTCTTCTTCAGGTATGACTGCTCGCTTAGCATCATTAAGAAATGATTTAGCTGTACAGGCTGCGGACGCGACATATATACCATCGGCCATGGGTAAATGTTGTCTTTACACCTCTTTTAGGAAAATTAACATCAAGTTGATATTAACTTTCTCTTGTCTTCTTTTCAGGCAAAGACATCTCTGGGGAGGGCGGAGTTGATGCAACCTTTGACTTTGTTGCGGATCCTGCCGATGAGACGGTGGTGTTTGATGCCGAAGAGGCATGTTTTGAAGCTGCCGATCCTTTATTCGCGATATTTTTGGGTGTCGTCTCGCCAACAGCAGTTCAGATATCGTCAGAGAAGGATGATCCCGTCATCACGACAGTGCCTCTTTCGTTGAGTACGCCAGCAACTTCAACCGTTGTTGGTGTCCCTTTTTTTGTAGCGCCATCTGTAGAGGCAACGGCCGTGGCAACATCCTTTGCAGTCGCTCCTGAAAGAAGATTTTCTGGTATCGCAGCCACTTCCAGCTTGCATTAGATCTTTGATATGCTGGTTGAACAATATACCAGCCTATTCTACCATAGTTTGAAGGAGTTGATTTCCATGGTGCTGGAGAAGAACATGAGTTTTAATAATCTGCTGACGTCCTCCCAGCTTGCGATAGCGCCGATCAAAAATTTCAACGACGCTGGACGAGCTGATGTTCTGGAGAAAATAGTTAATGGTTTAGAATAACCCATTAATAAATATTTGCAACTTTCTCGAGGCAACATCAATGATATAGTTCAGGCTGAGTACGACTCCTTGACTGCGAAGCTTGTTGAGCAGATGGGATCTCTGAATAAATTCATCCAGGCACAGCAACAAGAGATAGATGAAGAGCAGGCTGTCTTGGCGGAAGTTATTCCTCAACTAACCAAGTGCGAGTACGAATGTGAGAAAAATGATGCGAGGGTTTGCAACTTGGAAGCTAAACTTGCTCAGGTAAAGGAGCGGGCTCTCAAGACGTCGGCAGCTCGAGATGTGCTGAAGTGCTAAGCGGCTACAACTCAGCAGAACTTGGTCAATGCGGGTGTCATCTACGCCGGTTTTGTTGAAGCTCTGTCTGAACTATCCCTTCTGAGCGATGACGAGGCACGACTGGAGTGAGCTCGCACTAATATATTGAACTCCAGGAATGAGAGGATGGCTGCTCTGGCGCAACAGATTCGCGACTTGACTGCTCCTCCCCAATGATGTACTTTTTGCTTCTTTTATAATTTTGCTTCCCCGGAGATAATAAAGAGGCTTTATCTGACTTTGTGGACCCATCATTTTTGAAATATAAATGATAGGCTAGGGTGAAAGTGATATCAGAGGTAATATGGACGTTCGATAAGCTTCAGCTGGATATATCTATTCAGAGGTTATATGGACATGATAGAATATAATCCAACTAAATTTGTATACAAAACACTATCAGAGGTAATATGGACGTGATAGGTTTTGAAGTTCCAAATTAGTTAAACATATCTATTCAGAGGTCATAAGAACATAATAGAATATGCTCCAACCAGTCTTTGTACGTAGTATCATCAGAATGAGATCTTTACCATACTCCGTTTAAGCAAGGGTGATTAAGCGTAGTACTTCTTCAGGAATTTGCCGTTGATATGAGCCATTATCAGATCTCCATTAGGCTTGGCTAATCTGTAAGCGCCATTTGAGAACGTCGTCTCAATCACATAAGGGCCCTCCCATTTGGGCTGAAATTTACCCTTACTCTTGTGAGTAATGATCATTGGCCTCTTCACTGTCATGACCCAATTCCGTAGAATCATTTGAGGCATCCCCCGAATCGTGACCGCCGTACGGGCCTGGGGTTGCTCCCGTACAAGGCTTTAATGATTTACATAACAAGCACATATTCAGAGTATGCAGATAATTGAAACACAGATTTGAAACATGGAAAAGTTCTCTTTATTGATAATGAACATCTATTACAAACTCCTGAACGAGTCAGCTATTTTGCCGAACGGCTTACAAAAGTGTTGACTCAAAATAAGATAGCAGTCCTGTACATTACATCCCTTTATAACTTCAAAATGTATAGACCTTCGGGCTGGAGGACGGCTTTGCCATGAAGCTGCATTGTGTATGGAAAGTTACAAGCTTCTTCTTCAAGTACTTCAAAAAGTGGCACGATCGGAAGATGCGCCCGCAGCTGGACTGGATCGGGAAGACGACTTTGGCTCCTCGCTCGGTTCGCCTTGGTACGGAGAACCTGTTTCAACGAGGGTCAGCATGTCGAAACATACTGGTGAAGGCGAGCTAACCTGACTATACCAATCAACACGTTGTTTTAATGAAGCATGCATATTTTTGTGGGTTTCTATCTTGCCTTAGTTCATTTACAAGTAAGCAGCATATAGAATTTACTGAAATGAACTTGCCACCGTTCGATGGATTTTACCTGCCCGTCCGAATCACCTGCACAATACTTACTCTGCCTTTCCTGCCACGAAGACACAAGTTAGTTGCAACAGGTTTAAATATACAGAGGATTACTAGCATAATACCACGAAGGACGATTTATAGTCTCATGACGAAAGGGTGTACAACGCGGGTGGCAAGCCCCCGATGTACGCCTCATTCCGACGATACAGACGACTATACAGACGTTCCGTCCGGATCGGATCGGTCCCAGTGCCCTGACGACCGTTCGCAGGAACCAGAAACCTTGTGCACAAGTTGTCCGTGATCGAACGATATGTTAACTGATTTAGCAGATCATGCTGTTAAGGCAACACGAGTACAAGACAAGCATAATTTCATGATTTATTTTGCAGAGCCTCACTGAACAATTATTTGCATACAAGGTGTGTTCTATACTTAGCATAATTTATAGAACATTGAACGAACTAGCATACAACATGATAACCGTTCACAAGTTTAGTTGACAAGCAATATTGTACCAAGTCTATTTCATTTTTATCTTGGTATCTTTTAATTATTACTTGGTATTGTTTGATCGGGGCAACAAGAATGCAAGAGTTTATTAGGCGTGAAGACTTGGAAGCAGGGCTAGCTAATCGGGTCGGTAGCCACTCACTTAGATTGTTGGAAGGGAGAAGGAAAGAGGCGCTTCACGACTCCGCTCGCAAGCCGCCTACTGCTCGTTTACCTGCATTACGAATAGCTCGATCAATACCTCTTCCACTCTTTCCAATCTTGAAATTGAAGTACAGTTCAATGAACGAAAACAATGAAAACCATCAAAACCGTTCAAGAAAAACAAGCAATCCCCAAACCAACTTAAAGCACGAAAGCAACAAGCGACATCGAAAACCGAGGCAATAAAAGATAGCAGCGGAGAGGTCCCTCCTGACTCTGCCGCTAAGTCGATCCCGGGGGCACGGTCCACTGAATATGAGAATCGATTCTGAAGAAACAAATCCATAACAAGGACGAGTTCTTGTTTCAATCTATTCCGATCGAACGATACCGTCTAGTGTTTCTTAGCCGCGCTCTCTGCACCGGGAGAACGGGACGCTACATCCTATCCAACCAATTGGAAGTTTTATCCCGAAACTTAGGAACAGAACCTACCGCTAGGGATTATTTAGTTGTGGCAGAAGCTTAGAGGGGAGCGGACAATCTCGAGATACGTATCCCGTCCACCACAGTTAAAGCATAGACCTTTTCGGCGATAACAATTGTCAGTGGTGTGCCCCGACTTTTTGCAGAAATCATAGAATAGTCTCGGGTTTCCCTTCTGATTGCCACCATGGTTTTGACGCTTTGCAGCGTTGTTTCCTCCATAGTTGCTTTGGCGTTTGTGACTGGATGTATGCACAGCGCAGGCAGCAACATGAGGATATTGTGGTTCAAGTAATAGAGTGTGATTCATGACTTCACGCATTGTACCATACTGATTAACGACTACGTGCCCATGGATGGCAGGGCGCAGACCGTCTTCAAACCTTCTAGCTCGACTCGCTGCATCAGGTAAATAGGCTCTAGCAAATTTGGAGAGTCGGTTGAATTCAGCAGAATATTGCTTAACTGTCATACTGTCCTGCCACAGCTGTACGAACTCGTTTTCCATCTGACGTTGTACTGGAGGGGGTATAAACTCCTCTTCAAACGCGGCACGAAAGGTTGTCCACGAGATCGCCTCCTCTCCGTGATCAAATTAGAGAGATCGTCGATGCACGTCCCACTAATCGTGTGCATTGAGGCGGAGCTGTAGTTGCGCACAGGCGACGCACTTCTCTTTGGGGACCACTAGCAGAGCAAAGTGGTCTTCAAGTTCGGCTAGCCAATCTAAAGCCACAACTGGCTCCTCAGTCCGATTGAATAGAGTATTGCAGGCTTTCTTGAAGTGGCCAAAGTCGAAGGCAGTCATTTCCCTCGGCCTTAGAATTTGTGGCGGTTCTACTTCAAGCACAGGCTGTTCCACAGGAGTCTTTGTTGTTGCGGCGGAATGGTTGGCAGCCAAAGTCTGAACAATCTATTGTAGGATATCTACCTGCTTTTGCTGGACTGAGAATCGGGCCTCTAGATTGCTTTCGAACTTGGATTGGCGAGCATCATCTCTTTGTCGTTGTGATTCTAACATTTGCATCACCCGCTCAAGCGGGTCGACTTGAGATATGCCACGCTGGCTCTGAGAGCTTCCCGAAGTGCCCGAACTACTTTCTTGGCCGTGCGTTTCGTCCGGTGCTTGCGCTGCAGATTGCGTTGGTGCCATTCCTTCAAAAGAAGGTAAATTACTTTAGAATCATAATATATTATGGACTCATTGCATGAATGTATCTCATTTTGGCCTAGCGAGTTCAAGAGTTCGCACAAGAATTTGATCGTTAAAGGAACTTTTCCAGCACGAGTCTAAGGAACATTGAATCTGTGCTCTGATACCATTATGTCACGACCCAATTCTGTAGAATCATTTGAGGCGTCCCCCGAATCTTGACCACCGTGCGGGCCTAGGGTTGCGCCCACACAAGGCTTTAATGATTTATATAACAAGCATATATTCAGAGTACGCAGATAATTGAAACACAGATTTGAAACATGGAAAAGTTTCTTTATTGATAATAAACATCTATTACAAACTCCTGAACGAGTCAGCTATTTTGCCGAACGGCTTACAAAAGTGTTGACTCAAAATGAGATAGCAATCATGTACATTACATCCCTTTATAACTTCAAAATGTATAGACCTTCGGGCTGGAGGACGGCTTTGCCACGAAGCTGCATTGTGTATGGAAAGATGCAAGCTTCTTCTTCAAGTACTTCAAAAAGAGGCGCGATCGAAAGATGCGCCCACAGCTGAACTGGATCGGGAAGACGACTTTGGCACCTCGTTCGGTTCGCCTTGGTGCGGAGAACCTGTTTCAACGAGGGTCAGCATGTCAAAACATACTGGTGAAGGCGAGCTAACCTGACTATACCAATCAACACGTTGTTTTAATGAAGCATGCATATTTTTGTGGGTTTTTATCGTGCCTTAGTTCTTTTACAAGTAAGCAGCATATAGAATTTACTAAAATGAACTTGCCACCGTTCGGTGGATTTTACCTGCCCGTCCGAATCACCTGCACAATACTTACTCTTCCTTCCCTGCCATAAAGACACAAGTTAGTTGCAACAGGTTTAAATATACAGAGGATCACTAGCATAATACCACAAAGGACGATTTATAGTCTCAGGACGAAAGGGTGTACAACGCGGGTGGTGAGCCCCCGCTGCACGCCTCATTCCGACGATACAAACAACTATACAAACATTCCGTCCGGATCGGATCGGTCCCAGTGCCCTGACGACCGTCCGCAGGAACCAGAAACCTTGTGCACAAGTTGTCCGTGATCGAACGATATGTTAACTGATTTAGCAGATCATGCTGTTGAGGCAACACGAGTACAAGACAAGCAGAATTTCATGATTTATTTTGCAGAGCCTCACTAAACAATTATTTGCATACAAGGTGTGTTCTATACTTAGCATGATTTATAGAACATTGAACGAACTAGCATACAACATGATAACCGTTCACAAGTTTAGTTGACAAGCAATATTGTACCAAGTCTATTTCCTTTTTATCTTGGTATCTTTTAATTATTACTTGGTATCGTTTGATCGGGGCAAGAAGAATGCAAGAGTTTATTAGGCATGAAGACTTGGAAGCAGGGCTAGCTAATCGGGTCGGTAGCCACTCACTTAGATTGTTGGAAGGGAGAAGGAAAGAGGCGCTTCACGACTCCGCTCGCAAGCCGCCTACTGCTTGTTCACCTGCATTACGAACAGCTCGATCAATACCTCTTCCACTCTTTCCAATCTCGAAATTAAAGTGCAGTTCAATGAACGAAAACAATGAAAACCATCGAAACCATTCAAGAAAAACAAGCAAATCCCCAAACCAACTCAAAGCATGAAAGCAACAAGCGACATCGAAAATCGAGGCAATAAAAGATAGCAGCGGAGAGGTCCCTCCTGACTCTACCGCTAAGTCGATCCCGGGGGCATGGTCCACTGAATATGGAAATCGATTCCGAAGAAACAAATCCATAACGAGGACGAGTTCTTGTTTCAATCTATCCCGATCGAACGATACCGTCTAGTGTTTCTTAGCCGTGCTCTCCGCACCGGAAGAACGGGGCGCTACATTCACAGCTAAAACTAGCTCACCAACTGCGAACACTCTTTCTTTCACTTTTTGATTAAAAGCTCTGGAAATGCGTGCTGGTAGAACGTAATGCGCTATTGAGCTTGAAGGCATTTCTCGTCTAATCCTTCTAGCTCTTGAAGCCGTAGTCGATCTTATTTTTCTGAGTCAACTCATTAGCCACTGCTATTCTGAGTGATAGAATTTGGATTTCAATGGGGAGAACTGCTTCACACCCATAGACTAATGAGAATGGGGTACAACCCGTCGGTGTTCGTATCGTTGTGCGTTATGCCCAGAGGCATTCTCCCAACTTCTCATTCCAATCTCTTTTGTTTGAAGAGACAAACTTCTTCAAGAGTTTAATAATGGTTTTGTTGAAGGCTTCCGCCAAACCATTAGCAGCCGGATTATATGCTGTAGGGGCCATATTTTATATCCGATTCTTATCGCAAAATCGATGAAACGCTTGGCTGATGGATTGAGGCCCATTGTCATGGATTATCCTTTGGGGTATCCTAAAGTGATAAATAACATGGTGCTTGATAAAGCTGATCACGTTGGATGTCTTTACCTCAGCAAAGGAGATCGCCTCCGCCCATTTAGAGAAATAATCGGTGATAGCCAATATGAACCGATGTCCTCTAGAAGACGACGGGTGAATTGGACCAATGATATCCATACCCCAGGCTTCAAAGGGCCATGATGCAATGGTAGGATGTAAATACTCAGAAGGCTGATGTATAAAATTCGCATGAACCTGACAGGTTTTGCATTATCTTGCATACTTCACTGCATCTGCAATCATAGTAGGCCAGTAGTAGCCCATCCTATTGATACGATCCTGTAGCTTAGGACTGGATTGATGTGTACCACATACACCATCATGAGCTTCACGGATAATTCGCTTTGCATCCTCATCGGAGAGATATTATAGCAGTAGTCCATCGTATGTTCGACGATATAGACTTTGTAAAGAGGTATCAAAATAAAAGCGTAATGATCGTCTTTTGATTGATACTACTTCTTTAGGATCCTCTGGTAAGATTTCGTATGCCATAAAATCTATAAAGGGACTTCTCCAGTCTCTCTTAGGAGGAACCGTGTTTGCGGCGTAGCTGCGTTCTAGGTGAAAGTTATTTTTCACACAGAACAGATCTCTAGTGAGAAGGGTCCCCGAGTTCTGCCTCCTTACAGGAATGGCTAGATCTGCAGCTAGACTAACCAGAGCATCAGCTTCCAAATTTTGAGATCGAGGCACATGTTCCAGGAAGAATCCTTTAAAAGACATGGCTATCTCGATCGTTGCTTGGTGATAAGGAATGAGGTCTGGATTGCGGACTACATATACTTCTCTGACCTGATTGACGATCCGCTGAGAATCACCAAAAGCTTCCAGGTATTCAACGTTCAATTCTTTAGCGACTTGAAGCTCGATTAGTAGAGCATTATACTCTGCCATATTATTAGAGCAGGGTTCGCTAAGAGAATATGCTCGATAGATAACGAGTTTATTAGGAGTTACTAGGATAATTCCTACTCCTGAAACCATGTTTCCCTTGGGACCAGTCCTGGAGGCACCATCGAAAAATAGCTGCCATGTATCACCTTCTATTGCAAAGTTACATTCTGCAACTTCGTCGGGAATATCCTCGTATAGTTTAGAGGTTTTCAGAATTTGATGAGCAGCTAAGAAATCAGCCAAGGCCTGACCCTTTATGGACTTCTGAGGGACGTACACCATATCATAAGGTGTTAATAACATCGCCTAAGTTGTGAGTCGAGAATTAAGGACGCTCGGCTTGTTCATCAGTACCCGAAGAGGATTGATTCTGGAGATAATATGAATAGTTTGGCCTATGACGTAATGTTGCATCTTCTGAATGATAAATAGTAGGGCCAAGCATTCTTTTTCCACTGGATTGTACCGATGTTCAGCTTCAACCATCATCCTGCTTAGGTAGTAGATAGCCTGTTCATGACCCTCATTTTTCTTCTGTGCGAGGAGAGCTCCTAAAGAATGATCCATTGCTCGAACATACAGCAAAAATGGTCTTCCTATGACGGGAGGCACCAAAACTAGTGGATTAGTGAGGTAGCATTTAATATCATTAAACGCTTACTGACAGGCTTCGTCCCATACAAAGGACACACCTTTCTTCATCAGGCGGGAAAAAGGTTGACATCTTCCTGAAAGGTTGGATATGAATCTCCTGATATAGGCTAGGCGACCTTGAAATCCCCTGAGTTCCCTCAGATTACGGGGTGGTCGCATTTCTAGGATAGCCTTTACTTTATCAGGGTCAACTTGAATGCCTTTGGCGGTAATGACAAATCTCAGGAATTTGCCACTGGATACACCGAGGAAGGACTTTGTAGGGTTCATTTTGAGCTGATGTTGGCGCATCAACTCGAACACCGTCTTCAAGTCTTGGATGTGAGTACGCTTGAGGCAACTTTTGACAGCGATGTCATCTACATAACATTCCACCATTTTATGTAGATGCTCGTGAAATATGTTACTCATAGCTCGCTGATATGTAGCTCCGATATTCTTCAGTCCGAAAAGCATGACTGTGTAGCAATATACCCCCAGTGGTGTACGGAAGGCAGTATGCTTCTCGTCTTCATGATCCATCTTAATCTGATTATACCATGAAAATCCGTCCATGAAAGACATGCGCTCAAAACTGTAGGTATTGTCGATTATAACGTCTATGATGGGAAGAGGGAACTCATCCTTGGGGCAAGCCGCATTGAGATCTCGGAAGTCGATACAAATACAAACTTTCTCACTTTTCTTTATGACTGGGACAACTTTGGTGACCCAATCAGGATGCTGTTCTTCCCGGATGAACCCGCAGGCTACCAGTTTCTTGATTTCAGCTTTAATGGCATCCATCATATCCGGGCAGAACCGGTATTGGTGCTGCTTTACAGGCTTCGAATTGGGCAGTATGTTGAGCTTATGGGTAGCCACTTTTGGATCAAGACCTGGCATATCCTCATAATTCCACGTGAAGATATCGATATATTCTCTTATCATCTAGATTATTTCTTTTCTTTCTTCTTCGGAAAGATTGTTGCTGATAAATATCGGCTTTGGTGAGAGTTTATCCCCAACATCGACTTGGATAACTTTATCTTCAGTGGGCGGTTCTCTCTGTTCGAACCAGAGTTTCCATTGTGTATCCATTTGCTGTGCCCAGGAGTCATTTTCAAATGGTTCAGATTCTTATTCCTCTGCTTTGAAAGAATCTGTCAATACCGTATTTGTTGACAATACTCGTTCAAGATTATCACATGAACCGGAGGACGACGAACCATCCTGAGAAGAGGAAAAGTATCCTCACTTGACTCAGAGTTGTTCGAAGTTGCAAGAGATGCGGTATACCCTAACCCAAAATGAGTTTGTTGACAGTAGGGATCTCCATGCAACGTCATTCGCCTGCCTTTCCCATAGTTGAGGCCTAGTTCTGACTTCAGGTCATAACCCATGCTTTGCATAATCTTCAAAGCATGTGGGCTATATCTGTGAACCTGCATTTTTTCAGCATCGATATCGTGAGAAGCTTCTTGTACAATTGGTCTGTTCTGCATGAGACCAAAGACTATTGGATGCTGATTGTTGCGAGTAGGCGGGATAATAAAGATAGAATCTTCATGTGGCCCGTATGTCGTGATGACATTAGATGTTGATGCTACTTCCTACACATACGGATGATAGGAGTCTATAGCATCCAGGAATTTTTGTGCTATAGGCACTATATCATTATGAGGGAAAGATTCCTGATTTGAAAATTGAGTGTCAGAATACTGGAAAAGAAAATCTTTATTATCGTCAGAAACCACGTTCCCGGTTGTATTTACATCGGTCGGCTGTGTGCTGTGCCAAAGGTTGATTACCAAAGGTGGAGGCTTCTGGTTCAAAGTGATCACTAGGGGATCACCTCCTCCTGATTTGGTTGTGTCCAAGTGGAAAGCCATGGGTTCCATGATTTTCGGACGAGTAGTCTGCCCTTTCACCTGGATTGACAGAGGTTGCTTAGCAGATGGCTCTCCTGGCTCCTGGTGGGATTCCTCCTCTGTCTTGCCTGACACCTCCTTCATGTAGTCTTGGGTGTACAATATGGCATCGGAATAGTAGGACTCAACTCCTTTGAACGGGTTGAGGTCAGCAAACTCCGTTCTTAATGTCCCTTGCGTGTCTACATATTTGAAGCATTAATGTAGAGTTGAAGGAACAATGTTGTGCTCGTGGATCTAAGTTCTGCCCAACAGAATATTGGAGGACACTTCCGAATCAATGACGTAGCAAGTAGCCACTGATCTAAGGTCCCCAATCTGGATCCTCAGACGAATCTTCCCCAATGGCTTGCTTTTCCTGACGTTAAAGCCCACGATTGTAGTAGTGGTGTAAGCCAGTTCACTTGTAGGAATCCTCAGCGGCCTGAGCAGACTATGAGGGATAATGCTGATCGACGATCCCAAATCTATGTGAATCTGGTCTACCTCCATGGAACCGACGTATTCGATGTAATAGAGGGGCTTGTCATGCTTGTTATGTTTCAACAACATGCCCTCTTGAGTAAAAGTGATGTTAGGGACCACTTCCATTACACTATGGCATTGAGGATATGCCACAGGCTCTTTGTCAGGGGACTTAAGCTGAGTCAAGCATATATCCGCCTGTATTAAAGCTTCAATCAAAGCTTGACAAGTGTCTATGGAAAGCCTGAGTAGCTCAAAAATGGATAATCTGGCTGGAGTATTAGCCAATTGGGCCAGGATATCGAAGTTATATGGTTTCTCTAAACCTTTGTTTTAAATATTCTTCAAAGGTTTATCAAAACGAACTTCTTTCTGCTTGCCCTTATCCGCAAAGTCGGTCTAGAAGGACCTGCCTCTGGTATGACAGGTTCGGGCTCTGGAAGTTTGGCAGCTGAAGCGTCTGCCGTTGATTCTTCCTGATTTCCTCCATAGTCCTTGAGGTAGGCTTTCCCTGAACGGGTTCCGGTAGCCAAAGCCTCTTCTTATGATGTCAGGGATATTACAACCATATGGTATGGTTTGCGTCTTGAGTTCCTTTTAGACTTAGCCTTAGCAGCTTGAGTCTCTTCCTCAATCTCTGACACCAGATCAGGATAAACCCACATAATCTCACAATGCTGAGTAGTTAGGGGTACCAGGTCATGGTTTTGACCCCTGGTCGGAGGAAGATTAACAATGTTCATCATCGTCCAGGGAATAGGTACTACACCATCCGGGACTTCTTGAGGGGGCAGATTGCCGAATTGGAGAGAGATCATGTTGGCAGTGACCGTCTTCTCGCTATTGCACAGAGTGATGGCCTTAGCGTCGATCAGCTCCTGGATTTTCCTCTTTAGTACATAACATGCCTTTGTGGGGTGATGTATGTACCTGTGGAAAATACAGTACTTAGGGTTATTGGTACTGCCAACTTTATTTGGCCTCTTTACCTCAGGGAGGGTAATCTTGCTACTTTTGACTAGACAGTCGAATATACTCGGAATATCATCGTCGTCAAAAGAGTATTCTTCTTTAGGCCTGGAAGTCCCTGGATTTGTCTCTGTAGTCCCAGGAGTGTGTTGTCTGGACGTGTTGATCGCCAGAGCTTCCTTTCCTTTGGAACCACGAGGATGGTCGCTATTGGAGGATGACCTCTTCCCTCTTTCAGAGGTAGAGATCATGATCCCATTGTCGCGCGCCTTCCGACTGTTGTCTTCAGCGGCTACCGCTGAGATGATAAACGAGGGCCAATCATGGAACTGATATGGTCCTGTGAATATCGAGATCAGTGGAAGAAGGTTCTTCCTGCAAATGTCCACCAAGGCTGAGTCCGGAACTCCAGGAGGCATCTGCAAAGTGGCCTGACAAAAATGTTCTATGAAAGTACGAACGTTCTCTTTCTCCTTCTGCTTCACTTCGATGAGCGAGGACATAGACATGTCCATCCCTCCTTCATAGAATCGAGGGAAGAACAAAGTCTTGAAATCTTCAAAGGAAGTAATACATTTGTCCACAAGACTACGGTACCATTGATAGGCCACTCCAGACAGACACCCCTTGAACACTCGGGTGAGGAGAGCATCATTCCCCTGCAACAACACCGTCATCATGCTGAAGTAGTTCATGTACTGGCTCGATGATGTCTTTTCCTCAAACAAAACCATAGCCTGTGGTTTGTATTTTGGCCGAAAAGGAATCTCGTCCCAGATAGCTGGGTAAGGCTGGTTGATTCCCAATTTCTTGAGCTGATCTTTATGCTTCAAGGTATCAAATTGGGCTTTCAATTCCCAAACTTCCTGCATAGGATCTTCAGCTGGGAAAGGGACCACAGAGAGGTGAGAGGTCGGTTGTATTGTAACTCCAATAGAAGGCAATACATTCTCCGGGTTCAGAGGTGGAGGAGCCGTTGACTCTTGATTTGGAGCAGGCTCCTGGCTTATGTTGGATGGCGGCATGTCCACCCCCACACGCAGTTGAGTTGGAGGAACTGATGCTTGAGCTATAGCCGTTGCATGTTGAGTCACCATCATCTGGTGCATATTCTCTATCATGGAATGCATCTCTTTCAGCGATGCTTCCAATACAGCGATGTGTTTCTTAGTACTCCCTGATGGGGAAGCCTCTTCATGTTCATCTCCAATGGCATAAACTCCCATTTCTCTGGGTGCTACTGAGGGATTAGTATAGATCTTTGTGAAGATCGAGTCTATACTATCAGTATCACATTCAGGAAACTGGCGACCCCCAATATCAAAATCGGAGGATTTTGAAGCTGATTGTCGTGACCTCGAGCGAGTATTCCGAAAGACACCTACTTTAATATTCTCAAGAAGTCTGTCAAATCTCCTTTAGCTTGGAGTTCTAGAGGGATGACGTCTTGAACTTGACCTTCCTCTAGGAATGTGTGAAGCCATGTTTACTGATACGAATGTCGGATCTTCTTCCTGTAGAGGCAAAGAGTAGTTCAACCGATCGAAAACTGACCGTTTGGCCTTAGAGCAGCAGTAGTTAACCATAACTTTATGACTATTACAACAGTGCTCCCTAGGGGATGTAATAGACATATTAGAAGATCCCCTGTTTTTGCGCTTCTGGATCAAGAAATCACGCAAATTAGGAGGATTAACAGGAGAAAAAGAAGAAGGCTTATTTTGCCTTTTTACATCAGTTGGGGTATGGAGATTGGGAACCATAACTCTTTCCCTGCCATAAGAATACAGTAGTTCGGCCATGTGAGTAGCGTACGATCCATCATCCGTCTGCGGAGCGTATGTTCCTATGAACCGGGTCTTCTTTACGTTGAGGAGCTTGTCCTGGCGTAATCTGAAGTTTTGTGCGAGTTGGCATAAAACTGAGGAAGTCCTCAACTGGCCTCCAACGTCCCGCGTAATCTGAAGAGTGGACAACTTCTTCTCTTGATGGCGTAAAAGCCTAGAGTTTGGGAGGTTTGCCACTTGTTTTTCCTTGCAGTGTTTGGGAGATAAAGTTTTACGTGCGAGGTGCATTTGGAATTTCTGAATTGGCGCTGAGGCATTGTCAGAAATTTTGTCTACCACGTCACAGACGGGAGACAGAGTTTTACGTGCGGGGCACGGTTTAGACTTCTGGGTTAGCACTGAGGCATTGCCCGAAGCTTTGTCTACCACGTCACAGACGGGAGACAGAGTTTTACGTGCAAGGTACGGTGTAGACTTCTGGATTGGCGCTAAGGCATTGCCAAAAGCTTTGTCTGCCACGTCACAGACGGGAGACAGAGTTTTACGCGCAAGGCGCGGTGTAGACTTCTGGATTGGCGCTAAGGCATTGCCAGAAGCTTTGTCTGCCACATCACCGATGGGAGACAAAGTTTTACGCACGAGGCACACAGGTTGCGATGTCACAACCTTGTTGGTCGGAGAGAGAGAGAGAGAGAGCCGACAAGAAGGGTAGAGGATATCCGGGGCATCCATACTTTACGCAACTTCCTGTTGTCGTTGACAGAGAGAGGGAACAAGAGTCACCCCTTGCACAAAGCATGTCTTCATAAGCAGATTGGTCGAATTGGACGACCAGAGTCTTCTTTGTTGATCCAACGGATACAGCATCGTGTTGAGCAATGGCTTTCTCGTCAGATGAGAAAGTAGTCCCCAGCAGAGTCGCCATCTTGTGTTTGATAATAAACGAAAGAAATTTAAAGTAGATTTATACGAAATCCTTTCTTTGTTTACAAACAAGAAAAAGAAGTACAATTAATCCTATACGAGGATGTTAAGTACAAAAATTTGATTCTGGGGAAATATTGCCATAAAAGTGCTGTAGAAGAAGAAGGAGAAGCTTCAAAAATTGTAGGAGGGATTGAACTCTCATTGCCAAAGTTGTCAATCAGCACTCTCTGTATATGCTCTCTCTCTTTCTGATCTTGACTTTGACCTCTGAATATTTTTCGACCTTGGACCTCCGTAGCCGGAGGTCTCTATTTATAGGGTTCAGTCATAGTCGGCGTAAAAACCGAACAGCGGAGAGAGCTGCACCTTTTACACGGCGATTATAATAACTGCCACCCACGTATGAATGATCTCCTGAATCAGCGTATGACGCATGTCCCATTACGAGGTAATGCGTATAATCGCTCATCGAAGATCACGACATGCAAGCCACGTAGGTAACTGCCCCTCGCGTAGAGAAGGTTGGCATAAAAGCCAAATAACTGTCACGTTGGCGTACAAGCCAAATAGTTATCTTGTTGGCGTAGAAGCCAAATAGCTATTTTGTTGACGTAGAAGCCAAATAGCTATCTTGTTGGCGTAGAAGCCAAATAGCTATCTTGTTGGCATAGAAGCCAAATAGCTGTCTTATTGGCGTAGAAGCCAAATAGCTGTCATGTTGGCATAGAAGCCAAATAGCTGTCATGTGGGCTTAGAAGCCCAATAGCTGTCATGTAGGCGTAAAAGCCAAGTAGCTGTTATGTAGGTGTAGAAGCCAAATTCTGCGTAAAGCTTGATGGTGCATATATAGGTAACCGACGTAAAGATAGCCAATTATCCTTCTTTGACTGAGGTCTTAAGCGTATTCTGGGCCAAATAGCCTTATCACGCACCTTTGCAAATATAGCCTAAGTTGGTGTATTTCGAGGAGATGGCATACGGCGTACTCCTAGAGTTAAAAATAGCCAGGTCAGCGTATTTCGAGTAGATAGCATACGGCGTACTCCTATAGCTAAAAATAGCATGTTAGCATAATATGCAGGGATGGTGATGTAAGCGTATTAGTCCTAATTATAGCTCTCCCAGTCATTAAAAGTAAAACCAAATCTCGTGCATTAAATACAGAGATCTGCCCCCATCTCACACATTAACTGCAGAGACGTGCCTCGAGTTCTGTACGAAGAACAACTTTTGACGTGGTAGTTGGTTTTGTCTCATCCTGAGTATAAAAGCTCATCTCTACCTGTGTAAAATAGGCAGCGTATTACTTGAATGCGTAAACAATGTCTTATATCAAGGGTTATGTTACTAAACGACAGTCTGGAGCTCTGTGTAGAATCATCATTACAGCCGTCCTCTCGGTCGTCGTGCAGTACTCTTTGTCAGGAGTCAGGTTCACTGCTTCGTTTGACAGGTTCATTCAAGGAATACAAAGAGTTCCTCGTACAACTTTTTGCTGCATTAAAAACAGATAGGTTTTACGCCAAAGTGGCGATGTAGCAACATTTTTACGCCAAAGTAGTCTTGAAGTACTGCTTTACGTGAACGGTTCTGGAGCTCTGTTTTATGCTGCATGGCGTTGAAGCTCTGTTGTATGCCAATGGCTTTAAAGTCATATTTTATGCCTCACAGTGCTGGAGCTCTATTTTATGCGGGCTTCCTGCATGTTGAGGGTTTTACGCGTATAATTCTCCAGCGTATTTTTCATGCTTCTACATCTAGCCCTAGTTGCAAGACCAACTGGAGTCCCATAATTACCCATGCTATTCAGCCAGCTACAGGAAGAAGATTATAATTTCTCCTAGGTTGAATAATCCTGGTGCCTCGGTGCCTATCTCGTTCGAGGAACCGAATTCCTGTATACACATGCTACCCATAACCATGCAACGCTCAAAATATAAGTATGACGAGGTACGAGTCTTCTCGCCCTACTAAGTCACACCATCGTTTCTCTTTCGTCCTCCGATCATTATTCTGTGGCAATTCGTAGTCACAAAAATACTCTGAGTTACCATGCCACTTTTTGACATAGTGTTCCAAGGTTCCCTATCCCTGAAGGGTAGTTTTGTAGCACCATTCCCCTTCCGATATCGTATTCTATGGTTCTATATCCCTGATCGATAGTTCCATGGCACCATGCCCCTTTTGACACAGTTGCATAATTTCAAACCGTAACTGCATGCTTTGATTGCCGACACGTTCATATGATTCTCATGCATGGATGCACGCTTCCACTTAATACAGTTCTGTAGCATTGTACCATAACTGTATCGCTTCGCTAATGAAGTATTCTCGTTCGATACTCGTGCGCTTGATGCACATCTCAATAAACTTTGTTTCAATGTTCTATCTTAGTGTTCAACTTATGTTACAACTTATATTCTCCGAACTACGCACGTTGAATCGATGATATCGCTAGCACGCAACTAATATATTTTGTTAAGCATGAAGGAGTAGAGAAGAAGGGTCAGGGCCCGCCCACCTTATACTCATCTGCTTCGCCATTTTGCCGAGCCAATATAGGCTATCACTTTGCCTGAGTCGATACAGCCTATCTCCAATTTTCGTAGTCTGATGCGAAGCACGATTTACTTAACTGGTATAACTATACGAGAAGGCCGTGCTTCTCAATCATCTGACCTGAGCGGATTCAAGGAAGACTGCACCATCGCTAAGTCTTACTATCTATGCATTGCTCTGAACTAGCCTACTGATTTTGTTGCACAATACTTGACTTCGTGCTTCTACCCACATCAGGGTGAATTATCGACCTCAGAAAGTCTCGCGTAAAAGCCTGCACATAAAACCAAAATCTGAATCAATACTTGTTCCCAATTTTGACTTATTGAAATACAACCAAACCATTGTATCATTCTAATCTAACTCAGCGTAATGTACCGTATGGAGCGGAACATTACAACCATTGCCAGCAGAAAGTAGAGTTGAGAGAGAGGAAGCAAAGCAATTACAGGGAACGAGCAGGGGGGAGGAGTTCTACTTGCATTACAATGTGGCACACAAGAAGAAGTTTGAACATGAGTACCTAGAGTTCGAGTTTTGCCCCAACGAGAAGCTTCGTTATTCCAATAAATCTAACTCTATAATGATACAATGATCCATAAGGAGGTCTTCCTCACACCTGTCGCCTTCTACGAGTGTCACTGGATCATCGTTGATAGCGAGGTTGGTGTTTCTTCTTCGAATTCTTTCTTTCCACGGGTTAGGGTTTTCAATTTGGGTAAATATTTTGATCTTCCATTCTAGGTTTTTATGATCTATAGGAAGCTTTTCCTATTTTTTGACAAAATTTCTCATTCTAGGGTTTCTTATCTTCCATATCTCTATATATCTATAACTGTTTCACTTTGAGTTTATGATCGGTTCTTTAATTCTTGAAGATCTCAATTATTTACAACGAGTTAAGTAATTTTATGATTCGATGATGATCGTTTATAGTAGAGTAGTAATGTGCTGCTTATATATGTGAACTTTTGGTGGATACATAAAAATATTAGGGTCAGTTGATATTCTAGTGAACATCTGAATGAGTTTTATTCATCATTTGTTAAAGATATAGAATGAAGCTATATAAGCATAACAATCTCCAAGTCCATATCCTATGCAAACGAAAAAGCAACTTTAAGAGTTCCCTATGGAAGGCCCAACAAGCCCAAGAGAATCCAGCGAAAAATACTAGTGCCATAGCACCTGCAAAAGACTTAGTCTAACTTGCCTCCGTGGAAGACCACAACAGCCAAACTCCAGCAGAAAGAAAAGGGAAGCCCAGCCCATCACATCCACGTGATAGACCATCAAAGCACAGTATGCTGTAGGTGGCGTGTCCCCTCAAGCATACATGCCATCATTTGGCTACGTCATCCATAAATAGTGGATTTTTTCTTCTTTCAATAAAACATACTTCTGTGGGTCTTCCCTCCGCAGAAAGAAGTCCAGTGACCCCCCATTTTTCCCAATGGAATACCTAAAGCAGAGTCCTCCTTTCATGACACGTCTTCGATGCCCGAGTCTTTCATGTCTCCTACGACTCCTCTATTCCCACGACCCTCGTTAAACAACTAATGACATTGGAAGATGGTTTTATCCACTTCCCCCACGACCGTCATTTCCTCTGCCAAGAGCTCTAGCACAACTGTATACGTGGGCAACCGTTCATCAACTGTCAGCAACCATCCATCTTCCACAACTCGAATATGGGTCATAACTGAATCAACTGCAATCCACCTGGCATCTCAAGAGGGAAGTGCACCTTTTTATGGCTATCACGACCCGCACCCGGTGTAGGGATGCAAGTCAAAAATAATGCCTAGCCTACGCCATAACATCGGTGGAAGAACGCTGTTTGGGTAATCTATCTAACAATATAATATGCCACCAACAATATAAATATACTCAATCACAGATCTATAGATGAAACAAGCACGAATATGACAAAAGAATAGAATAGTCACAAAATAACTCATGAGTCAATAATAACATCAATGAGTTAGAGAAAAGTAAGCTGGAGACAAATCTAGTACAAAAATAATAACTAAGATGCTACAAGTCCTGGTCGTTTGTCTCAGTCGGGATGAGTCCCTCCTGAGCCAATGTCTCTGGCTCTAAGCCCACAATATCCTGATGTCCATAATTAGTGGAGTACCACTCCTCAGTGTCATCTGAAAAAAATATATCCAGTCAGGAAATGAGTAGAGTACATCTCTAACAGCAGTTCTAATCAATGATATAAACTACGTAATAGTAAATAGATATGAAATATACAAGATGCAACATAGATACAAGAGATATACAATAAAGGAAATACTAAAAATAAATATAAGAATAAATAATATGACAATGAACAAGAATACTAATGACTGTTTGTGGTATTAAACGAAAGAATGAAAGTGTATTTCAATGACGGGGTTTATAAGAGACCCGCGCCCTTTTGTTTACAAACAAACTTGTACAATCTAATCCTATACGAGGATGTGGGAGTATAATTTATTTAATCTGGGTATAAATTGCTATAGGTGTCTGATCTGCGGTCGATCACTTTAGCCCTTGGACTACACGATGTTGAAGAAGTGCCATGGAAGACAGGAAGCAGCCTCGGGGGTTACAAAAATGGGTGGATGCACGATGCCCTGGTCGCCGATCCCTATCCTTTGCCTGAGCTCCGGGTTCCTCTCTCTCTCTCTCTCGATCTCTTCTCTCCTTGCTCGATCTTCAATTGTTTGACCTCTTCTCTGAGTCTTCAATTGTTCGATCTTTCAATTTTTTGACCTTTTTTCCCCATTGATAGGGGTCTCTATTTATAGAGTTTTGGTGACAGTGACCACTCTGTCGGTGTAACAACCGAGGAGTGGACAGTACAGCACCCTTTTACACAACGGTTTAAAATAACCAATGCCTGCGTGTAAATGACCTTTTGAGTGAGCATGTGATGCGTGTCCAACTAAGGGGACAAAACGCGTATATCTGCTACGAAGATCACGGCGTAGAAGCCACGCAGGTAGGTATCCCTTGTGTAGCAGAGGTTGGCGTAAAAGCCAAGTGACTGTCACCTTGGCGTAGAAGTCGAAATAGGCATAGAAGCCGAACAGGCGTAGAAGCCGAATAGGCATAGAAGTCGAACAGGCATAGAAGCCGAATGGGCATAGAAGCCGAACAGGCATAGAAGCCGAATGGTCGTAGAGACTGAGAGGGCGTTGGAAGCCGAGGGAGCACTGATCCTGAGTGGGCGTAGAAGCCACTGCGTACCGTGCCGAAGTGCTGATGTGGACGTCTTAGCCGGAATTACGGCTTTTGAAGATGTAATCAAATCTTCTATAGAGATTTGTCATCATCTTGTGCATTAAATACGGAGACGTATTTTGAAGGTCTGCAGCCCTTCTGTGCATCCGTCTCAGAGACGTGCCTTGAGGGAAACTGTCACTGCTCTGTGTAATTAGATGTAGAGACGTGCCTCGAGCCCCGTACGAAGTACAGCTTTTGACGTGGCAGCGGTTTGTCTTACCGCGGAGCGCAAAACAGCTCATGTTTGCCTGTGTAAAGCAAGGCAGCGTATTCCCTTGTACGCGAAAGAGCGGTTTACACTGGGGGGACTTTGGTAAACGATGGTTTGGTGATATTTTAACCAAATCCTCTGCATTAAATGCAGAGATCCGCCATCATACTGTGGGTACGTCCCGAGGGGTCTGCCATCGTTTCCAGCCGTCGTCTGGGTAGCCGTGCAGCACTTTTTTGTCAGGAGTCAGAGGCCAGGTTCACCGCGTGACTTGACAGGTTCATTTCGAGGAAGACGAAGCATTCCTCGTGCGCTTTAACGCTGCTTTGAGAGCGGCTAGGTTTTACGCCATGGAGGCGATGAAGAACCCTGTTTTACGTTGGATGGCTCCAAAGGACTCTGCTTACGCTGCTCTGTATCAAGATGTTGCGTAGATCGTTCCAGCGTATTTTTCATGCTTCTACAAGACCCCCTTCAAAGCTTTTAAATTCCTCAGAATTTGAAACGCTTTGAAAGAAGCATGAACGGCCCCTCGTAACTCGAAACATTTCTGAATGGAGCATTTGAAATGGTCGGTACTGACTTTATGGTGGATTTATTGGGGACCGCTGTGATCTCTTTCGCCTATAAAAGGCTGGGGGGGTGAACCTGTTTTTACCACATTCCCATTGTCATGCAGAGATGATCGCCGGAGCTCGTCGGGTCGATCTGAGGAAGAAGGAGATCATGTTCTTCCAGCATGTAGGGAGCCAAAAAAGACGGCATCTTCGAGCAAGTGTCCACTGCAACGATGGATCATGGAAGGATATCTTAGCCTCCCTTGTTCGGGATAATCAGCAACTTTGTATGGCGTTGCACCAGGAGAGAGGAAGGGTCGTATTTGACCACACAGCTTGTAGACTGTTTATTTCTTCCTGAGACCCCTGCGGACGAGATCGGACAAACCGTAATCTGTCGTCCTGATTGGGTTGGGTTTGAAGAAACCCCAACTAGATCGGCCATGGCGAATGGAGGATCTTCTTGTTCATGACTGTGGTGGTCATGAACAGCCATGAAGGAAGAGGAAGACCGGCACCGACGCGAGAATCTGTCAGGACAGCTTCTGGGCGATCTTCTGACGACTATAGGGAAGCCCTTTGTAGAGGGGATTTCCCTCATATGTAACCATGAAAAGTAGAGAAAAAACCCTTGTAGATAGGATTTCCCTCATATGTAATCATAATTTTGAAATAAAGTCGTCTTTCTTCTCTGCATATGATCGTCTTTGCCATACGTTGCTGTGAAGTCTGAATATGTGTAGCTTCGATACGTCTGAATCTTTACGCCAACTCTGATAGAAAGAGTATTAGGCCCTGAATAGTCCATAGAATGCTGCTGAGCGTCCTTGAACATTTAGAACTGTCCTGTTGCTAGGACTGAGGGACGGCATAAAATTCTGAACTGTTGCTTCTCTGATGAGCAGGATCTTGTTCAGACTTCGTCTTCAAGAATGATCTCTCAAAACTCCCTTGGAACAGGGTCGAGGTTTTTGGCTGTCAGATTGAGTTGCCACCTTGATAGACGGGATGTTCAGACTGGAGTCTGGATGAACCTCCAATTTTGGACCCGAGAAGAGTAATTTCTCGATGTTTGAACTCTGTATGCTTCGGGTACTTGGGATGCTCTGGGTCAAGAACGAGTATCTTCTGTGTGAACTCTTTGCAATTGACCGCCTTGGGGACTGTTCGGATATGCGGAAAGTCATGGAGCATAAAATCATCAGTCTGTAGCCTCTGAGCGTAAAAACACCACCGAGCGTGAAATCGTAGACTTATGGTTCCTGAGCGTGAAGTCATAGGTTTGTTGCCTCTCGAGCATAAAAGCTACCGAGCGCAAAGGCATCCGGGCATAAACCGTAGACTTGTAGCTGTCGAACGTGAAGCCGTAGATCTGTTGCTGTCGAGCGTAGAAAAGCTCTTTTAGCCCAGAACTGTAGATTTGTAGCCTGTAAGCGTAAAAACACCACCGAGCGTGAAATCGTGGACTTGTGGTTCCTGAGCGTGAAGTCGTAGGTTTGTTGCCTCTCGAGCATAAAAGCTACCGAGCACAAAGGCATCCGGGCATAAACCGTAGACTTGTGGCTGTCGAACGTGAAGCCGTAGATCTGTTGCTGTCGAGCGTAGAAAAGCTCCTTTAGCACAGAACTTGTAGATCTGTAGCCTGTGAGCGTAAAAATACCACCGAGCGTGAAATCGTAGACTTGTGGTTCCTGAGCGTGAAGTTATAGGTTTGTTGCCTCTCGAGCATAAAAGCTACCGAGCACAAAGGCATCCGAGAATAAACCGTAGACTTGTAGTTATCGAACGTAAAGCCGTAGATCTGTTGCTGTCGAGCGTAGAAAAGCTCCTTTAGCGCAAAACTGTAGATCTGTAGCCTGTGAGCGTAAGAACACCATCGAGCGTAAAATCGTAGACTTGTGGTTCCTGAGCGTGAAGTCATAGGTTTGTTGCCTCTCGAGCATAAAAGCTACCGAGCACAAAGGCATCCGGGCATAAACCGTAGACTTGTGGCTATCGAACGTGAAGCCGTAGATCTGTTGCTGTCGAGCATAGAAAAGCTCCTTTAGCGCAGAACTGTAGGTTTTTAGCTCCTGAAAAGAAAATTTCTTCGAGAGTGAGGTTTTGCGGATCTGTTGCTTCTGAGCGTAAACTGAGCACCACCGAGCGTGAGATCGTCGATTTGGTATCTGCTGAGCGTAAAGTTGTAGGTTTGTGGCCTCTCGAGCATAAAAGCTATCGAGCACAAAGGCATCCGGGCGTAAAACCATAGACTTGTAGCTTGCGAGCGTAAAACCGTAGATCCGTTGCTGTCGAGCGTAGAAAGCTCCTTTAGCGTAGAACCCGCTGAACCGTCTTGCACGAAAAAACCTTTCGAATTTGCTGACTGTCGTTTTTCGAGGGTAGTGGGCTGACGTAGCATCCAATCATAACCAACTCTTAATTGCGAGATCCGGTTGGGGTCTCGAGGGGTTCGTCCGAGGATTCGAGGAGTCGACTCGGACCGTATATATACCCCAAGCTTTTGAGGGAAAGAGCGTCTTATCTGCCTTCTGCGAAAGAGAGCTTTCCTTCGTTCCTTCTCCGAGCACTTCGAGTCCTCAGAAATGGCGTCGAAACAAACTTCCTCCGCTAAGGGAAAGAGCGTAGGTTCTTCTTCTCGTTCTTCGGTACCGGCGAGAGATTCTTTGGTCGGGCAAGGTGAACCTCCTTCTGAGAGGAGTATCCCGCCGATGAGCAGTGCACCCGGCTTTAGAGGTAGAGCTTTTTGGGATGACAAACGACGAAAAATCCTTCGCACACGTTGAACGTGACCGCGCTAGGTCATCTTCTGTGCTGATAGCCTCTTTTGAGGAAGATGACGCACGGAGATGTTTTCATCTTTTACGCCCACATTTCTAATGTGCCAGCGTAAAAACTCTATATTTTCGTAGTTCTGAGCGTAAAAGCTCTGGCTAACAAAAATTGGGGTATGTCGTAAAATTTTGAATTTTTACGCTTGCGGAGGAGACTTCCGGCGTATAGAGACCAAATTTGCGCAATCTTGGCGTAAAGCACAGACTGTCATTTCTTTGGTCCGCACTTTGTACAGGATTTGTAATGACCTATTTTCCTTGCACCTTTGCAGTTGATTTGGGTGAGTCTCCGCTGGCTGAGGTGATGGGCTCCGCTGCCGGGATGCTGCACTCGAACTACCTGGAGGATCTGTCCCATGTGGCCTTTTCCATCTCTGGACCTCAGTATCCTGAGGGCAGGGAGTTTCTGATATCGGCCCAGGGTGAGCGAATGCTGTTGAGCATGATCAATGGCGAACCCTTGACACATGTAGACGGGGAGCAGTACATAAAGCCGGCTTTCCTCTTTGGGGATATGATCGATAAACAGTCCCAGACGAAGCCCAAGAGGGAGCCTTGGGTCTTTCCTGCCGGGAATTTGGTCTTGTATCTGCCGACGATGCCGAGGGATTATCCTATCTCGGCTTTCTCCCATGCGACGCATCCTAGGAAGATGTCGTGGAAGCTGACTCCTGATCTTCACGGGAAGCCTGGGAAGATCTTTCATCTGAAAGGAGATGACCAGGGGTCGTTTGTCAGTCGCCCTTCTGGCGTTGTGACGCTGTTCCGGGGGCTGTGCCCGGGTAATGTCCCGAGTGAAGATAGCTCGGTGATCCAGCCTGTCCAGTTGCCGACCTTCTGTAATGACTTCATGGGTCGAGGTAGGGTATATCCCAAGGAGAATCCTCGGTGCAACGGGTGGATTGCCCCAACGAACTCCCGATGGAGATGCTTAGTTGATTGGGCCTTGACGCACTTCCGAAGAGAGCTGGAGGACATTGGACTATATGCCACCGTGAGCGCGACGAGTGTTGGGTTGCCTTCCAATGCTAATTTGTTCTTAGCACTGATGGAGCGGTATATTCCGCTCACCGGGACCTTCGCCACTCCACTGGGGGAGTTGGGATTGGCCCTCCATGAGATGGCAGTTGTCTCGAGACTGCCGATGGGGGATACCCCATATGAAGAGTATGTCCCAACCAACCGGGAGTTGGGGGATTCGGACCCTCGGGTGGCGGAAGTATATCAGGAGTTGATGTGTCAGTACTTCGCGTGCACCGCTTTTTATGACGAGCCCTCTGATTTGGCCCATACCACTAGGTGGATGTCTTACCTCTTCTTCCATCGGGCTAGGGCCGCCAAGTCGGAGAAAGCTTCGGGGGGTAAGAATGAGCCCGTGAACTGCTTGGGCGTCCTTAGTGCCCAGGTTGTTGAGGCTCTTATGGAAGACGCCAAGGCTCCCGATCAGATTCTCGCTGAGGGGGTAGGAAAATACCCCGAAGGTACCAAGGCCCACAGTTATTTGAGGCGCTGTCGCAGGCCTCTGTCTAAGGAAGCCCAGCTGGCTGGTTTCCTCTCCATATGGCTGCGTCGAGTGGTAGTGCCCGGTATCGCATCCGCGGATCGTATTCACCGGAACATCCTGTTGCCCGCAGTACGTCTGGTGTTTGGGGCAAGACTGGGCCTGCTTCCTGCCATGGTGTGCCGTATTCAGGCTGGCCTGAGGGCCATGACCGATGGGTTGCTCATCGATGAAGCTCGGCGAGAGAGTTTTCCCAGGGTGGAATTGCCATACCTGTATCTGATGGGATGGTTAATTCTCCACAACCCCCGGGTGATGTCTCCCGGTTCCGGTAGCAGCTCAGGGGGTATATTCCTGCTGAATTACAGGGATTCTACCTGGAATGTGAACACAGTTTTAGACTGTCGGTTAGTGTTGAACCTCAGCCATGGCTGGAAGATCCTCTGTACTCCCCCTCCGGTACATCGCAACCAATCCGGGGTGTGGCTTGAGGATTCAGGTGGAAAGAAGACCATTCTTTCTCCGGAGGCTTTTAATTGGTTGGTCTGTATCAGACCATCCCATCTGCTGTATAGGAGCGAAGACTATTGCTTCTTCGAGCCCTACTTGCCTAGTCGATTTGCCAGGCAGTTCGGGTACGATCAGTTGCACGTGGGTAACGCCGTCACCAGCTTCAGGCCCAGGGGCGGACTCATTGATAGAGCTAGAGGGTGGCGATATTTTATTATGGGTTGCACAGGGGCAATTTTTATCGTGCCGGTCTTTACAACCTCCACGGAGCTGCGCATCCTTCATTCTTACGCCCAGTTTTATATGGCGATTAACACCTTCCATCGCGATTTCGACAGGCGTAGAAGCTTTAGAGTGCCTTCTGCCAAGCCAGGGGGAAGATTCGAAGTCCCCTCGGTTTCTTCTGACGAGGGCGAGGAGTCTGGTACTCCGGATGAGCCTCTGGTGTCGTTGCCGAGGTGTGCAGTGCCTGCGCCGGTGGGGGCTTTGGTAGTCTCTTCTGGGAAGCGACGGGCTTCTGCTCCGAAGGAAGCTTCCCTTCGTAAGAGGAGGAAGGAGACGGTTGCTCGTCCTCTCCGCATTCCTGGTATTGAGGCTCCCGTGAGTGAGCCGGCACCTCCCTACATTAGGGATGAATCTTTGGCTAGAGGTTCCTCGCCTTTTAGAGAGGGACCTTCTACAGTTCTTGCTGGTGGCGCTGGAGAGTCTTCGCTAGAGGCTGCTGTCGCTGCGGCTGCTTCAAGTAGTGGAGCGGGATTGCCCACGTGGCCGCTGCAGATGGGAGAATCTTTCCCGAGGTCAGCAGTGGGGGAAGTTGCTTCTGTGTCAGCGAGTGCGCTTAGCGAGACCCCGGCTGACGAATCTCGACCGCGTCTCGAGGAAGGCTTGACCGAGCTTTTGGCCATGTCGGTCGGCCCACCTCCTTCTCCAGGTATGACAGGTCGTATCGCGTCATTAAGGCGTGGTTTAGCCACATCAGCTGCAGAAGCGTCGTATATGCCGTTGGCTCCGGCTCCTAGCGATGACGTGGAGGCGCCTAATTCCGAGGCAGAAGTGTCTTCGGGGGCCAGCTCGCCTGGAGAGGTTTCGTCGTCTCAGGAGGGGGACGAACCTGTTATCGTGACCTCGCCTTTCGCGAGTATGCCGATGACTTCGATCGTTGCCGTCACACCTTTTTCGGCCGCACTACCCGTCGAGGCGGCGACGGTGGCTACCTCGTCTGCAATTATCCCTGGAGAGGGAGTTACTAGCACTGCGGCCACTCCGGGCGTTCAGTAGGGTCTAGTCGCGTTGACCGAGCAGCATACCAGCGTTATCTACACCGGTTTACAAACGATGATACCGATGGTGTTGGTGAAGAATCTTGACTTTGAGCTCCTGAAGAAGACTTCTCAGCTTTCGATCGAGGTTGTCAGGGGGCTTGGCAATCCTGGAGTAGCTGATGCTCTGGAGGCGGTGGTTAATAGTTTAGAGCAACCCGTTAACGAATATTTGCAGCGGGCTGAGGGCAGCCTTGATGCTGATGTCCAGGCTCGATTCGACCTCATGGCTGAGCGGCTCGCTACAAAGCTTGAAAGCCTAGACAACTCTATCCAGAAGCACAAGCTGGAGGTGGATAGGAGAAAAGCTGTTGTGGAAGAAGCTCTTGCTGTTGAGATGCAGTGTCGATCCGAGCATGAAGGGAATGCAGCGAGGGTCTCCAAGCTGAGGGAAGAACTTGCTCGGGCAGAGGAGTGGGCTTCCCAGTCATTGGCAGGTTCAGAGGTAGCGACTGGTCGACTGAGTGAAGCACGACGGGATCTGGACCGTGCGGAAGCTGCCCGTGCGGGCTGTCTTCGGGCAAGGGCTAATCTGACTCTTACGCATACCCCCGAGGCACAGCTGGAGCGGGCTCGCGTCGATGCCTTGGCCCTTAGGAATGAGAGGATGTCTGCACTGGAGCGACAGATTTGTGATCTGATTACTCCGCCATCTTGATGTATCTCTCCCTATGTAATTTTGCCTCCTTCTGGGAATGAATAAAAGCGACTCTTTTCTGACTGTTGTGGACCCGTCATTTCGAAATGTAAATGACAGTTTTTTAGGTGAGGGGGATATCAGAGGTAGTATGGACCTGATATACTCTCGATAAACCTCTTTAGCAGGATATATCTATTCAGAGGTCGTACGCACATGGTAGGATATGACCTAACTAGTTTCTTTTCTTGGAGCAGTTTTGTCAGAATTGAGATTCTCGCTATGTTCCACCTGGGCAGGGGGGAATTAAGTGTAGTATCTTTTCAGGAATTTATCGTTGATGGGAGCCATTAATAGGTCCCCGTTAGGCTGGGCAATCCTGTAGGCGCCGTTCGAGAACGTTGTCTCGATCACATAAGGGCCTTCCCACTTGGGCTGGAATTTGCCTTTACTTCTGTGAGTTAAAATCATCGGCCTTCTTACTGCTAGAACTAGCTCGCCGACCTTGAACACCCTTTCCTTTACTTTATGGTTAAAAGCCCTGGAAATGCGTGCTTGGTAGAGCACGATGCGCTGTTGAGCTTGGAGGCGTTTCTCGTCTAATCCTTCTAGCTCCTGAAGCCTTAAAAGGTCATTCTTTTCTTGAGTCAGCTCGTTAGCCACGGCTATTCTGAGCGACGGGATCTGGATTTTAATGGGAAGAACTGCTTCACTCCCGTAGACCAGCGAGAATGGGGTACAACCCGTCGGCGTTCGTACCGTCGTGCGGTATGCCCAGAGGCATTCGCCCAGCTTTTTATTCCAGTCTCTCTTGTTTGAAGAGACAAACTTCTTCAAGAGTTTGATAATGGTTTTGTTGAAAGCTTCCGCCAGACCATTAGCAGCTGGATAGTACGCCATGGAGGCAACATTGTGTATCCGGTTTTTATCACAAAATCGATGAAATGTTTGGCTGATGAACTGGGGCCCATTATCGTGAATTATCCTCCGGGGTACCCCGAAGTGATAGATGACATGATGTTTGATGAAGCTGACCACGTTGGATGCTTTTACCTCAGTGAGAGGGATTGCTTCGGCCCATTTGGAAAAGTAATCCGTGATGGCCAGTATGAACTGGTGACCCCTGGAAGAAGACGGGTGAATAGGACCGATGATATCCATTCCCTATGCTTCGAAAGGCCAAGATGCGACCGTAGGATGTAGATGTTCCGACGGTTGATGTATGAAGTCCGCATGAACCTGACAGGCTCTGCAATGCTTTGCATACTGTATTGCATCTGCGATCATGGTCGGCCAGTAATAGCCCATTCTCCTGATGCGATCCTGTAGCTTAGGCCCGGGTTGATGCGCTCCGCATACGCCGTCGTGAGCTTCACGGATAATCTGCTATGCTTCGGTGCCAGAGAGACACCTCAACAGCAGTCCGTCATAGGTCCGGCAATACAGGCATTGTGAAGATGCATCGAAGTAGAAGCGTAGCGATCGTCTCTTGACGGATACTGCTTCCTTGGGGTCCTCCGGTAAGATTCCGTATGCCATGAAATCTATAAAAGGACTTGTCCAATCTCTTGTAGGAGGATCGGTGTTTACAGCGTAGCTGCGTTCTATGTGACAGCTGTTCTTCACACAAAATAAATCTCTGTTAAGAAGGATTACCGAATCTTGCCTTCTTATAGGAGTAGCTAAGTCTGCAGCTAGGCTGGCCAGGGCATCAGCTTCCAGATTCTGAGATCGAGGTACGTGCTCCAGGAAGAACCCTTTGAACGTCATGGCTATCTCGATTGTCGCCCGGTGATAGGGGATGAGGTCTAGATTACGGACTTCGTATATTCCCCTGACTTGATTGACGATGAGCAGAAAATTACCGAAAGCTTCCAGGGAGTCTACCCCCAGTTCTGTAGCAACTTGGAGCCCAATTAGTAGAGCGTTGTATTCCGCCACGTTGTTGGAGCAGGGTTTGCTAAGAGAGTATGCTCGGTAGATGACGAGTTGATCCGGGGTAACTAGGACGACTCCCACTCCTGAAACGACGTTTCCTTTAGGACCGGTTCTGGAGGCGCCATCAAAGAACAGTTGCCATACGTCACTTTTTCTTGCGAAGTTACATTCTGCAACTTCATCAGGGATGTCTTCGTATAGCTTGGAGGTCTCCGGGATCGGATGAGCCGCTAGGAAGTCGGCCAGTGCTTGGCCTTTGATGGACTTCTGTGGGATGTATACCATGTCGTATGGTGTTAGCAACATCGCCAAGTTGCGAGTCGGGAGTTGAGGGCACTTGGCTTGCTCATCAGCACTCGGAGAGGGTTGATCCTGGAGATGATATGAATAGTCTGGCCGGTAACATAGTACCGCGTTTTCTGGACAGCGAACATCAGAGCCAAGCATTCCTTCTCCACTGGGTTGTACCGGTGCTCGGCCCCGATCATCATCCTGCTGAGATAGTAGATAGCCTGTTCATGACCCGCATCATTTTTCTGTGCGAGGAGAGCTCCTAGCGAATGATCCATTGCCCGAACGTACAGCAAGAATGGTTTCCCCATGACGGGAGGCACCAGGACTGGCGGACTGGTCAGGTAGTGTTTGATATCCTCGAACGCTTGCTGACAGGTTTCGTCCCATATGAAGGATACACCTTTCTTTATGAGATGAGAGAAGGGCTGATATCTCCCGGAGAGGTTGGATATGAATCGCCGGATATAAGCCAGACGTCCTTGGAACCCCCTGAGTTCCCTCAGATTACGGGGCGGTCGCATTGCCGTGATCGCTTGGACTTTGTCAGGGTCTACTTCGATGCCTTTGGTGGTAATGACAAATCCCAGGAATTTGCCACTGGATACACCCAGAAAGGACTTTGTAGGGTTCATCTTGAGTTGATGCTGGCGCATTAATTCGAATACCGCCCTCAGGTCTCGGGTGTGATCGCCTTTGAGGCAACTTTTGACAGCTATGTCGTCTACGTAACATTCTACTATTTTGCGTAAATGCCCACGGAATATGTTACTCATAGCCCGTTGGTATGTAGCCCCTGCGTTCTTTAATCCGAAGGGTATGACCGTATAGCAATATACCCCCAGTGGTGTCCGGAAGGCAGTGTGCTTCTCGTCTTCAGGATGCATCTTGATCTGATTGTATCCTGAGAATCCGTCCATGAAAGGCATGCGTTCGAAGCCGCAGGTGTTGTCGATCATGATGTCCGTGATGGGAAGAGGGAATTCATCTTTGGGGCAGGCCGCATTCAGATCTCGGTAGTTGATGCAGATACGTACCTTCCCATTTTTCTTCATGACTGGGACCACGTTAGCGACCCAGTCGGGGTGTTGTTCCTCCCGGATGAAACCGCAGGTTATCAACTTCTTGACTTCAGCCTCGATGGCGTCCATCATATCAGGGCGGAACCGTCGTTGGTTCTGCTTTACCGGCTTCGAATCGATCAGTATATTGAGAATATGAGTAGCTACCTTCGGGTCTAGGCCTGGCATGTCCTCATAATCCCACGCAAAGATGTCAATATACTCCTTTATCAGCTGTATAACTTCTTCCCTTTCAGGTGGAAGAAGATTGTTACTGACAAATATTGGCTTTGGTGAGAGCTCACTCCCAACGTTGATCTGGATGACTTCGTCCTTGGTGGGAGGTTCTCTCTGCTCGAAGCGGAATTCCCACTGCGTATCCATCTGTTGAACCCAGGGGTCATCCTCGAATGGCTCCGTATCCTGCTCCTCGGCTTCTGAGGGATTTGTCATCACCATATTCACTGATAGTGATTTTTCGAGAGCATCTGGTGAGTTGGAGGGCGATGAGCTGTTCTGGGAGGAGGAAAAGGGGTCCTTTTTTGGCTCAGAAGTCGCGAGGGAGGTGGCATACCCTAACCCGAGACGAATTTGTCGATTGCAGGGGTTGCCGCACGGCGGCGTTCGTCTACCTCTTTCGTAGTTGAGGCCTGGCTTCCGTCTCAAGTCGTAGCCCATGTTTTGCATGATCTTTAGCGCTTGCGGGCTATAACGGTGAATCTATACTTTCCCGGTGTCGTCATCGAAGGGATCTTCTTGGGCAGCCGGTTGATTCCGCATGCGACCGAAGACTATTGAGTGCCGACTGCTGCCGGTAGGTGGGACGATGAAGATAGAATCCTCATGTGGCCCATATATCGTGACGATGTTGGATGGCGATGCTACTTCCCAGACATATGGGCGGTAGGAGCTCATAGCTTTCAAGAATTTTTGTGCTATCGGTTCTACCTCGTCATGTGGAGTGGGTCCTTGTACTTGCTCAGAGGTGATATGGACATGGCAATTTTTGTGGACTTAACATTACTGGCGTACTTAGAATTTAAGTACGAATGTTAAGTGTAGACGATAATCGATATCACAGGTAATATGGACATGATAATTGATGGTCGAAGGTTTATTCAGAGGTAATATGAACATGACAAACTTTGTGATAGTGACTCCATCGGAGAGGGAGGCATATATCTGCTCAGAGGTAATATGGACATGGCAATTTTTGTGGACTTAACATTACTGGCGTACTTAGAATTTAAGTACGAATGTTAAGTGTAGACGACAATCGATATCAGAGGTAATATGGACATGATAATTGATGGTCGGAAGTTTATTCAGAGGTAATATGAACATGACAAACTTTGTGATAGTGACTCCATCGGAGAGGGAGGCACATATCTGCTCAGAGGTAATATGGACATGGAAATTTTTGTGGACTTAACATTACTGGCGTACTTAGAATTTAAGTACGAATATTAAGTGTAGACGACAATCGATATCAGAGGTATTATGGATATGATAATTGATGGTCGGAAGTTTATTCAGAGGTAATATGAACATGACAAACTTTGTGATGGTGACTCCATCGGAGAGGGAGGCACATATCTGCTCAGAGGTAATATGGACATGGCAATTTTTGTGGACTTAACATTACTGGCGTACTTAGAATTTAAGTACGAATGTTAAGTGTAAACGACAATCGATATCAGAGGTAATATGGACATGATAATTGATGGTCGGAAGTTTATTCAGAGGTAATATGAACATGACAAACTTTGTGATGGTGACTCCATCGGAGAGGGAGGTACATATCTGCTATTCTGCCGTAGTGATCGTTCCCTATAGACATAGAGTTATGACCTTGGCATCGATTAGTTCCTGAATTCTCTTCCTTAGTATATAGCAGGCTTTCGTAGGGTGATGAGTGTACTGATGGAAGAGACAATAATTTGGGTCATTGATTCTGCCAGACCTCTCAGGATATCTGATGTCGGGTAGCTGAAGCTTACGTTCCTTCCTTAATATATTGAAGATTTCAATTACGTCATCTTCTCTGAAGGAGAAAGTTCCTTTCGGTCGTGGGGCTTTTGATGCCTGAGTTTTATGGTCTTCTGGGAAGATAGCCATTGTTGTACCATCTTTGAATCCTGTGGACATTCTACCCCTCGCTTTGGATGCTGCTTTGTTTTGTCGAGGCGAGCTACCCCCAGACACGCTATGGTCTCCGGTCGTAGAAACTGAATCAGGAGGAATTGTCCTCGGTCGTACAGGATTAAATTTAGCAGCATATCCCAATCCGAAACGAGTTTGCTGATGGCGGGAATTACCCTGCAATGGTGTTCGTCTACCCTTTCCGTAGTTGAGGCCTTGCTTTGATTCCAAATCATAACCCATATTCTGTATAATCTTCAAAGCTTGTGGGCTGTACCTGTGGATTTGTATTTTTCCACTCTCAGGCTCGCGGAATTCTTCCTGTTCAACCGAACCGTTCCGCTTGTGTTTGAAGACTATTGGATGCTGATCGCCGCATGTAGGAGGGACAATAAAGGCACTATCTTCATATGGTTCATACATCATGATGACTTTAGATGTTGATGCATTTTTCCATATGATCTCTCCTCGTCTGACGGTTTTACGACCCCTATCTTTGTCTTTTTGGATTAGATAGGTATGCAGGTCAGGAGGATTTGCCGAAGAGGAAGACGAAGGCTTGTATCTTCTGTTCCCCTCAGCGGGTACGCGGAGACTGGGCACCCTGGTTTTCCCTATACCACCCGTATACAACAGGTTGGCCATCTGGGCGGCGGATAATCCCCCGGGAGGGTGTCTTTCCGCAATCTGAGCTTGTTTTACGCCGAGGGACTGTGCCTGGCGTAACTTGGGGATTCGCTCAGTCTGGCGTGAGGCTGGAGAGGCCCTCAGTTGGCCATTAGCTTCTCGCGTAATCCGAAGAGTAGGCAGATCATTCTTTTGCTGGCGTAAAGGCCCAGTAGTTGAATATTCACCCGCCTGCTTTCCCTTGCGGAGATCGCAGCGTTCATCTGGTTCACCGTAAAGGTCAGATGTCGTAGAGCGCGATCTGTACTTCTGATTTGGTGTTGAGGCGCCATCAGAGGTTTTGTCTGTACCGCGCGTAGCGGGAGACTGATTTCTGCGCGTAGAGCGCAGTGGATACTCCTGGGTTAGCGCTGAGGCTTTGCCAGAAGTTTTGTCTGTACCGCGCGTAGCGGGAGACTGATTTCTGCGCGTATAGTGCAGAGGATACTCTTGGGTTAGCGCTGAGGCTTTGCCAGAAGTTTTGTCTGTACCGCGCGTAGCGGGAGACTAAATTTTACGTGCGGGGCACGGAGGAAGCGATTCTACCACCTCATTGGTCGGAGAGATCAGAGAGTCCACAGGAACGGCGGAGGATGTCTTGGGCATCCACACTTTGCGTAGCTTCCTGCTGTCTTAGACGGAAAGAGAGTGAGAGCTACCCCCAGTCCGAAGCATGTCTTCGTAGGCAGACTGGTCGAACTGAACGACCAGTGTCTTCTTCACTGTTCCTACAGATACCGCATCGTGTTGAGCAATTACTTCCTCGTCAGAAGAAAAAGATGTCCCCAGCAGAGTCGCCATCTTGTTTGTGGTATTAAACGAAAGAATGAAAGTGTATTTCAATGACGGGATTTATAAGAGACCCGCGCCCTTTTGTTTACAAACAAACTTGTACAATGTAATCCTATACGAGGATGTAGGAGTATAATTTATTTAATCTGGGTATAAATTGCTATAGGTGTCTGATCTGCGGTCGATCACTTTAGCCCTTGGACTACACGATGTTGAAGAAGTGCTGTGGAAGACAGGAAGCAGCCTCGGGGGTTGCAGAAAAGGGTGGATGCACGATGCCCTGGTCGCCGATCCCTATCCTTTGCCTGAGCTCCGGGTTCCTCTCTCTCGATCTCTTCTCTCCTTGCTCGATCTTCAATTGTTTGACCTCTTCTCTGAGTCTTCAATTGTTCGATCTTTCAATTTTTCAACCTTTTTTTCCCATTGATAGGGGTCTCTATTTATAGAGTTTTGGTGACAGTGACCACTTTGTCGGTGTAACAACCGAGGAGTAGACAGTACAGCACCCTTTTATACAACGGTTTAAAATAACCAATGCTTGCGTGTAAATGACCTTTTGAGTGAGCATGTGACGCGTGTCCAACTAAGGGGACAAAACGCGTATATCTGCTATGAAGATCACGGCGTAGAAGCCACGCAGGTAGGTATCCCTTGTGTAGCAGAGGTTGGCGTAAAAGCCAAGTGACTGTCACCTTGGCGTAGAAGCCGAAATAGGCATAGAAGCCGAACAGGCGTAGAAGCCGAATAGGCATAGAAGCCGAACAGGCATAGAAGCTGAATGGGCATAGAAGCCGAACAGGCATAGAAGCAGAATGGTCATAGAGACTGAGAGGGCGTTGGAAGCCGAGGGAGCACTGATCCTGAGCGGGCGTAGAAGCCACTACGTACCGTGCCGAAGTGCTGATATGGACGTCTTAGCCGGAATTACGGCTTTCGAAGATGTAATCAAATCTTCTACAGAGATTTGTCATCATCTTGTGCATTAAATGCGGAGACGTGTTTTGAAGGTCTGCAGCCCTTCTGTGCATCCGTCGCAGATACGTGCCTTGAGGGAAACTATCACTGCTCTGTGTAATTAGACGTAGAGACGTGCCTCGAGCCCCGTACGAAGTGCAGCTTTTGACGTGGCAGCGGTTTGTCTTACCGCGGAGCGCAAAACAGCTCATGTTTGCCTGTGTAAAGCAAGGCAGCGTATTCCCTTGTACGCGAAAGAGCGGTTTACGCTGGGGGGACTTTGGTAAACGACGGTTTGGTGATATTTTAACCAAATCCTCTGCATTAAATGCAGAGATCCGCCATCATACTGTGGGTACGTCCCGAGGGGTCTGCCATCGTTTCCAGCCGTCGTCTGGGTAGCCGTGCAGCACTTTTTTGTCAGGGGTCAGAGGCCAGGTTCACCGCGTGACTTGACAGGTTCATTTCGGGGAAGACGAAGCGTTCCTCGTACGCTTTAACGCTGCTTTGAGAGCGGCTGGGTTTTACGCCATAGAGGCGATGAAGAACCCTGTTTTACGTTGGATGGCTCCGAAGGCCTCTGCTTACGCTGCTCTGTATCAAGATGCTGCGTAGATCGTTCCAGCGTATTTTTCATGCTTCTACAATGACTAAGTAAGTGAGTACCAGCTTTAACATGTGATCGGCTTGGGAACTTGATACAAGATTAATGGCCTGACTAATCATACTTGCGGTGTATGATTAATACTATTCAATGAACAAGACTTGATACAAGGAGGGTATGATCACATATCTACACTACATACTCTCCAACCCCCGACTAGTATAGTGGATCCAACCATGGTACATTATGATACGGGTTTCCACAAGAAGGGCGCTACTCTCCTTATGAACCAATATCTGTATATGTACAAGAAGAATAATGAAACAATGGTTGCATAAGATACACTGCAAATACAAAGGAATAACATCTCATGACGAGATCCGGATATACCAATCCTTGTAACCATCGTGTCAAGAAATCAATAATATCTATACTAGATACAAGAGACATAGAGGATATCATAAATAAAAAATTATCAAAGAATGTACTTGCCTGAAATCCGGTGAACAATATCACAGATGTCTGGTACGGTGCCTCGAAGACCTAAATATGGAATATTACATAAATACAAGGTTTCAAAATAAAAATAAGTTCAACTGAACTTTTAGGTCAAACTAGTCAAACTAGCTATTTCTAGGTTATATGAGTCTATCTCTAGGATGTTGGGTCCATACACTAAGAAACTAGGCCATAGAAGCTAAACTAGGATACTAGAAATCACTAAGATACCGTATCTCAAGATACGCACTAAAAAGATATGGAAATATCATATTATGCATATACAATCATAAAAATATAACAATCCTAACTAATCTAATGCTAAGTGGATACCTTGGCTTTGAACCAACGCGGTATCGCACCACTATACCCCCACCTTGATACTCAAATCTAAATACCTTGAGTAATGACCCATTACCTTGATATTACCTTGGTATCCCAAGGTAAGTCAAATCCTCATTCATAGTTCACTACCCAAATACTAAGCATAACTAACATATAGCTAAACTATTTGTCAATCATTAACTAACTATGAAATGCTACTAACTACTAACATATGATACATATCAATTACATATCTACTAACTTATCATATAATACATATCAAAACATAGATATATATACCTACATAATAACATATCAATATAATACTTATATAATACCACCTATAGCTAATAGTCTAACTAGCACACATATCTAACTAACAATTAACTAACAACTGTATTTAACTAACTATTATACTAAACCACTAGCTAACCTTAATACTAACTAACTGAACACTAACCCATCTAACCTCACTTTGTTGTTGCTGCTACTGTGCTGAATGCTCAATGCTAAGCTTGCAGGCTGCTACTGCTGTTCAGTGCTCTTGCTGTATGCTCAGTGCAATAGCAAACTGCTAAGCAGTGCACTGTGTACTTCACTCTACAGTGAATGCACTGTTCTCTCAGTTCCTTGTTGTTGATGACTCTATTATGCATCTCAGTGCATTGATGCACATCTCTCTCTTACTGAAACTATACAGCTATAGTACTGAAATGGTGCCCGACCCCCTTGCTGTGAAGCTCCCTGCAGATTGCTAGCTGAATGCACTGCTCAGCTGCAGCTAATTGCTCGAATTGCTCCTCAATGCTATTAATACACACTTGCTGAAATTGTTACTGTGCAGTTGGACACTGCCCCGAGCCCTCTCAATACTGCCACACACTCACACACAACTCACAAATACTTACAACCATATGCACACACACACACACACACACACACACATATACATACATACATACATACATACATACATACATACATATATATATATATATATATATATATATATCAACCTATATATATATACACTCTCAACTCTAAACATAGATAGACACAACTCTATACATATATAGATATATGTATATGAACACACATATACACATATAGATATATCCTCTCATACATATATACATAATATATCATACTAATAGCTATATACAAGTCACATTGAATTAAGGAGCAATAAAACAAATACGTGGATTGTATCGCACCCGTATCACACTAGATCTATGATACGCTTACGATACGAGTCCATCACATAATTAAACATACCCCAAAGGATACGAGCAAGTCTAAAATAGTATATATGAATAATACAGAGAGTCAATTACACATCTATGTGTCCGTGTTAAAATATGACATGCACAAAGTTCCGTAACGGAGGAAAATATCCCAAATTAACCCATATCTCCAAATTATTGGGATATGGTCTACACGTATCCAATTGTGGATATGACACTAGCCACACACAATCAAACACATGTTAATTTAGTCTAATTGACTAATTGACAAACACGACATAGGTCAATCTCGGAATTTCCACAAAATTGACACAAAATATACCATAACTTTCTCCATATGCCTCCTATGAACCTAATTCCAATACATATGGGTAGCCTCATTATATGGGGTGGTTTCTAATTTTTAAAATATATATTTAAAATCTAATTAAAGAAAAAAACTGAATTGTACCTATTGGGAGATGGATTCCCAATGCAACCTCTAAAATTGATGAAATAAGCCTCCAACTTGTAGATCCTTGCTTCTCTTTGTAGATTCTTATTTCCTTCTTCTAGATCCTTACTCTACTAGCCTCCAATGGTTATTTAGGAAGGAATTAAGAAGAAATTTGGTAGAGGTTTGATGTAGGAATGAAGGAATTTGGTTGAGGGGAATTATAGATTTAGATTTGAATGAAAAGAGGAGAGAGAAATTTTCTCCCTCATTTTAAATAGGCCGCCCCCCTTGAACCCTCCCTCAAGCTACTATATAATGACCAATATATCCCTTGGGCCTCTCATAAAGAAATAATTAATGAGGAAATATTCTAGTCTAATGGATTTAATTTAATTAATCATCCTCCTAATGAATGGGCTTCTAATTGGGCTCAATTCTAACTAATTATAAATGTTGGTCCATGGATCTAATCTAAAATAACCAAAATATCCTTCTATAGAAAATGTGGTATTGACAAGTCTACCCCCCATAAAATAATTTTGTCATCAAAATTCAAAGACAAAAACTACCCCAGAAAATAACAAAATAGAACAAAAAGAGCAGAACATAATCAGAAAAGAATATACCTCAAGGCATAAACAAATATGGGTAACGCTCTCGCATTTTATCCTCTCTCTCCCAGGTAGACTCCCCCAGAGAGTGATGCCTTCATGCGACACATACCAAGGGAATAGTCTGGTTTCTCAGCAACTTCTCTTTCTGATCCAGAATCTCAACTGGCTGCTCTGGATAGCTAAGATTAGGGCCCATCTCTATCTCCGAGTGATCCCATACGTAACTATGATCCGCCACGTACCGTCTCAACTACGACATATGAAATACATTATGCACTCCCTCCAATACAAGTGGCAAGTCTAGTCTGTAAGCAACTATACTGACCCTCTTTAGAATAGTGAAGGTCCGATGAATCGGGGACTAAGCTTTCCGCCTCCACCGAAGCGAATCGTGCCTCGTATCAGAGAAATTCTCAAAAATACCAAACCACCAACCTAGAACAAAACACAACCTTAAGAACTTAATCTATAATAAATAACCAATATCAAGCACAAAACAAAAGTCTAAAACTATACCTCAAACTCCAAAGGTCTCTGGTGGCTATCGGCCCGTCTGTCCTGCACCACTCGAAGTCTGTCTCTGATCAACTTAACCTTCTCCGCTGCATCCATAACCATCTCTGGCCCTAGCAAAACTCTCTCTCCAACATCTTCCCATGATAAGGGAGTATGACATATCTGACCGTACATAGCCTCAAATGGTGAAATCTCTATACTAGCCTGGTAGCTGTTGTTGTAAGCAAACTCTACCAAATGGAGATGGTCCTCCCAAGATTTTTTAAAATCTAGTACATAAGTGCGCAACATATCCTCAAGAGTCTTAATAGTCCTCTCTGACTGTCCATCTGTCTGGGGGTGATATGTAGTACTGAACTTGAGCTGGGTGCCCAAACTCGCCTATAAACTCCTCCAGAAATGAGAAGTGAAATAACTATCCCGATCTGAGACTATGCTGACGAAAACTCCATGTATCCTGACGATCTACCTCATATATATCTCTGCCAGCTTCTCCGTAGACAAACCCACCTTGAAAGGTAAAAAGTGGGCCAACTTGGTCAACCTGTCAACGATGACTCAAATTGCGTCTTTTCCTCCTGGAGATCGTGGAAGTCCGGACACAAAATCTATAGTAATGTTCTTCCACTTCTACTCTGGAATGGATAATGACTGAAGTAAATCTCCTGGACTCTGCCTCTCGGCTTTCACATGCTGGCACACTAAGCATTTGAATACAAACTATGCCAGTCCCCTCTTCATACCATACCACTACACACTCTCTTGCATATCCGATATATCTTGTTGGCACCTGGATGTATAAAATACTGAGAGCAATGCACTTCCTGTAATACCTCCTCACGCAGCTCCCCACTAGGCACACATAATCTAGCACCATGCCGCAAAGAACCGTCCTCAGCAATGGTGAAATTATACTCCAATCCTGCTCTCACCTGAGTTTTGATGCCCCTCAGAGATACATCCTCACACTGGGCTGCCTTGATCCTGTCCATCAACTCCGAGTGCATCTGCAACCCACACATCTGCATAACAAAACCAGAAACTATCACCTCAATGCCCAAGCTCTCCAAGCCTTCCAACAAATACCGATCATGTATCAACAACATAACTACCAGATACATGCTCAAGGCATCGACAACTACATTAGATTTTCCAGGATGATACTGCAAAGATATGTCAAAATCCTTCATCTGTTCTAGCTACCGACGCTGCCTCATGTTCAACTCCTTCTGTGTGAAAACGTACTTCAAGCTCTTGTGGTCGATGAAGATCTCTACATGCTCTCCATACATATAGTATTTCTACAACTTCAGGGCAAAGATGACTGCTTCCAACTCTAAATCGTGGTTATGATAGTTCTTCTCATGAGGACATAATTGCCTGGATGCATAGGCAATCACTTTTCTATTCTGCTGAAGAACACAACCCAAACATTTCTTTGATGTATCACTATAAATAGTAAAACCTCCAGACCCTGATGGCAATATCAAAATAGAAGCAGACATCAACCTCTTTTTTAATTCCTCAAAAGCAACCTGGCACTCCTCTGTCCAAACAAACTCTATATCCTTCCTGGTGAGTCTAGATGGCTCAGCAATTCTCAAAAAATCTTGCACAAACTTCTTGTAGTAACCTGCCAGACCCAAGAAACTCCTGATCTCTGCTACTGAACTTGGGGTCTTTTAAGACTCTACTGCTGTGATCTTCTTCGGATCTACTAAAATTTTATCACCAGTCATAACATGTCCTAAGAACTCCACCTTGTCTAGGAAGAACTCACACTTGGACAGCTTTCTATATAGCTTCTCCTTCCTTAGCACATCCAACATAATCCGTAAATGCTCCTCGTGCTCCTCCGGTATCTTCAAGTATATGAGTATGTCATCGATGAACACCACCACAAACTTGTCAAGGTACTGATGGAACACTTTGTTCATCAAATTCATAAATACCGCTAGGGCATTAGTCAACCCAAACAACATCACCATAAACTCATACTGACCATACCGACTCCTAAAAGTAGTCTTCGGCATGTCCTCCGGCTTCACTTTCACCTGGTGGTAGCCAGATCTCAAGTCTATCTTGGAAAATACCTTGGCACCACTCAACTGATCGAGCATGTCATCAATTCATGGCAACGCATATTTATTCTTGATAGTAAGATTATTTAATATCCTGTAATTAATGCACATACGTACTGATCCATCCTTCTTTGTTATAAATAATCCGAGGCTCCCCACAGTGAAGAACTCGATCTGATAAACCCCTTATCCTGCAACTCATCCACCTGCTTCTTTAGCTCGACTAGCTCGCTGTTGTTTACTCTATAGACATACTGTAAAATTGGTTCTGTACCTGACACCAAGTTTATAGAGAATTTAACATCGTAATTTGGCAGCAATCCTGGCAATATCTCAGGAAATATATCCAAGAACTCTACTATCAACGGATGCGACAACTCCTTGTCTTCCACCATAGCTCCACATATAATGCCTTCTCCCTGGTCTGCAGCTCCTCTAGCAAACTCAAACTCTGGCTCTCCTGGCGGACAAACAAAACTCTACCTCCTCTATAATCTATACTAGCACGGTGCCTACTCAACCAATCCATCCCTAGTACAATATCGTAGCTCGAAAGTGGCATTACAAGTAGACACACACTCAGCTCCCGGCCTCCCAGAGTAACTCTTCAATTCTTGTAAATATCATTAACCAGGATAATGCCTCCCCCGGTTGTAGAAGCATGAAAAATACGCCGGATGACTATACGCAACTTATTGGTGCGGGGCAGCATAAAGAGATGACCTCAGAGCCATCAAGCAGGCAAAACAAGAGCTTCTCAGGACCATCCGCGTAAGTGCAGTATGTCCAGGCTGCCTCAGAGTGTAAAGCAGAGGGCTTCGTCGCCTATATGGCGTAAAACACATCCGCTTTCAAATGCGGTATTAAAGCGTACGAGGAACGCTTCGTGCTCCCCGAGATGAACCTGTCAGACCCTGCAATGAACCTGACGTCTGGACTTCTGACAAAAGGATATGGCTCGGCTACCCAGGCGACGGCCATAATGATAGCACGGCACTGCGACCCAGGCTGTCAGTTACCGCCATCTCCCTCGCGTAAACTGCTTTTACATGAACGAGGGGATATGCTGCCTTGTTTTACACAGGCAGACATGGGCTGTTTACACTCCGCAGTAGACAAACCGCCTGCCACGTCAAAAGCGGCGCTTTATACAGGGCTCGAGGCACGTCTCTGCGATTGGTGCACAAGACGGTGACAGTCTTCTCGAGGTACGTCTCTGCGACGAATGCACAGAAGAGCTGCAGATCTTTAAAAACACGCCTCCGTATTTAATGCGCAGAATGATGGCGGATATCTGCATTTAATGCAGGAGATTTGATTAAGAATCACCGAACCATCGTGTGGTGACACCCCCCTTGCGTAAACTGCTTTTTCGCATACAAGGGGATACGTTGCCTTGTTCTACACAGGCAAACGTGAAACCGTCTACACACCGCGGAAGACAAACAGACTGCCACGTCAAAAGCTGTGCTTTGTACAAAGCTCGAGGCACGTCTCTTCGCCTGATGCTCAGAACGGGGGCAGGCCTTCAGAACACGCCTTCGCAATTAATGCACAGGATGGTAGCAGATCTCCGTATTTAATGCGAGAGATTTGATTATATCTTCAAAAGCCGTGATTCTGGCTAAAGACGTCCACGTCAGCACTCAGCATTGCACAGTGGCTTCTACGCCCCCTCAGCTGTTATGCTCTCAGGGCTTCTACGCCCCCTCAGCTGTTATGCTCTCAAGGCTTCTACGCCCCCTCAGTTGTTATGCTCTCAGGGCTTCTACGCCTCCTCAGCTGTTATGCTCTCAGGGCTTCTATGCCCCCTCAGCTGTTATGCTCTTTCGGCTTCTACGCCTCCTCAGCTTTTATGCTCACTCGGCTTCTATGCCATCAGGCTTCTATGCCTACCTGGCTTCTATGCCTATTTTGGCTTTTATGCCATGGTGACAGACATTGGCTTTTACGCCTACCTCTTCTACACGGAGGATACCTACCTACGTGGCTTTTACGCCGTGATCTTCGTAGCAACAATACGCGTTATGTCCCTTAGTTGGACCCGCGTTATACGCTCATTCAAAAGATTATCTATACGTAGGCATTGGTTATTTTAACCGTCGTATAAAAGGGTGCTGTGATTCCACTCCTCGGTTTTTACACCGACTGAGTGGTCACTGTCACTAAAACTCTATAAATAGAGACCTCTATCAATGAGAAACAAGGTCAGAAATTGGTCAAGAAAACCAATATCAGATCCAAGGTCGAAGAAATTGATCAACAATCAGACTTCTGAAAAGGAGATCGGATAGGGTCAAGAAAAACAAGGAGAGAGAAGAGATCGAGAGAGAGAGAGAGAGAGAGAAACCCGGAGCTCAGGCAAGGGGTAGGGATCGACGACCTTGGCATCGTGCATCCACCCTCTTTTGCAACCTTTGAAGCTACCTCCTGTCTTCTACGACACTTCTTCACCATCGTGTGGTCCAAGGGCTAAAGTGATCGACTGCAGATCAGACACCTATAGCAATTTATACCCAGATTAAATAAATTGTACTCTCACATCCTCGTATAGGATTACATTATACAAGTTTGTTTGTAAACAAAAGAACACGGGTCTTGTGTAAACCCCGTCTTGAATACATCTTCCATTCTTTTCGTTTTCTACCACAAACAAGATGGCGACTCTGCTGGGGACATCTTTCTCTTCTGATGAGGAAGTAATTTCTCAACACGATGCGGTACCTATAGGGACCATGAAGAAAATACTGGTCGTCCAATTCGACCAGTCTGCCTACGAAGACATGCTTCGAACCGGGGGTAGCTCTCACCCTCTCTCCGTCCAAAACAACAGGAAGCTGCGCAAGGTCTGGATGCCCAAGACATCCTCTACCATTCCTGTGGACTCTCCGATCTCTCCGATCTCTGTCACGACCCGCACCCGGGGTAAGGGTACTAGTCGGAAACAACGCCCAGCCTACGCCGCAGAATCGGCGGTAGAACGCTGTCTAGAAAGTCTATCTAATATAATGAACCACCAAAAGATAGTGTACTCAATCACAGAACTAAGATAGAATGAACACGAATCAGATAAGAATAGAATAGTCACAATACAACTCATGAGTCTAAAATAATACATCAATGAGTCTGAAGAAAATACAGAAATATGCTGGAGACAAATCCAGTACAAAGAATACTACAAAACTATAAAGCTACAACTCCAGGGTCAACTGTCTCAGTTGGGATAAGTCCCTCTTGAGCCAGGGTCTCAGAATCTAAACCCACAACATCCTGGGGTCCATAATAGGTAGGGTACTCCTCAGTGTCATCTGGAAAAATATATCCAGTCAGGAAAGGAGCAGAGTACAACCCTAACAGCAGTTCTCAAATAATGATAAAAACTATGTAACAGTAAATAGTTGTGGATAAACAAGATGCATAAATAGATACAAGAATGTATAGACAATAAGGAAATACTGGAAAGAAATACAATAATGAACAATATGCTGATGGAACAAGAATACTAATGACTAAGTGTGTGAGTACTAGCTTTAACATGCGATCGGCTTAGGAACTTGCACAAGAGTATAATGGCCTGGCTGATTATACGTGCGGTGTATGATCAACACTCACAAGGAACAAGACATGCACAAGGAGGGTATGATCACATATCTACACTAAAATACTCCCCACCTCGACTGGTATAATAGATCCAACCACGGTACGTTATGGCACTAGATTCCCCAAGAAGATAGCTAGTCTCTCCGAGAATCGGTGTCTGTACATGTACAAGATAACCAATGAAACAATACTTGCACCATATACACCATATACCAAGGAATAACATCTCATGACGAGATCCGGATATACCAATCCGTGTAACCATAGTGTCAAGAGAACATGTATATCTACACTAGATACAACGAACATAGAGGATATCATAAATGAGAAACTATCAGAGAATGTACTCGCCTGAAGTCCAATGAACAGTCTCACAAATGTCTGACTCGGTGCCTCGAAGACCTAGATATGGAATACCACATTAATACAAGGTCCCGGAAAGAGAACAAGTCAAACTAGGCAATTTCTAGGTCAATAAGTCAATTCTAAGTCAAAAGTCAACTATGGTCAACTCTAAAGTCCACTAAAGTCAAACATGGTCAAACCCAAAGTCAACCTCACAAGACATCTATAAAATAATATAGAGATAAACTACAATAATTTAGGAATCAAATTAGATTCAAAAAGAACTCACACAAAGTATACTAATAATATAATTAATATATACCCTAAAATAATATATATACAACCCAACATTTATATAAATAACATAATATATTATTATAATTATTATTCCTCACAAAACACATATATATATACATATATATATATACAATTATAATATATAATATATATATTAAATCTGTCAAAGCGTCATTGAAAAACAGTGAATAAAATAGGATTAAATCAAAACAGTTTAAATAGTGACAGTCGGGACTGTCACCGAAGGACTGTCACCGAAACCCAAATAATAAACTGCCACTGCTTTGGTTTTCGCTGACAGTTAAACTGTCGCGGAAAAGCGTCGCAGAAAAGCTGCTGTTTCCCGCTACTGCAATTAATGACAGGTTTGTCATTAATTGCCCGAAGGCTACAGCGGCTGCTATTAGTCGGCTAATTAATGACAGTTTTTACTGTCATTAATTCACTGTCACTAAAATAAGTTATATATATATAATTATATATATAAAAACAGAATATATAAACAATATATATATATATATATATATATATATATATATATATATATATATATATATATATATATATATATATATATATATATATATATATATATATATATATATATATATATATATATATAAACCATTAATACAAAAATGTACATATATATATTAATATACACATAAACTTATACCTTCAAATATTTAACAAAGAACATATAATTTACATGGCTAGAAGCACACCTAAAATATTTACATTAATATACAAATAATTATAAATAATATAATTACACAATTAAACATACAAATATATTTTATAAAACATTTTATGTATAAATTATATTATTTAACAAGTAGTAACATATATATTTGCATGCAAGAAAGCTACATATTATATTGTACATTATATTAGCACACCCAAAATATAGATCTATGCTACAATAATTACTATAATAAATACACGAAATAAATATTTAATATCCATATATATATACTAATTATAAATGAAGAATTGAACCATAATTAATTAGATCTATACAAAAATACACACAATTGGAGAGTATCTCACCGTATCCCACTAGATCTACACGAGTCCAACACACAACTAAATGCACCCCGAAGGACACAAACAAATCAAAAATAATATTTATGAACAAATCAAAGCGTCAAAAGTAGATCTATGTGTCCGTGTCAAAATACGACATGTTCAAAGTCCCGTGTCGGAGGAAAACCCCCAAATGACACGTATCACCAAATAGTTGGGATACGAACCACAAGTATCCCAATATGGACACGACACTAGCCTCAAACACAAAGCTCATTGTCCAATTGATCTATAGGATCAATTGACACACACAAAAAAATGTAAATTCGGAATTCCAACAAAATTGACACAAAAAGCACCATAACTTTCTCCATGGGTCTCCTATGAACACAAAACAAAGTCCTATGGGTACTACATACATATAGGTTGATTTTACATGATTAAATCTCAGATTTAGAAGCTATTTAAATAGGAAAATCTGAATTATACCTATTGGGAGATGGATTCCCAATGAAACCTCCAATTGAGATGAACTTGCTTCCAAATTATAGATCCTTGCTCCTCTTTGTAGATCCTTGCTTCCTTCTTCTAGATCCTTGCTTCCTCCTTCTCTAATGGTGAATTGGAAAGAATTTGGAATGAATTTGGTAGGGAATTGGATTGGGAATGGAGGGAATTTGGTAGTGGGAGAATTCTAGATCTAGATTTGGAATGAGATGAGAGGAGAGAGAAATTTCCCCCCCTCTTTAATAGGCCGGCCATAGCCCCTCCCCCAAGCAATTATAAAATGTCCAATGTACCCCTTGGGGCCTCTCATGAAGAAATAATTAAGGAAGGAAGCTTCTAGTCTAATCATTTAATTAATTTAATCCATCTCCTTAACTATGGGCTTTCTAAATGGGCCAAGTCTAACTAATTAATTCATGTTGGTCCATGGGTCCAAACTAAACTAGTTGGGTCCACTAAAATAAGTCTAAAATAATTAAATAATAACTAACAATAATTAAATAATACAACAAATAATTATTTACCATGTACAATATTTATTTAAATAGGAAATTACCAAAATATCCTTTCCTAGAAAATGTGGTAGTGACAAGTCTACCCTCCTTAAAATAATTTCGTCCTCGAAATTCAAAGACGAAAACTACCCCCAGAAAATCACAGAACAGAACTAAAGAATCACAACTAACTAATGAACAGAACATAACAATGAACAGAACATAACTAGAAATAACATACCTCAAGGTACAAACAAATATGGATAACGCTCTCGCATTTCATCCTCTCTCTCCCAGGTAGACTCTCCCGGAGAGTGATGCCTCCATGCGACGCGCACCAAAGGAATAGTCTGGTTCCTCAGCACCTTCTCTCTCCGATCCAGAATCCCAACTGGCTGCTCTGGATAGCTAAGAGTAGGGCCCACCTCTATCTCTGAGTGATCCAATACATGACTAGGATCTGCCACGTATCGTCTCAACTGCGACACATGAAACACGTTGTGCACTCCCTCCAATGTAGGTGGCAAGTCTAGTCTATAAGCAACTGCACCGACCCTCTCTAGAATAGTGAAAGGTCCAATGAATCGCGGACTAAGCTTTCCGCCTCCACCGAAGCGAATCGTGCCTCGTGTCGGAGAAATCCTCAGAAACACCAAACCACCCACCTAGAACAAAACACCATCTTAAGAACTTATCTATAACAAACAACCAAGAACAAGCACACAAAATAAAATCTAAACTATACCTCAAACTCCAAGGGTCTCCGATGGCTATCGGCCCAATGCCGTTGTCTGTCCTGCGCCACTCGAAGTCTGTCTCTGATCAACTGAACCTTCTCTGCTGCATCCACAACCATCTCTGGCCCAAGCAAAACTCTCTCTCCAATATCGTCCCAAGACAAAGGAGTACGACACCTCCGACCATATAGAGCTTCAAAAGATGACATCTCTATACTGGCCTGGTAACTGTTGTTGTAAGCAAACTCTACCAAATGGAGATGGTCCTCCCAAGAACCCCCGAAATCTAGTACACAAGTGCGCAACATATCCTCGAGAGTCTGAATAGTCCTCTCTGACTGCCCATCTGTCTGGGGATGATATGCAGTACTGAATTTGAGCTGAGTGCCCAAACTCTCCTGCAAACTCCTCCAGAAATAAGAAGTGAAACGACTATCTCGATCTGAGACTATGCTGACGGGAACTCCATGTATCCTAACGATCTGCCTCACATACATCTCTGCCAGCTTCTCCGTAGACAAACCCACCTTGAAAGGCAAAAAGTGGGCCGACTTGATCAATCTATCAACAATGACCCAAATCGCGTCTTTCCCTCCTGGAGATCGTGGTAGTCCGGACACAAAATCCATAGTAATGTGTTCCCACTTCCACTCTGGAATGGGTAATGGCTGAAGTAAACCTCCTGGCCTCTGCCTCTCGGCTTTCACCTGCTGGCACACTAAGCATCTGGATACAAACTGTGCCACTTCCCTCTTCATGCCATACTACCACACACTCTCTCGCATATCCCGATACATCTTGTTAGCACCTGGATGTATGGAATACTGAGAGCGATGCGCTTCCTGCAATATCTCCTCTCGTAACTCCCCACTAGGCACACACAATCTAACTCCATGCCTCAAAGATCCATCCTCTGCAATAGTGAAATCATCCTCCAATCCTGCTCTCACCTGAGCTCTGATACTCCTCAAAGATACGTCATCATACTGTGCTGCCTTGATCCTATCCATCAAATCTGAATGTATCTGCAATCCCCACATCTGCATAGCACCACCCGGAACAATCACCTCAATGCCCAAGCTCTCCAAGTCCTCCAACAAATATCGATCCTGCGTCAAGAACATAGCTACCGGATACCTGCTCAAAGCATCGGCAACTACATTGGCCTTCCTAGGATGATATTGCAAAGAGATATCAAAATCCTTCATCAGTTCCAACCACCGACGCTGCCTCATGTTCAACTCCTTCTGCGTGAAAACGTACTTCAAGCTTTTGTGGTCAGTGAAGATCTCCACACGCTCTCCGTACAAATAATGTTTCCACAACTTCAGAGCGAATATGACAGCTGCCAACTCCAAATCATGGGTAGGATAGTTCTTTTCATGAGGACGCAATTGTCTGGATGCATAGGCAATCACTTTCTCATGCTGCTGAAGAACACAACCTAAACCCTTTCCCGATGCATCACTATAAATAGTGAAACCTCCGGACCCTGATGGCAATGTCAAAATAGGAGCAGACGTCAACCTCTTCTTCAACTCCTCAAAAGCGGCCTGGCAATCTTCCGTCCAAACAAACTCCACATCCTTCCTTGTGAGTCTGGTCATCGGCTCGGCAATCCTCGAAAAATCTTGCACAAACTTTCTGTAGTAGCCTGCCAATCCCAAGAAACTCCTGATCTCTGCTACCGAACTCGGAGTCTTCCAAGATTCCACTGCTGAAATCTTCTTCGGATCCACTGAAATACCATCACCAGTCACAACATGCCCCAAAAATTCCACCTTGTCCAAGAAAAACTCACATTTGGACAACTTTCCATACAGCTTCTCCTTCCTCAGCACATCCAACACAATCCTCAAATGCTCCTCATGCTCCTCCGGTGTCCTCGAGTATATGAGTATGTCGTCGATGAACACAACCACGAACTTGTCAAGGTACTGGTGGAACACCTTGTTCATCAAGTTCATAAATACCGCCGGTGCATTAGTCAAACCAAACGGCATCACCATAAACTCGAACTGACCATACCGAGTTCTAAAAGCAGTCTTCGGTATGTCCTCTGGCTTCACCTTCACCTGATGGTAGCCTGATCTCAAATCTATCTTAGAAAACACCTTCGCACCACTCAACTGATCAAACAGATCATCAATCCGTGGCAAAGGATACTTATTCTTGATAGTGAGATTATTCAAAGCCCTGTAATCAATGCACATACGCACCGATCCATCCTTCTTCGGTACAAACAATACCGGGGCTCCCCATGGTGAAGAACTCGATCTGATAAACCTCTTATCCTGTAATTCGTCCACCTGCTTTTTCAACTCGACCAGCTCGCTGTTGTTTACTCTATAGACATGCTGCAAAATCGGTTCTGCACCTGGCACCAAGTCTATAGAAAATTCAACATCTCGATCTGGTGGCAATCCTGGCAATTCTTCAGGAAATACATCCAAAAATTCTGCTATCAACGGATGTGGCAACTCCTTGTCTTCCACCATAGCTCCACAAATAATGCCTTCTTCCTGCTCCGCAGCTCCTCTAGCAAACTCGAACTCTGGCTCTCCTGGCGGACCAAACAAAACTCTACCTCCTCTACAATCTATGCTAGCACGGTGCCTACTCAACCAATCCATCCCGAGTACAATGTCGTAGCTCGGAAGTGGCATTACAAGTAGACACGCACTCAACTCCCGGCCTCCCAGAGTAACTCTCCGATCTTTGCAAATATCATTAACCAGGATAATGCCTCCCCCGGTCATGATCTTGCAAGTCCTAAGCAAAGACTCAGCTACCAAACCATGCTTTAGAGCAAAAGAAACAGATACAAAACTATGGGAAGCACCACTATCAAACAAAGCTAAAGCTGGAATGGAATCAAGAAGAATAGAACCTGCGATGACATCTCCGGTGGGTTCCTCCTCTTCGACTGTCATAGCAAACGCTCGTCCCTGCCGAGCACCTCCCTGCTGCTGATGCTGGACAAAATGCTGCTGCTGTGTCGGAAGCGGTCCCCTCGGTTGTGCTGCAGGTGGTCTCATCTGTGCCCTCGGAGCTGGAGCTGCTCCCTGAACTGCACGACGAGGATACTCCCTCAATTGATGCCCTTCAGTACCACAATACAAACAAACTCCTAGCCTCTTTCTGCAAACTTCCCAGATGTGGCCGGGCTTCTTGCAGAAGTTGCATAGAGCTTGCTGTAACTGCCTCTGCTGCTGAGGTGCCTGGTGAAAAGGCGCTCTAGCTGGAGTCTGGTTCTGCTGTGGCTGTTGGAAAGGTCTGGACTGGAAATGAGGACGTTTGGCAGATACTGCACTGCCATTGGCCCCCAGAAAAGAATCACGGTCTCTCTTGGTCTTCAAACCCAGATCCCGTTCAACCTTGCGTGCCTCTGCAAGTATCTCCGAGTATGTCTCATAAAAAGACGGAATGAGGTTCAATATGGCACAAGATGTAAGACATCAAGGAAAGGACAGTTTAAGGGTTCAAGTATCAACGTCAAAGGAGTATAGTTGAATCAAAAGAATTTTCCTAGATGTGATTGAGTATCTCAGCCTATATCCTATATCCTATCGCAGGCTCGCAGTAGTACAACTAAGTTATCGCACTACCATGACATCACATACTTGTGAAGCTAGACCTGCATGGGCCACCACCAAAAATGTGTCACGACCCGCACCCGGGGTAAGGGTACTAGTCGGAAACAACGCCCAGCCTACGCCGCAGAATCGGCGGTAGAACGCTGTCTAGAAAGTCTATCTAATATAATGAACCACCAAAAGATAGTGTACTCAATCACAGAACTAAGATAGAATGAACACGAATCAGATAAGAATAGAATAGTCACAATACAACTCATGAGTCTAAAATAATACATCAATGAGTCTGAAGAAAATACAGAAATATGCTGGAGACAAATCCAGTACAAAGAATACTACAAAACTATAAAGCTACAACTCCAGGGTCAACTGTCTCAGTTGGGATAAGTCCCTCTTGAGCCAGGGTCTCAGAATCTAAACCCACAACATCCTGGGGTCCATAATAGGTAGGGTACTCCTCAGTGTCATCTGGAAAAATATATCCAGTCAGGAAAGGAGCAGAGTACAACCCTAACAGCAGTTCTCAAATAAAGATAAAAACTATGTAACAGTAAATAGTTGTGGATAAACAAGATGCATAAATAGATACAAGAATGTATAGACAATAAGGAAATACTGGAAAGAAATACAATAATGAACAATATGCTGATGGAACAAGAATACTAATGACTAAGTGTGTGAGTACTAGCTTTAACATGTAATCGGCTTAGGAACTTGCACAAGAGTATAATGGCCTGGCTGATTATACGTGCGGTGTATGATCAACACTCACAAGGAACAAGACATGCACAAGGAGGGTATGATCACATATCTACACTAAAATACTCTCCACCCCGACTGGTATAATAGATCCAACCACGGTACGTTATGGCACTAGATTCCCCAAGAAGATAGCTAGTCTCCCCGAGAATCGGTGTCTGTACATGTACAAGATAACCAATGAAACAATACTTGCACCATATACACCATATACCAAGGAATAACATCTCATGACGAGATCCGGATATACCAATCCGTGTAACCATAGTGTCAAGAGAACATGTATATCTACACTAGATACAACGAACATAGAGGATATCATAAATGAGAAACTATCAGAGAATGTACTCGCCTGAAGTCCAATGAACAGTCTCACAAATGTCTGACTCGGTGCCTCGAAGACCTAGATATGGAATACCACATTAATACAAGGTCCCGGAAAGAGAACAAGTCAAACTAGGCAATTTCTAGGTCAATAAGTCAATTCTAAGTCAAAAGTCAACTATGGTCAACTCTAAAGTCCACTAAAGTCAAACATGGTCAAACCCAAAGTCAACCTCACAAGACATCTATAAAATAATATAGAGATAAACTACAATAATTTAGGAATCAAATTAGATTCAAAAAGAACTCACACAAAGTATACTAATAATATAATTAATATATACCCTAAAATAATATATATACAACCCAACATTTATATAAATAACATAATATATTATTACAATTATTATTCCTCACAAAACACATATATATATACACATATATATATACAATTATAATATATAATATATACATTAAATCTGTCAAAGCGTCATTGAAAAACAGTGAATAAAATAGGATTAAATCAAAACAGTTTAAATAGTGACAGTCGGGACTGTCACCGAAGGACTGTCACCGAAACCCAAATAATAAACTGCCACTGCTTTGGTTTTCGCTGACAGTTAAACTGTCGCAGAAAAGCGTCGCAGAAAAGCTGCTGTTTCCCGCTACTGCAATTAATGACAGGTTTGTCATTAATTGCCCGAAGGCTACAGCGGCTGCTATTAGTCGGCTAATTAATGACAGTTTTTACTGTCATTAATTCACTGTCACTAAAACAAGTTGTATATATATAATTATATATATAAAAACAGAATATATAAACAATATATATATATATATATATATATATATATATATATATATATATAAACCATTAATACAAAAATGTACATATATATATTAATATACACATAAACTTATACCTTCAAATATTTAACAAAAAATATATAATTTACATGGCTAGAAGCACACCTAAAATATTTACATTAATCTCCAAATAATTATAAATAATATAATTACACAATTAAACATACAAATATATTTTATAAAACATTTTATGTATAAATTATATTATTTAACAAGTAGTAACATATATATTTGCATGCAAGAAAGCTACATATTATATTGTACATTATATTAGCACACCCAAAATATAGATCTATGCTACAATAATTACTATAATAAATACACAAAATAAATATTTAATATCCATATATATATACTAATTATAAATGAAGAATTGAACCACAATTAATTAGATCTATACAAAAATACACACAATTGGAGAGTATCTCACCGTATCCCACTAGATCTAGGATACGCATGCGACACGAGTCCAACACACAACTAAATGCACCCTGAAGGACACAAACAAATCACAAATAATATTTATGAACAAATCAAAGCGTCAAAAGTAGATCTATGTGTCCGTGTCAAAATACGACATGTTCAAAGCCCCGTGTCGGAGAAAAACCCCCAAATGACACGTATCACCAAATAGTTGGGATACGAACCACAAGTATCCCAATATGGATACGACACTAGCCTCAAACACAAAGCTCATTGTCCAATTGATCTATAGGATCAATTGACACACACAAAAAAATGTAAATTCGGAATTCCAACAAAATTGACACAAAAAGCACCATAACTTTCTCCATGGGTCTCCTATGAACACAAAACAAAGTCCTATGGGTACTACATATATATAGGTTGATTTTACATGATTAAATCTCAGATTTAGAAGCTATTTAAATAGAAAAATCTGAATTATACCTATTGGGAGATGGATTCCCAATGAAACCTCCAATTGAGATGAACTTGCTTCCAAATTGTAGATCCTTGCTCCTCTTTGTAGATCCTTGCTTCCTTCTTCTAGATCCTTGCTTCCTCCTTCTCTAATGGTGAATTGGAAAGAATTTGGAATGAATTTGGTAGGGAATTGGATTGGGAATGGAGGGAATTTGGTAGTGGGAGAATTCTAGATCTAGATTTGGAATGAGATGAGAGGAGAGAGAAATTTCCCCCCCTCTTTAATAGGCCGGCCATAGCCCCTCCCCCAAGCAATTATAAAATGTCCAATGTACCCCTTGGGGCCTCTCATGAAAAAATAATTAAGGAAGGAAGCTTCTAGTCTAATCATTTAATTAATTTAATCCATCTCCTTAACTATGGGCTTTCTAAATGGGCCAAGTCTAACTAATTAATTCATGTTGGTCCATGGGCCCAAACTAAACTAGTTGGGTCCACTAAAATAAGTCTAAAATAATTAAATAATAACTAACAATAATTAAATAATACAACAAATAATTATTTACCATGCACAATATTTATTTAAATAGGAAATTACCAAAATATCCTTTCCTAGAAAATGTGGTAGTGACAATCTCTCCGACCAATGAGGTTGTAGCATTGCTCCCTCCGTGCCCCGTACGTAAAATTCAGTCTCCCGCTACGCGCGGTACAGACAAAACTTCGGGCAAAGCCTTAGCGCTAACTCAGAAGTATCTACTGCGCTCTACGCATAAAAACCAGTCTCCCACTACGCGCGGTACAGACAAAACTTCGGGCAAAGCCTTAGCGCTAACCCAGGAGTATCCACTGCACTCTACGCGCAGAAACCAGTCTCCCGCTACGCGCGGTACAGACAAAACTTCTGCTGATGCCTTAGCGCCAAATCGGAAGTACAAGTCATGCCCCGCACGCAAGACGACATCTGACCTCTACGGGTGTTTGTGGTATTAAACGAAAGAATGAAAGTGTATTTCAATGACGGGGTTTATAAGAGACCCGCGCCCTTTGGTTTATAAATAAACTTGTACAATGTAATCCTATACGAGGATGTGGGAGTACAATTTATTTAATCTGGGTATAAATTGCTATAGGTGTCTGATCTACGATCGATCACTTTAGCCCTTGGAATACACGATGTTGAAGAAGTGCCGTGGAAGACAGGATGCAGCTTCGGAGGTTGCAAAGGAGGGTGGATGCGCGATGCTGAAGGTCGTCGCTCCCTGTTCCTTGCCCGAGCTCTGGATTCTTCTCTCTCTCTCTCTATCTCTCCTCCTTGATCTCTGGTTCGATGACCTTGTCCGATCTTCGAGTTTTTAGTTTCTCGACCTCTCTCCTTTTTTCCTTCCTTTTCTCTTCCTCCCTTTTTCCTTTTCCCCATTGATAGGGGTCTCTATTTATAGAGTTTTGGTGACAGTGACCACTCCGTCGGTGTAACAACCGAGGAGTGGACAGTACAGCACCCCTTTACACAACGGTTTAAAATAACCAATGCCTGCGTGTAAATGACCTTTTGAGTGAGCATGTGACGCGTGTCCAACTAAGGGGACAAAACGCGTATATTTGCTACGAAGATTACGGCGTAGAAGCCACGTAAGTAGGTATCCCTTGTTAGCAGAGGTTGACGTAAAAGCCAAGTGACTGTCACCTTAGCGTAGAAGCCAAAATAGGCATAGAAGCCGAACAGGCGTAGAAGCCGAATAGGCATAGAAGCCGAACAGGCATAGAAGCCGAATGGGCATAGGAGCCGAACAGGCATAGAAGCCGAATGGGCATAGAAGCCGAATGGTCGTAGAGACTGAGAGGGCATTGGAAGCCGAGGGAGCACTAATCCTGAGCGGGCGTAGAAGCCACTGCGTACCGTGCCGAAGTGCTGATGTGGACGTCTTAGCCGAAATTACGGCTTTCGAAGATATAATCAAATCTTCTACAGAGATTTGCCATCATCTTGTGCATTAAATACGGAGACGTATTTTGAAGGTCTGCAGCCCTTCTGTGCATCCGTCGCAGAGACGTGCCTTGAGGGAAACTGTCACTGCTCTGTGTAATTAGACGCAGAGACGTGCCTCGAGCCCCGTATGAAGTACAGCTTTTGACGTGGCAGCGGTTTGTCTTACTGCGGAGCGTAAAACAGCTCATGTTTGCCTGTGTAAAGCAAGGCAGCGTATTCTCTTGTACGCGAAAGAGCGGTTTACGCTGGGGGGACTTTGGTAAACGACGGTTTGGTGATATTTTAACCAAATCCTCTGCATTAAATGCAGAGATCCGCCATCATACTGTGGGGTACGTCCCGAGGGGTCTGCCATCGTTTCCAGCCGTCGTCTGGGTAGCCGTGCAGCACTTTTTTGTCAGGAGTCAGAGGCCAGGTTCACCGCGTGACTTGACAGGTTCATTTCGGGGAAGACGAAGCGTTCCTCGTACGCATTAATGCTGCTTTGAGAGCGACTGAGTTTTATGCCATGGAGGCGATAAAGAACTCTGTTTATGCTGGGGCGGCCTGGACGTACCGTACTTACGCGGATGGTCCTTTGAGCTCATATTTCACGCTGTATTTGGCGGAAGAGCTCTGTTGCATGTTCGACGGCTCTGGAGGCCTCTGCTTACGCTGCTCTGCATTAAGATGCCGCGTGGATCCTCCCAGCATATTTTTTATGCTTTTACAAGACCCTCTTCAAAGCTTTTAAATTCCTCGGAATTTGAAATGCTTTGAATGAAGCATGAATGGCCCCTCGTAACCCGAAACGTTTCTGAGTGGAGCGTAGAAACGGTCAAGTTTGACGCGTTCTTTCAGGCCGGTCTTGATGGCGGATTTACTGGGGGTAGGTGTGACCTCGCTTGCCTATAAAAGGGCTGAGGAGTTAACCTGTTTCTTTCCACATTTCCTTTCATCATGCTGAGATGATCGCCGGAGTTCGTCGGGTCGACCTGAGGAAGAAGAAGACCATGTTCTTCCAGCATGTAAGGAGCCGAAAAAGACGGCATCTTCGAGCAAATGTCCATTGCAACGACGGATCATGGAAGGATATCTTAGCCTCCCTTGCTCGGGATAATCAGCAACTTTATGCGGCCTCTCACTCGGAGAGTGGGGAGGGGTCACTTTTGACCAAGCCGCTTGTAAGTGGCTCCTTCTCTCGTTACCTTTGGTGACGAGAGGCAGACAGACCGGCCAGAGTGGCGGTGGTCTGTAGGGAAGCAGAGTTACCCTGCTTCGGAGGATGGGTCATCTGCCCAGTTGTGTATCCTCCTGCCACCGATCATCTTTTTAGAAGAAGGGGAAGACCTTTGTAGAGGGGATTTCCCTCATATGTAATCACGAAAATAAAGAAAATCCCTGTAGACAGGATTTCTCTCATATGTAATTGTGATTTTAGCTTTAAATAAAGCCGTCTTTCTTCTCTGTATATGATCGTCTTTGCCATATGTTGCTGTGAAGTCTGAATATTTGTAGCTTCGACACGTCTGATTCTTTACGCCGACTGATAGGAAGAGTATTAGGCCCCGTCTTTTACGCGTAGCGAATAGTCCATAGAACGCCGCTGAGCGTCTTTGAACATTTAGAACTGTCCTGTTGCTAGGACTGAGGGACGGCGTAGAATTTTGAACTGTTGCTTCTCTGATGAGCAGGATCTTGTTCAGACTTCGTCTTCAAGAATGATCTCTCGAAACTCCCTTGGACCAGGGTCGAGGTTTTTTGGCTGTCAAATTGAGTTGCCACCTTGATAGACGGGATGTTCAGACTGGAGTCTGGATGAACCTCCAATTTTGGACCCGAGAAGAGTAATTTCTCAATGTTTGAACTCTGTATGCTTCGGGTACTTGGGATGCTCTGGGTCAAGAACGAGTATCTTCTGTGTGAACTCTTTGCAATTGACCGCCTTGGGGACTGTTCGGATATGCGGAAAGTCGTGGAGCGTGAAATCATCAGTTTGTAGCCTCTGAGCATAAAAACACCACCGAGCGCAAAATCGTAGACTTGTGGTTCCTGAGCGTGAAGTCATAGGTTTGTTGCCTCTCGAGCATAAAAGCTACCGAGCATAAAGGCATCCGGGCATAAACCGTAGACTTGTAGCTGTCGAACGTGAAGCCGTAGATCTGTTGCTGTCGAGCGTAGAAAAGCTCCTTTAGCGCAGAACTGTAGATCTGTAGCCTGTGAGCGTAAAAACACCATCGAGCGTAAAATCGTAGACTTGTGGTTCCTGAGCGTGAAGTCATAGGTTTGTTGCCTCTCGAGCATAAAAGCTACCGAGCACAAAGGCATCCGGGCATAAACCGTAGACTTGTAGCTGTCGAATGTGAAGCCGTAGATCTGTTGCTGTCGAGCGTAGAAAAGCTCCTTTAGCGTAGAAATGTAGATTTTTAGCTCCTGAAAAGAAAATTTCTTCGAGCGTGAGGTTTTACGGGTCTGTTGCTTCTGAGCGTAAACTGAGCGCCACCGAGCGTGAGATCGTCGATTTGGTATCTGCTGAGCGTAAAGTCGTAGGTTTGTGGCCTCTCGAGCATAAAAGCTACCGAGCACAAAGGCATCCGGGCGTAAAACCATAGATTTGCAGCTTGCGAGCGTAAAACCGTAGATCTGTTGCTATCGAGCGTAGAAAGCTCCTTTAGCGTAGAACCCGCTGAACCGTCTTGCACGAAAAAATCTTTCGAATTCGCTGACTGTCCGAACCAACTCTTAATTGCGATATCCGGTTGGGGTCTCGAGGGGTTCGTCCGAGGATTCGAGGAGTCGACTCGGACCGTATATATACCCCAAGCTTTTGAGAGAAAAAGCTTTTTATCTGTCTTCTGCGAAAGAGAGCTTTCCTTCGTTCCTTCTCCGAGCACTTCGAGTCCTCAGAAATGGCGTCGAAACAAACTCCCTCCGCTAAGGAAAAGAGCGTAGGTTCTTCTTCTCGTTCTTCGGTACCGGCGAGAGATTCTTCGGTTGGGCAAGGTGAACCTCCTTCTGAGAGGAGTATCCCGCCGATGAGCAGTGCACCCGGCTTTAGAGGTAGAGCTTTTTGGGATGACAAACGACGAAAAATCCTTCGCACACGTTGAACGTGACCGTACTAGGTCATCTTCTGTGCTGATAGCCTCTTTTGAGGAAGATGACGCACGGAGATGTTTTTATTTTTTTACGCCTACATTTCTAATGTGCCAGCGTAAAAACTCCATATTTTCGTAGTTCTGAGCGTAAAAGCTCTGGCTAACGAAAATTGGGGTATATCGTAAAATTTTGAATTTTTACGCTTGCGGAGGAGACTTCCGGCGTATAGAGACCAAATTTGCGCAATCTTGGCGTAAAGCACAGACTGTCGTTTCTTTGGTCCGTACTTTGTGCAGAATTTGCAATGACCTATTTTCCTTGCACCTTTGCAGTTGATTTGGGTGAGTCTCCGCTGGCTGAGGTGATGGGCTCCGCTGCCGGGATGCTGCACTCGAACTACCTGGAGGATCTGTCCCATGTGGCCTTTTCCATCTCTGGACCCCAGTATCCTGAGGGCAGGGAGTTTCTGATATCGGTCCAGGGTGAGCGAATGCTGTTGAGCATGATCAATGGCGAACCCTTGACGCATGTAGATGGGGAGCAGTACATAAAGTCGACTTTTCTCTTTGGGGATATGATCGATAAACAGTCCCAAACGAAGCCCAAGAGGGAGCCTTGGGTCTTCCCTGCCGGGAATTTGGTCTTGTATCTGCCGACGATGCCGAGGGATTATCCTATCTCGGCTTTCTCCCATGCGACCCATCCTAGGAAGATGTCGTGGAAGCTGACTCCTGATCTTCACGGGAAGCCTGGGAAGATCTTTCATCTGAAAGGAGCTGACCAGGGGTCGTTTGTCAGTCGCCCCTTCGGCGTTGTGACGCTGTTCCGGGGGCTGTGCCCGGGTAATGTCCCGAGTGAAGTTAGCTCGGTGATCCAGCCTGTCCAGTTGCCGACCTTCTGCAACGACTTCATGGGTCGAGGTGGAGTATATCCCAAGGAGAATCCTCGATGCAACGGGTGGATCGCCCCAACAAACTCCCGATGGAGATGCCTAGTTGATTGGGCCTTATCGCACTTCCGAAGAGAGCTGGAGGACATTGGACTATATGCCGCCGTGAGTGCGACGAGTGTTGGGTTGCCTCCCAATGCTAATTTGTTCTTGGCACTGATGGAGCGGTATATTCCGCTCACCGGGACCTTCGTCACTCCACTGGGGGAGTTGGGATTGGCCCTCCATGAGATGGCAGTTGTCTCAAGACTGCCGATGGGGGATACCCCATATGAAGAGTATGTCCCCACCAACCGGGAGTTGGTGGATTTGGACCCTCGGGTGGCGGAAGTATATCAGGAGTTGATGTGTCAGTACTTCGCATGCACCACTTTTTATAACGATCCCTCTGATTTGGCCCATACCACTAAGTGGATGTCTTACCTCTTCTTCCATCGGGCTAGGGCCGCCAAGTCGGAGAAAGCCTCGGGGGGTAAGAATGAGCCCGTGAACTGCTTGGGCGTCCTTAGTGCCCAGGTTGTTGAGGCTCTTATGGAAGACGCCAAGGCTCCCGATCAGATTCTCGTTGAGGGGGTAGGAAAATACCCCAAAGGTACCAAGGCCCACAGTTATTTGAGGCGCTGTCGCAGGCCTCTGTCTAAGGAAGCCCAGCTGGTTGGTTTCCTCTCCATATGGCTGCGTCGAGTGGTAGTGCCCGGTATCGCGTCCGCGGATCGTATTCACCGGAACATCCTGTGGCCCGCAGTACGTCTGGTATTTGGGGCAAGACTGGGCCTGCTTCCCGCCATGGTGTGCCGTATTCAGGCTGGCCTGAGGGCCATGACCGATGGGTTGCTCGTCGATGAAGCTCGGCGTGAGAGTTTTCCCAGGGTGGAATTGCCCTACATATATCTGATGGGATGGTTAATTCTCCACAACCCCCGGGTGATGTCTCCCGGTTCCGGTAGCAGCTCAGGGGGTATATTCCTGCTGAATTACAGGGATTCTACCTGGAATGTGAACACAGTTTTAGACTGTTGGTTAGTGTTGAACCTCAACCATGGCTGGAAGATCCTCTGTACTCCCCCTCCGGTACATCGCAACCAATCCGGGGTGTGGCTTGAGGATTCAGGTGGAGAGAAGACCGTTCTTTCTCCGGAGGCTTTTAATTGGTTGGTCTGTATCAGACCATCCCATCTGCTGTATAGGAGCGAAGACTATTGCTTTTTCGAGCCCTACTTGCCTAGTCGATTTGCCAGGCAGTTCGGGTACGATCAGTTGCACGTGGGTAATGCCGTCACCAGCTTCAGGCCCAGGGGCAGATTTATTGATGGAGCTAGAGGGTGGCGATATTTTATCATGGGTTGCACAGGGGCAATTTTTATCGTGCCGGTCGTTACAACCTCTACGGAGCTACGCATCCTTCATTCTTACGCCCAGTTTTATGTGGCGATTAACACCTTCCATCGTGATTTCGACAGGCGTGGAAGCTTTAGAGTGCCTTCTGCCAAGCCTGGGGGAAGAGTCGTAGTCCCCTCGGTTTTTTCTGACGAGGGCGAGGAGTCTGGTACTCCGGATGAGCCTCTGGTGTCGTTGCCGAGGTGTGCAGTGCCTGCGCCGGTGGGGGCTTTGGTAGTCTCTTCTGGGAAGCGACGGGCTTCTGCTCCGAAGGAAGCTTCCCTTCGTAAGAGGAGGAAGGAGACGGTTGCTCGTCCTCTCCGCATTCCTGGTATTGAGGCTCCCGTGAGTGAGCCGGCACCTCCCTGCATCAGGGATGAATCCTTGGCTGGAGGTTCCTCGCCTTTTAGAGAGGGTCCTTCTACAGTTCCGGCTGGTGGAGCCGGAGAGTCTTCGCTAGAGGTTGCTGTCGCTGCGGCTGCTTCAAGCAGTGGAGTGGGATTGCCCACGTGGCCGCTGCAGATGGGAGAATCTTTCCCGAGGTCAGCAGTGGGGGAAGTTGCTTCTGTGTCAGCGAGTGCGCTTAGCGAGACCCCGGTTGACGAACCTCGACCGCGTCTTAGGGAAGGCTTGACCGAGCTTTTGGCGATGTCGGTCGGCCTACCTCTTTCTCCAGGTATGATAGGTCGTATTGCGTCATTAAGGCGTGGTTTAGCCACATCGGCTGCAGACGCGTCGTATATGCCGTTGGCTCCGGGTAAATGTCGTCGTTTTTTTTTTGTTTTTTGTTTTGTCTCCTCCTAGGAAGATTACCATTGTGTTGACATTTTTGCTTTTTTGTCCACTTTTCAGGGGATGACGTCCACGGGGAATACGGCGTTGAAGCGCCTTCTGGCTCTGCTTCGGCTCCTAGCGATGACGTGGAGGCGCCTAATTCCGAGGCAGAAGTGTCTTCGGGGGCCAGCTCGCCTGGAGAGGTTTCGTCGTCTCAGGAGGGGGACGAACCTGTTATCGTGACCTCGCCTTTCGCGAGTATGCCGATGACTTCGATCGTTGCTGTCACACCTTTTTCGGCTGCGCCACCCGTCGAGGCGGCGGCGGTGGCTACCTTGTCTGCAATTATCCCTGGAGAGGGAGTTACTAACATCGCGGCCACTCCGGGCGTTCAATCGGGTCTAGTCGCGTTGACCGAGCAGCATACCAGCCTTGTCTACACCGGTTTAAAAATGATGATACCGATGGTGTTGGTGAATAATCGACTTCGAGCTCCTGAAGAAGACTTCTCAGCTTTCGATCGAGTTTGTCCGGGGGCTTGGCAATCCTGGAGTAGCTGATGCTCTGGAGGCGGTGGTTAATGGTTTAGAGCAACCCATTAACGAATATTTGCAGTTGGCTGAGGGCAGCCTTGATGCTGATGTCCAGGCTCGATACGACCTCATGGCTGAGCGGCTCGCTACAAAGCTTGAAAGCCTAGACAACTCTATCCAGAAGCACAAGCTGGAGATGGATAGGAGAAAAGCTGTTGTGGAAGAAGCTCCTGCTGTTGAGACGAAGTGTCGATCTGAGCATGAAGGGAATGCAGCGAGAGCCTCCAAGCTGAGGGAAAAACTTGCTCGGGCAGAGGAGTGGGCTTCCCAGTCGTTGGCAGGTTTAGAGGTAGCGACTGGTCGACTGAGTGAAGCGTGACGGGATCTGGACCGTGCGGAAGCTGCCCGTACGGGCTGTCTTCGGGCAAGGGCTAATCTGATCCTTACGCATACCCCCGAGGCACGGTTGGAGCGGGCTCGCGCCGATGCCTTGGCCCTTAGGAATGAGAGGATAGCTGCACTCGAGCGGCAGATTCGTGGTCTGATTACTCCGCCATCTTGATGTATCTCTCCCTATGTAATTTCGCCTCCTTCTGGGAATGAATAAAAGTGACTCTTTTCTGACTGTTGTGGACCCGTCATTTCGGAATATAAATGACAGTTTTTTAGGTGAGGGGGATATCAGAGGTAGTATGGACCTGATATACTCTCGATAAACCTCTTTAGCAGGATATATCTATTCAGAGGTCGTACAAACATGATAGGATATAACCTAACTAGTTTCTTTTCTTGGAGTAGTTTTGTCAGAATTGAGATTCTCGCTATGTTCCGCCTGGGCAGGGGGGAATTAAGCGTAGTATCTTTTCAGAAATTTGCCGTTGATGGGAGCCATTAATAGGTCCCCGTTAGGCTGGGCTATCCTGTAGGCGCCGTTCGAGAACGTTGTCTCGATCACATAAGGGCCTTCCCACTTGGGCTGGAATTTACCTTTACTTCTGTGATTTAAAATCATCGCCCTTCTTACTGCTAGAACTAGCTCGCCGACCTTGAACACCCTTTCCTTTACTTTATGGTTAAAAGCCCTGGAAATGCGTGCTTGGTAGAGTGCGATGCGCTGTTGAGCTTGGAGGCATTTCTCGTCTAATCCTTCTAGCTCCTGAAGCCTTAAAAGGTCATTCTTTTCTTGAGTCATCTCATTAGCCACGGCTATTCTGAGCGACGGGATCTGGATTTCAATGGGAAGAACTGCTTCGCTCCCGTAGACCAGCGAGAATGGGGTACAATCCGTCGGCGTTCGTACCGTCGTGCGGTATGCCCAGAGGCATTCGCCCAGCTTTTCATTCCAGTCTCTCTTGTTTGAAGAGACAAACTTCTTCAAGAGTTTGATAATGGTTTTGTTGAAAGCTTCCGCCAGACCATTAGCAGCTGGATAGTACGCCGTGGAGGCAACATTGTGTATCCGGTTTTTATCGCAAAACCGATGAAACATTTGGCTGATGAACTGGGGCCCATTGTCGTGAATTATCCTTCGGGGTACCCCGAAGTGATAGATGACGTGATGTTTGATGAAGCTGACCACGTTGGATGCCTTTACCTCAGTGAGAGGGATTGCTTCGGCCCATTTGGAAAAGTAATCCGTGATGGCCAGTATGAACTGGTGACCCCTGGAAGAAGATGGGTGAATAGAACCGATGATATCCATTCCCCATGCTTGAAAAGGCCAGGATGCGACCGTAGGATGTAGATGTTTCGACGATTGATGTATGAAGTCTGCATGAACCTGACAGGCTCTGCAATGCTTTGCATACTGTATTGCATCTGCGATCATGGTCGGCCAGTAATAGCCCATTCTCCTGATGCGATCCTGTAGCTTAGGCCCAGGTTGATGCGCTCCGCATACGCCATCGTGAGCTTCACGGATAATCTGCTGTGCTTCGGCGCCAGAGAGACACCTCAACAGCAGTCCGTCGTAGGTCCGGCGATACAGGCATTGTGAAGATGCATCGAAGTAGAAGCGTAGCGATCGTCTCTTGACGGATAATGCTTCCTTGGGGTCCTCCGGTAAGATTTCGTATGCAGCGAAATCTATGAAAGGACTTCTCCAATCTCTTGTAGGAGGATCGGTATTTACAGCGTAGCTGCGTTCTATGTTGACAGCTGTTCTTCACACAGAATAAATCTCTGTTAAGAAGGATTACCGAATCTTGCCTTCTTATAGGAGTAGCTAAGTCTGCAGCTAGGCTGGCCAGGGCATCAGCTTTCAGATTCTGAGATCGAGGTACGTGCTCTAGGAAGAACCCTTTGAATGTCATGGCTATCTCGATTGTCGCTCGGTGATAGGGGATGAGGTCTGGATTACGGACTTCGTATATTCCCCTGACTTGATTGACGATGAGCAGAGAATCGCCGAAAGCTTTCAGGGATTCTACCCCCAGTTCTGTAGCAACTTGGAGCCCAATTAGTAGAGCATTGTATTCCGCCACGTTGTTGGAGCAGGGCTCGCTAAGAGAGTATGCTCGGTAGATGACGAGTTGATCCGGGGTAACTAGGACGACTCCCACTCCTGAAATGACATTTCCTTTAGGACCGGTTCTGGAGGGGCCATCAAAGAACAGTTGCCATACGTCACTTTTTCTTGCGAAGTTACATTCTGCAACTTCATCAGGGATGTCTTCGTATAGTTTGGAGGTCTCCGGGATCGGATGAGCCGCTAGGAAGTCAGCCAGTGCTTGGCCTTTGATGGACTTCTGTGGGATGTATACCATGTCGTATGGTGTTAGCAGCATCGCCCAAGTTGCGAGTCGGGAGTTGAGGGCACTTGGCTTGCTCATCAGCACTCAGAGAGGGTTGATCCTGGAGATGATATGAATAGTCTGGCCGATGACATAGTGCCGCATTTTCTGGACAGCGAACATCAGAGCCAAGCATTCCTTCTCCACTGGGTTGTACCGGTGCTCGGCCCCGACCATCATCCTGCTGAGATAGTAGATAGCCTGTTCATGACCCGCATCATTTTTCTGTGCGAGGAGAGCTCCTAGCGAATGATCCATTGCCCGAACGTACAGCAAGAACGGTTTTCCCATGACGGGAGGCACCAGAACTGGCGGACTGGTTAGGTAGCATTTGATATCCCTGAACGCTTGCTGACAGGTTTTGTCCCATATGAAGGATACACCTTTCTTCATGAGATAAGAGAAGGGCTGACATCTCCCCGAGAGGTTGGATATGAATCGCCGGATATAAGCCAGATGTCCTTGGAACCCCCTGAGTTCCCTCAGATTACGGGGCGGTCGCATTGCCGTGATCGCTTGGACTTTGTCAGGGTCTACTTCGATGCCTTTGGTGGTAATGATAAATCCCAGGAATTTGCCACTGGATACACCCAGAAAGGACTTTGTAGGGTTCATCTTGAGTTGATGCTGGCGCATTAATTCGAATACCGCCCTCAGGTCTCGGGTGTGATCACCTTTGAGGCAACTTTTGACAGCTATGTCGTCTACGTAACATTCCACTGTTTTGCGTAAATGCCCACGGAATATGTTACTCATAGCCCGTTGGTACGTAGCCCCAGCGTTCTTTAATCCGAAGGGCATGACCGTATAGCAATATACCCCCAGTGGTGTCCGGAAGGCAGTGTGCTTCTCGTCTTCAGGATGCATCTTGATCTGATTGTATCCTAAGAACCCGTCCATGAAAGACATGCGTTCGAAGCCGCAGGTATTGTCGATCATGATGTCCGTGATGGGAAGAGGGAATTCATCTTTGGGGCAGGCCGTATTCAGATCTCGGTAGTCGATGCAGATACGTACCTTCCTATTTTTCTTTATGACTGGACCACGTTAGCGACCCAGTCGGGGTGTTGTTCCTCCCGGATGAAACCGCAGGTTATCAACTTCTTCACTTCAGCCTCGATGGCGTCCATCATATCGGGGCGGAACCGTCGTTGGTGCTGCTTCACCGGCTTCGAATCGGTCAATATATTGAGCTTATGAGTAGCTACCTTCGGGTCTTGGCCTGGCATGTCCTCATAATCCCCAGCAGAGTCGCCATCTTATTTGTGGTATTAAACGAAAGAATGAAAGTGTATTTCAATGACGGGGTTTATAAGAGACCCGCGCCCTTTGGTTTACAAACAAACTTGTATAATGTAATCCTATACGAGGATGTGGGAGTACAATTTATTTAATCTGGGTATAAATTGCTATAGGTGTCTGATCTGCGGTTGATCACTTTAGCCCTTGGACTACACGATGTTGAAGAAGTGCCGTGGAAGACAGGATGCAGCTTCGGAGGTTGCAAAGGAGGGTGGATGCGCGATGCTGAAGGTCGTCGCTCCCTGTTCCTTGCCCGAGCTCTGGATTCTTCTCTCTCTCTCTCTATCTCTCCTCCTTGATCTCTGGTTCGATGACCTTGTCCGATCTTCGAGTTTTTAGTTTCTCGACCTCTCTCCTTTTTTCCTTCCTTTTCTCTTCCTCCCTTTTTCCTTTTCCCCATTGATAGGGGTCTCTATTTATAGAGTTTTGGTGACAGTAACCACTCCGTCGGTGTAACAACCGAGGAGTGGACAGTACAGCACCCCTTTACACAACGGTTTAAAATAACCAATGCCTGCGTGTAAATGACCTTTTGAGTGAGCATGTGACGCGTGTCCAACTAAGGGAACAAAACGCGTATATTTGCTACGAAGATCACGACGTAGAATCCACGTAGGTAGGTATCCCTTGTGTAGCAGAGGTTGGCGTAAAAGCCAAGTGACTGTCACCTTGGCGTAGAAGCCAAAATAGGCATAGAAGCCGAACAGGCGTAGAAGCCGAATAGGCATAGAAGCCGAACAGGCATAGAAGCCGAATGGGCATAGGAGCCGAACAGGCATAGAAGCCGAATGGGCATAGAAGCCGAATGGTCGTAGAGACTGAGAGGGCGTTGGAAGCCGAGGGAGCACTGATCCTGAGCGGGCGTAGAAGCCACTGCGTACCGTGCCGAAGTGCTAATGTGGACGTCTTAGCCGGAATTACGGCTTTCGAAGATATAATCAAATCTTCTACAGAGATTTGCCATCATCTTGTGCATTAAATGCGAAGACGTATTTTGAAGGTCTGCAGCCCTTCTGTGCATCCGTCGCAGAGACGTGCCTTGAGGGAAACTGTCACTGCTCTGTGTAATTAGACGCAGAGACGTGCCTCGAGCCCCGTATGAAGTACAACTTTTGACGTGGCAGCGGTTTATCTTACTGCGGAGCGTAAAACAGCTCATGTTTGCCTGTGTAAAGCAAGGCAGCGTATTCCCTTGTAAGCGAAAGAGCGGTTTACGCTGGGGGGACTTTGGTAAACGACGGTTTGGTGATATTTTAACCAAATCCTCTGCATTAAATGCAGAGATCCGCTATCATACTGTGGGGTACGTCCCGAGGGGTCTGCCATCGTTTCCAGCCGTCGTCTGGGTAGCCGTGCAGCACTTTTTTGTCAGGAGTCAGAGGCCAGGTTCACCGCGTGACTTAACAGGTTCATTTCGGGGAAGACGAAGCATTCCTCGTACGCATTAACGCTGCTTTGAGAGCGACTGAGTTTTACGCCATGGAGGCGATAAAGAACTCTGTTTATGCTGGGGCGGCCTGGACGTACCATACTTACGCGGATGGTCCTTTGAGCTCATATTTCACGCTGTATTTGGCAGAAGAGCTCTGTTGCATATTCGACGGCTTTGGAGGCCTCTGCTTACGCTGCTCTGCATTAAGATGCCGCGTGGATCCTCCCATCGTATTTTTCATGCTTCTACAACGGGGAACCAGATGAGCACTGTGGTCTCCACGAAGGAAAGCAAGCGGCAGAGTATTCAACTCCTCGGCCTTTACGCCAGCGAGGGGACAATCTGCATACCCTCCGGATTACGCGAGAAGCCGACGGCCGGCTGAGGACCTCTTCAGCTTTACGCCCGTTTGAGCAAAACTCTAAATTACGCCAGGCGAAATCCCTCGGCGTAAAGCAAGCTCAAAATGCGGAGAGGCACCCTCCCCCAGGGTTATCCGCCACCCAGATGGCCAACCTGTTATACACAGGTGGCACAGCAAGAGCCTTAGTGCCCAACCTCCGCATGTCCGCTGACGGGAATAGAAGAAACAAGCAATCGTCTTCTCTTGCAATTCCCTCTAACCTGCACAAATATCTAATCCAGAAGCGTAAAGAGAGGGAACCTTCCAATGTGTCTATTACGCCTCCTGGCGAGCACTGTTGTAATAGTCATAGGGTTGTGATTGACCGCTGCTGCTCTAAAACGAGACGATCGATTTTCGACCGGTTAAGCTACTCTCTGTCTTTCCAGGAAAAGGAGCCCGCACATGCATCTGTAAATATGGCCTCACACATGCCTAGACGAGGTTCGAACTCAAGACGTCATCCCTCCAGGCCTCCGAGCCGAAGGAGGTTCAATGAGCTCCTCAGTGTCACGCCCCAATCTCCAGCAGGCAATCGGCCGTTCCCGCTAGGCGGGAATCACCTTCGCCAGCGCTCCCGCGAAACGATCGCTTGACCCATCCGGGCGTGATGCCGCACGAGCGTGAGCCACGTCCGTGCAAGGCCGTGATTCATTGGCTGGCGGTAAGAGTTCTAAGCCACAGAGTCACACAGATTATCCGAGTGCAGCGGAGTCATGAACGCATAGGTGATCGGTAACAGGTTCACTGAGTCGAAAAATATAGCGGAAGCATTGAAACACAAGTTGAAGTAAGCAAGCTCTTTTATTGATATGAACAAGTGTTACAGGCGGCGTATAGCCGAGATTACAAGTCGCTCAAGCCTCTCTCTCTGAAACAGTAAAAGCGTGCCAAGTGGCTACAACAGTGGAATGTTTGTAGAGGTGATGTTCAGGCGAGTTCGGGCTATGTTCACAACATTATGTCTTGTATATGTGCTTCTGTTCCGGACGCACCGTTGCTTCGGAGTGATGTCCACGCCTTAGCACGCACGTTGGAGGCATCCGCACCGAACGAGGTTCTCCCGCACCTTGCATACAAACTGGTGGATTATCAGTACATTGAATGCACTGGTGGGGAAGCTACTCGCCCGCTCAACAAATCCAAACACGTAATACAGGTTCCATGCACAACTATTAAGTTGTCTTTCTAGTTGCCTTAGGATCAGTTTCATGCAAATATTGAATAGCCTAACGTGTCGGGCAGTGTGCCGTGCGATGTTTGAGGAAACACGGCGAGACTTACCAACTTACCATCTCCATCCCTGTCCAAGGCAAACATTGAGGCAAATTTGTTAATTCACGTACGGGCAAGTATAAACATTCAGGGGCATAGCATGTGCAAACACGAGGGTCGTTTAACATGATCGTTCAGGTGTTCAGTTGATGCGATGCAATAACTCGCACGCGGATAGCCGCTAAGCGAGGATGACTTATCTATATGAACAGAAGTCGCTGGCATAGCCATAAAGGACAATAGTCACTGGCGGTAATGGTATGCAGCAAAAGTACAAGGGGCGCTACATGCCATCCCGTCAAGCACAATGGACTATACAATACGGTTCAGTCACTGGAGATAATGGTATGCAGCGAAAGAACAAGGAGCGCTGCATGCCATCTCGTCCAGCACAATGGACTGTACAATAACGTGAGTTCCATCCGGATCGGATCGGTCCCAGTGCCCCGGTGACTGTCCGTGGAACTATACCTCATTTCCGAGTTGTCCGCGACATACAATCGTTGGGTCTTTCCAATTATCACGAGATACACGAGAACAAGAGTGCACTAGAACAAGAGAAAACGAGTGCACACAAGAACACGAGTACAAGAGATACTTGAAACATGATTCTGTACAGTAACTTGCCTTGATGCATTCCCCTGGCTCGGGGCTGCCTGATGACCTAACGGTCCCGGATACTTGTAGGGTCAAACATGCACGGAACGACTACTTAGTAGTCTTCCGGAGTTGGAATGAAAATAAGGCAACATTCAAGCAGACAAGCATGCGTTTCTAAGAAACATAAGCAGGCACGTTGCTCGGACCCGAAGGTAAGCCAAGAGTTGAAACCGTTAAGGGACTTAGCATGCGAGGGTCTGAATATAAGCAGTATTTCAATTTTTCATGTTCTAGCATAGCAAATACAAGTTGGGATTATTCCCTTAGCTAGGTACGTTAGATTTATTAGCATGCAGGGGGTGATCACCTAGCGACTAGCATAAATATTCCAGATTTTATGTGTGCTGGCTAAGCAAAGACAAGTTCACCGTAGCCACCCACCTTAGCGATGATTCGCCTCGGTAGAGCGATACGTCAAGCGAGCCTCTGAAAGCCTAAGCCGGATTCCTGTAGGGACAAGTCTGGATATCTTTTGCTTCTCGTTGAGGCAAGGCGGGTCGGGACAGTTGCACTACTGCTGTTTGAATCGGCAGTCCGCTTGAGCGGAACGGGGTGTTACATCCTACCCAACTCAGAAAAAGTCTCATCCTCGAGACTTACTGAGGACAAGCAGTATCTAGGGTGGAGGCAATCCTAGACAAGTTGTTGTACTTGTTTATTTGGATATTTACTTGCACAAGCATCAAAATCAGCATATCGCTTAGACTGGATCGTGTGCACCTTCGACATGCATTTCTAGTATGAACACGTCAACCAGCTTAGTGATAGCGAAGTCTCAGCACTCGAGTTTCACCTTTTCTTAAGTCTTGGATGATGTACTAGTTCAAGGCATCCTTCGAATAGATGCATTCAACCAAACTTAGAGTTAGTAAAAATTGGACAAGCTACTAGCGATACTCTCAAGGGTTCGCACAGGTTGGCACAAAGGCCACTCGCAGCATACAACCAGACAAGCAAGCATATCATTCAAAACGCATTTTTGAAAGTATTTAGACTTATTGTTGGAACATCCCATCGAGGCATTGAGAGAGAGCGTGCACATAACCTACGAACGAGCTTTCGAAACAGAGATATCGAATCGAAGTCCAAAGGCGTAGAAGCCAGGCTCTGATACCAACATGTCACGCCCCGATCTCCCGCAGGCAATCGGCCATTCCCGCTAGGCGGGAATCACCCTCGCCAGCGCTCCCGCGGAACGATCGCTTAACCCATCCGGGCGTGATGTCGCACGAGCGTGAGCCACGCCCGTGCAAGGCCGTAATTCATTGGCTGGCGGTAAGAGTTCTAAGCCACAGAGTCGCACAGATTATCCGATTGCAGCAGAGTCATGAACGCATAGGCGATCTGTAACAGGTTCACTGAGTCGACAAATATAGCGGAAGCATTGAAATACAAGTTGAAGTAAGCAAGCTCTTTTATTGATATGAACAAGTGTTACAGGCGGCGTATAGCCGAGATTACAAGTCGCTCAAGCCTCTCTCTCTGAAACAGTAAAAGCGTGCCAAGTGACTACAACAGTGGAATGTTTGTAGAAGCGATGTTCTGGCGAGTTCGGGCTATGTTCACAAAATTATGTCTTGTATATGTGCTTCTGTTCTAGACGCACCGTTGCTTCAGAGTGATGTCCACGCCTTAGCACGCACGTTGGAGGCATCCGCACCGAACGAGGTTCTCCCGCACCCTGCATACAAACTGGTGGATTATCAGTACATTGAATGCACTGGTGGGGAAGCTACTCGCCCGCTCGACAAATCCAAACACGTAATACGGTTCCGTGCACAACTATTAAGTTGTCTTTCTAGTTATCTTAGGATCAGTTTCATGTAAATATTGAATATCCTAACGTGTCGGGCAGTGTGCCGTGCGATGTTTGAGGAAACACGGCGAGACTTACCAACTTACCATCTCCATCCCTGTCCAAGGCAAACATTGAGGCAAATTTGTTAATTCACGCACGGGCAAGTATTAACATTCAGGGGCATAACATATGCAAACACGAGGGTCGTTTAACATGATCGTTCAGGTGTTCAGTTGATGCGATGCAATTACTCGCACGCGGATAGCCGCTAAGCGAGGATGACTTATCTATATGAACAGAAGTCGCTGGCATAGCCATAAAGGACAATAGTCATTGGCGGTAATGGTATACAGCAAAAGTACAAGGGGCGCTACATGCCATCCCGTCCAGCACAATGGACTATACAATACGGTTCAGTCACTGGAGATAATGGTATGCAGCGAAAGAACAAGGAGCGCTGCATGCCATCTCGTCCAGCACAATGGACTGTACAATAACGTGAGTTCTATCCGGATCGGATCGGTCCCAGTGCCCCGGTGACCGTCCGTGGAACTATACCTTGTTTTCGAGTTGTCCGCGACATGCAATCGTTGTGTCTTTCCAATTATCACAAGATACACGAGAACAAGAGTGCACTAGAACAAGAGAACACGAGTGCACACAAGAACACGAGTACAAGAGATACTTGAAACATGATTCTGTACAGTAACTTGCCTTGATGCATTCCCCTGGCTCGGGGCTGCCTGATGACCTAACGGTCCCGGATACTTGCAGGGTCAAACATGCACGGAACGACTACTTAGTAGTCTCCCGGAGTTGGAATGAAAACAAGGCAACATTCAAGCAGACAAGCATGCGTTTCTAAGGAACATAAGCAGGCACGTTGCTCGGACCTGAAGGTAAGCCGAGAGTTGAAACCGTTAAGGGACTTAGCATGCGAGGGTCTGAATATAAGCAGTATTTCAATTTTCCATATTCTAGCATAGCAAATACAAGTTAGGATTATTCCCTTAGCTAGGTGCGTTGGATTTATTAGCATGCAGGGGGTGATCACCTAGCGACTAGCATAAATATTCTAGATTTTATGTGTACTGGCTAAGCAAAGACAAGTTCACCGTAGCCACCCACCTTAGCGATGATTCGCCTCGGTAGAGCGATACGTCAAGCGAGCCTCTGAAAGCCTAAGCCGGATTCCTGTAGGGACAAGTCTGGATATCTTTTGCTTCTCGTTGAGGCAAGGCGGGTCGGGACAGTTGCACTACTGCCGTTTGAATTGGCAGTCCGCTTGAGCGGAACGGGGTGTTACACTCAGGAACGCTGAAGCCGGGGTGTTCCAAAACACTCGTACAAGGTCACGACAACCAGCTTCGTCCTCTTCTGATTCCGACGTCGAGGACCGCCAAGCCCCCGAATCAGATGCTGAAAGTGTAGAGTCGACTTCTACAGCGACCTATACTAATCCTTCAATGACACCCAGGGAGATGGGAGTTTACGCCGTTGAAGATGAATGCGAGGAGGCTTCACCATCAGGAAACGCGGAGCAACGCATCACTACGCTGGAGACATCTCTGAAACAAATGCAATCCATGATGGAAAACATGCACCAGATGATGCTAACTCAGCACGCAACTGCCATGGCTCAAGCATCGATCCCGCCAACTCAGATACGTGTGGGGGTGGACTTGCCGCCACCCAATCCAAGCCAAGGACCTGCTCTAGATCAAGAGTCGGCGGTTCCTCCGCTTTCGGAGAATATATTGCCTCCCGTTGGAGTCACAATACAACCAACTCCGCACCACTCCGTAGTCCCGCTTTCAATAGAAAATCTGATGCAGGTGGTACGGGAGTTGAAAGCCCAGTTTGACGCCTTGAAGCACAAAGGTCAGCTCAAGAAACTGGGAATCAACCAGCCTTACCCAGTTATCTGGAAAGAGGTCCCTTTCCCTCCGAGGTACAAATCTCAGACCATGGCCCTGTTCGAGGGGAAAACGTCACCAAGTTAATACATGAACTATTTCAGTATGATGACGGTGTTGCTGCAAGGGAACGACGCCCTCCTCACTCGGGTGTTCAAAGGTTATCTCTCGGGAGTAGCCTATCAGTGGTACCGTAGCTTGGCGGACAACTGCATCACTTCCTTCGAGGACTTCAAAACTTTATTCTTTACGCGATTCTACGAGGGAGGAATGGACATGTCCATGTGCTCTCTCATCGAAGTCAAGCAAAGAGAAAAAGAGGACGTTCGCACCTTCATCGAGCATTTTCGTCAGGCCACAGATTCCTCCAGGAGTTCCAGACTCTGCGTTGGTAGACATTTGCAGGAAGAACCTCCTTCCCGTGGTCTCGGTGTTCACAGGACCATATCAGTTCCGTGATTGGCCCTCGTTTATCCTCTCGGCCGTAGCCGCTGAAGACAACAGTCGCAAGGCGCGCGACAATGGCATCATGATATCCGCCTCTGACAGAGGCAAGAAGTCATCTCCCAGCAGCGACCATCCTCGTGGTCCAAAAGGGAAAGAAGCTCTGACGGTCAATACGTCCAGACAAAAGATGGCGGCAACCATGCAGACGAAACCAGGGACGTCCAGGCCCGTAGAAGTCTACTCCTTTGACGACGAGGATATCCCAAGTATATTCGAGTGTCTCGTCAAAAGTGGCAAGATCACCCTTCCGAAGTTGAAGCGGCCCCAAGAAGTCGGCAGTACTAACGACCCCAAATACTGCATCTTCCACAGATATGTGCACCACCCGACAAAGGCGTGTTACATACTAAAAAGGAAGATCCAGAGTTTGATCGATGCCAAAGCCATAACTCTGCACAACACGGAGAAGACGGTCACAGCCAACATGATCTCTCTACAGTTTGGCAATCTTCCTCCCCAGGAGGTCCCGAATGGTGTTGCGCCCATCTCTCGGACCACGATGAACATCGTCAATCTCCCTCCAGCTAGGGGTCAAAATCACGACTTAGTACCCCTAACCACCCGGCGGGGCGAGATCATGTGGGTTCATCCGAATTTGGTGTCAGAGATCGAGAAAGAGTCTAATGCTACTAGAGCTGCGTCTAGAAAGAACTCCAAATACAAACCATGCCATATGGTTGCGACTTCTTCACCGTCAGACAAGGACGAGGTACTAGATGCAACCCGTTCAGGGAGAGCTTACCTCAATGACTACGAAGCAAATCAGGAAGGTGCACCAGCGGATACTTCAGCCGCCAAACCTTCGGGACCCGAGTCCGTCATGCCAGAGACCGATCCTGCAAGGCCGACTTCAACGGACAAGGGGAAGCAGAAAGAAGTTCGCTTTGATAAACCTGTAAAAAACATCCCTAACAAAGGTTTAGAGAAGCCATACAACTTCGACATCCTGGCCCAACTGGCTAATACACCAGCCAGGCTGTCCATCTTCGAGCTACTCAGGCTCTCCCAGGACACTCGTCTAGCCCTGAGTGAAGCACTAATGCAGGCGGAGGCATGCTTGACCCAGCTCAAGTCCCCCGACGAAGAACTAGTAGCGTGTCTCCACTGCCACAGTGTGATGGAGGTGGTGCCAAATATCACTTTCACTCAAGATGACATGCTATTGAAACATAACAGGCATGACAGGCCCCTCTATTACACCGGGTACGTCGGTTCCATGGAGGTCGACCGGATTCACATAGATCCGGGATCGTCAATCAGCATCATCCCTCACAGTCTGCTCAGACCGCTGAGAATCCCTACCAGCGAATTAGCTTTCACCACCACCACGATCGTGGGTTTCAACGCTGGAAGAAGTAAGCCTTTGGGGAAAATTCGTCTAAGGATCCAAATTGGCAACCTCAGATCGGTAGCCACATGTTACGTCATCGATTCAGAGGTATCCTATAATATTTTGCTGGGAAGACCGTGGATCCACGACCACAACATCGTTCCTTCAACCCTACATCAATGTCTTAAATATGTAGATGCACAAGGAACAGTACAAACGGAGGTTGCTGACCTAAATCCGTTTAAAGGAATAGAATCCTACTATTCCGATGCCGTGTTGTACTCTCAAGACCACACAAAAGAGGTGTCAGACGAGGCAGAGAAGGAATCCCACCGGGAGCCAGAAGAACCCTCTGCCGCACTACCCCTGTCAATCAGGGTAAAAGGACGAACCACTCGTCCAAGAACCGTGGAACCTATGGCTATCCACCTGAACAAGTCCAGATCAGAAAAAGGGGGTGATCCTCTCGTGATCACTTTGAACCAGAAACTTCCTCCCTTGGTCATCAACCTTCGGCGCAACAGGCAGCTGACTGATGTAAATACAATCAGGAACGGAGTTCCAGATGATAATAAACATCCCCTTTTTCAGTATGTCAGCGCTCCGATTCCGAACCAAGAATCCTCTCCCCATGACGATATAGAACCCATAGCACAAAAATTCTTGGCAGCTATGGATTCCTATCATCCGTACATATGGGAGGTGACATCATCATCCAATGTCGTCACGACATACGGACCGCAAGAGGACTCTATCTTCCTTGTCCCGCCCACCTGCAGCAGTCAGCGTACAATAGTCTTCGGCCACGAGCGCAATCAACCGACTGTCCAAGAAGATTCTTTCAATGACGATGCTGGGAGAATGTAGGTTCACCAATACAGCCCACATGCATTGATGATCATGCAAAACATGGGCTACGACTTAAAGCGGAAGCCAGGCCTCAACTACGGAAAGGGCAGACGAACGCCACTGTTCGGCAATCCCCGCTATCAACAAACCCGTTTCGGGTTAGGGTATGCCACCTCCTCCAAATCAAGCAAGGATGTCATTTCCTCCTTTCAAGATGGCTGGTCGCCCTCCGACTCACCTGATGCTCTCGAACAAACATTATCAGTAAATATGGTAGTGACAGATCCCTTCGAAGCAGACGAACTAGAGCCTGAGCCGTTTGAAAATGACTCTTGGGCTCAACAAATGGATACACAATGGGAGTTCCACTTCGAACAGAGAGAACCTCCCACTGAAGATAAAGTTATCCAGATCGACGTTGGGGATACACTCTCACCAAGACCGATATTTATCAGTAACAATCTTTCCCCAACTGAAAGGAAAGAAGTTATTCGACTGATAAAAGAATACATTGACGTCTTTGCGTGGAATTACGAGGATATGCCAGGACTTGATCCAAAGATGGCTACCCACAAGCTCAACATATCACCCGGTTCAAAGCCTGTAAAGCAGCACCAGCGCTGGTTCCGCCCGGATATGATGGACGCCAATGAAGCCGAAGTCAAGAAGTTGATAGCCTGCGGGTTCATCCGGGAAGAACAACATCCCGACTGGGTCGCCAACGTTGTCCCAGTCATGAAAAAAAATAGGAAAATACACATCTGCATCGATTACCGAGATCTGAATGCAGCCTACCCCAAGGATGAGTTCCCTCTTCCCATCACAGACATCATGATCGACAACACCTGCAGTTTTGAACGCATATCTTTTATGGACGGATTCTCAGGGTACAATCAGATCAAGATGCATCCTGGGGACGAGAAGCATACCGCCTTCCGAACACCACTGGGGGTATATTGCTATACAGTAATGCCCTTCGGATTGAAGAACGCCGGGGCTACATACCAACGAGCTATGAGTAACATATTCCATGAGCACTTGCGCAAAACAGTGGAATGTTACGTGGACGACATAGTTGTCAAAAGCTGCCTCAAAGATGATCACGTTCGAGACTTAAGGACGGTGTTCGAATTAATGCGCCAACATCAACTCAAGATGAATCCTACGAAGTCCTTCCTGGGTGTATCTAGCGGCAAATTCCTGGGGTTTGTCATTACCGCCAAAGGCATACAAGTGGACCCTGATAAAGTCCAGGCCATCGTAGGAATGCGACCGCCCCGCAATCTGAGGGAACTTAGAGAATTTCAGGGACGCCTGGCTTACATCCGGAGGTTCATATCCAACCTCTCTGGGAGATGTCAGCCTTTTTCTCGCCTCATGAAGAAGGGTGTATCCTTCGTATGGGACGAAGCCTGTCAACAAGCATTTGACGATATCAAATGCTACCTCACTCATCCGCCGGTTCTGGTGCCTCCCGTCATAGGAAGATCATTCTTCCTATAAGTTCGAGCAATGGACCATGCCTTGGGAGCTCTTCTTGCGTAGAAGAACGATGTAGGGCATGAACAGGCTATCTACTATCTAAGTAGAATGATGATCGGAGCCGAACACCGGTACAACCCAGTGGAGAAAGAATGCTTGGCTTTGATGTTCGCTATCCAGAAAACGCGACACTATGTCACCGGCCAGACTATCTATATCATCTCCAGGATCAACCCTCTTCGAGTACTAATGAGCAAGCCAAGTGCTCTTAATTCCCGACTCGCAACTTGGGCGATGCTGTTAACATCATATCACATGGTATACGTCCCCCAGAAGTCCATCAAAGGCCAAGTATTGGCCGACTTTCTAGCTGCTCATCCGATCCCGGAGACCTCCAAGTTGTACGAGGACATCCCTGACGAAGTTGCAGAATGCAATTCCGCGATGGAAAGTGACGCATGGCAACTATTCTTCGATGGTGCCTCCAAGACTGGTCCCAAGGGAAAAGTGGTCTCAGGAGTAGGAATCGTCCTGGTTACTCCCGATAAACTCTTCATCTACCGAGCATACTCTCTCAACGAGCCTGCTCTAACAACGTGGCAGAGTATAACGCTCTGTTAATCGGGCTCCAAGTCGCTAAAGAGCTGGGGGTCGAATCCCTGGAAGCTTTCGGTGATTCTCTGCTTATCGTCAATCAAGTCAGAGGAATATATGAAGTCCGGAATCCAGACCTCATCCCCTATCACCAAGCAACGGTCGAGATAGCCGTGACATTCAAAGGGTTCTTCCTGGAGCATATACCTCGATCCCAGAATCTTGAAGCTGATGCCCTAGCCAGTCTAGCCGCAGATTTAGCTACTCCTATAAGAAGGCAGGATTCGGTAATCCTTCTTAACAGAGATTTATTCTGTGTGAAAAACAACTCTCACATAGAACGCAGCTACGCTGCATACGCCGATCCTCCCAGAAGAGATTGGAAGAGTCCCTTTATAGATTTCGTGGCATACAGAATCTTGCCAGAGGATCCCAAAGAAGCGGTATCCGTCAAAAGACGATCTCTACGCTTCTACTTCGATGCATCTTCACAATGCCTATATCGCCGGACCTATGACGGACTGCTATTGAGATGTCTCTCTGACGACGAAGCACAGCAGATTACTCGTGAAGCTCACGACGGCGTATGCGGGGCGCATCAACCCGGTCCTAAGCTACAGGATCGTATCAGGAGAATGGGCTATTACTGGCCCACTATGATCACAGACGCGATCAACTATACAAGACAATGCAGAGCCTGTCAGGTCTATGCAGACTTCATACATCAACCGTCTGAATATCTACATCCTACGGTTGCATCCTGGCCTTTCGAAGCATGGGGTATGGATGTCGTCGGTCCTATTCACCCGTCTTCTTCCAAGGGTCACCAGTTCATACTAGCCATCACGGATTACTTCTCCAAATGGGTAGAGGCGATCCCTCTTGCTGAGGTAAAGGCGTCTAATGTGATCAGCTTCATCAAGCATCACGTCATCTATCGCTTTGGGGTACCTCGGAGGATAATTCACGACAATGGGCCTCAGTTCATCAGTCAAGCATTTCATCAATTTTGCGATAAAATCGGATACATAATATTGCCTCTACGGCGTATTATCCAGCTGCTAATGGTTTGGCGGAAGCTTTCAATAACATTATCAAACTCTTAAAGAAGTTCATCTCTTCGAACAAAAGAGATTGGAACGAGAGACTGGGCGAATGTCTCTGGGCATACCGCACAACGGTATGAACACCGACAGGTTGTACTCTATTCTCACTGGTCTACGGGAGCGAAGCAGTTCTCCCCATTGAAATCCAGATCCCGTCACTCAGGATAGCCGTGGCTAACGAACTGACTCAAGAAAAGAATGACCTTTTAAGGCTTCAGGAGCTAGAAGGATTAGACGAGAAACGCCTCCAAGCTCAACAGCGCATCACGCTCTACCAAGCACACATTTCCAGAGCTTTCAATCATAAAGTAAAGAAAAGACTGTTCAACGTTGGCGAGCTAGTTCTAGCCGTAAGAAGGCCGATGATTCTTACTCACAGGAGTAAAGGCAAATTCCAGCCCAAATGGGAGGGTCCTTATGTGATCGAGACAACGTTCTCAAATGGCGCTTACAGGTTAGCCCAGCCTAATGGAGACCTGTTAATGGCTCCTATCAACGGCAAATTCCTGAAAAGGTACTATGCTTAACCTCCTCTGCTCAATTGGAATATAGCGAAAACCTCAATTCTGACAAAACTACTTCCAAAACAAAACTACTTGGGTCGTATCCTATCATGTCCATATAACCTCTGAATAGATACGTTCGACTAATTTGGAAATGCAATACCTATCATATCCATATCACCTCTGATAGTGTCTTGCCTACAAAGCCTTAGTCAAAGCATATTCTATCATGTCCGTATGACCTCTGAATAAGTATGTCCTGCTAAAGTTTCTTGAGAGCCTATCATGTCCATATCACCTGCGATAGTGTCTTGCCTACAAGCCTTAGTCAAAGCATATTCTATTATGTCCATATGACCTCTGAATAAGTATGTCCTGCTAAAGTTTCTTGAGAGCCTATCATGTCCATATCACCTCTGATAGTATCTTGCCTACAAGCCTTAGTCAAAGCATATTCTATCATGTCCGTATGACCTCTGAATAAGTATGTCCTGCTAAAGTTTCTTGAGAGCCTATCATGTCCATATCATCTCTGATAGTATGTTACCTACAAGCCTTAGTCAAAGCATATTCTATCATGTCCGTATGACCTCTGAATAAGTATGTCATGCTAAAGTTTCTTGAGAGCCTATCATGTCCATATCACCTCTGATATCGCCCTCGCCCAAAACCTGTCATTTACATTCCGAAATGATAGGTCTACAAAGTCAAAAAAGAGTTCGCTTTATTTATTCCCAAGAAAGAGCAAAATTATACCGGGAAGCAAACAAAAGAAGGAAGGGTACATCATTGTGGGGGAGCAGTCAGATCGCGAATCAGCTTCGTCAGTGCAGCTATCTTCTCATCCCTGAAAACCAAGGCATCAGCGCGGGCCTACTCCAGCCGTGCCTCATTTTCTCCCCTGAGGGACAATTCGGCCCTCGTCCGACGAACACCCCCACGGGCAGCTTCTGCACGATCCAGATCCCGTCGCGCTGCACTCAATCGACCAGTCGCTACATCTAGACCTGCCAACGACTGGGAAGCCCACTCCTTCGCCTGAGCGAGCTTCTCTTTCAACTTACGAACCCTCGCTACGTTCCCTTCATGCTCGGATTGGCACCTTAGTTGAAGAGCAAGGGCCTCCTCCACGACGGTCGTTCTTTCGTCCATCTCCAGCTGACGTGTTTGGACGAGTTTATCTAAGCTTTCCATCTGTTTGGTAAACCGCACAGTCATGGAATTGTATCTGGACTGGACCTCAGCTTCAATGCCGTCCCGAGTTAGCCGTAGATATTCGTTAATGGGTTGCTCCAAACCATTAACCATCGCCTCCAGGGCATCAGCTATCCCGGTGCCGTCAAAATCCCGGATCGCCTCTATCGGGATCCGAGAGGACTTCTTCAGGCGCTCGAGGTCCAGATTCCTCTTCAGCACCATCGGTATCAGCGCTTTCAAAGTAGCATAGAAGACGCTGGTATATTGCTCAGTCAACACAGCTAGATCCGATTGGGCGCCAGGAGTGGCCGCAGCATTGGCAAGTCCCCCTCCAGGAATGATTACAGACGAAGTGGTCACAACGGTCGCTTCAACAAGTGGTGCGACCAAAGGAGGTACATCTACAACAACCGAAGTGGTCGCAATGGCAAGCTCTCCCTCTTCTTGGGATATCAAAGCCTCTTCAACAGGCGAACCGGCCCCCGAAGATATTTTCTCCTCAAAGTCAAACGCCTCCGTATCATCGCCAGGAGCCGGAGCAGAGCCAGAAGGCGCTTCAAAGCTGTATTCCTCGTGGACGCCATCCCCTGGGAAGAGGACAAGAGAGTTGATATCAATATAATGGTACCCTTTCTAAAAAGGAGACATAAAGATGACATTTACCCATGGCCAGCGGCATATACGGCGCATCTGCAGCCGATGTAGCTAAATCATGCCTTAATGACGTAATACGAACTGTCATACCTGGAGAAGGGGGTGGGCCAACCAACATCGCCAAGAGATCTACCAAGCCTCCACCAAGACGCGGTCGAGGTTCGTCAGCTGGAACCTCGCCAAGCATGCCCACAGGCATGGCAGAGGTTTCATCCGTTACTGGTCTAGGGAAAGATTCTTCCATCTGCCTCGGCCACGCAGGCGATCTCGTTCCACTACCTGGAGTGGTAGCAGTGACAAAAGCCGCTAACGAAGATTCTCCAGCACCGCCAGCCGAAGCTGGGAGTCCCTCTCTAGAAGTCGGGGAACCTCCGATCAGGGAAGCATCCTCGACAGGCGAGACAGCAGGTCCCTCTCTAGGAGCCTCAATACCGGGAATCCGGAGAGAACGATTGACCGTCCTCTTTCTCTTGCGAGAAGAAGCCTCCTTGGGAGCAGCAGCCCTTCGCTTCCCAGAGACTACCAAGGCCCCCGTAGGCAGAGGCACTTCACACCTCGGCACCGACACCAGCGGCTCATCAGGAGTAGCAAACTCCTCACCCTCGTCGGGAGAAACCGAAGGAACTTCGACTCTTCCCCCAGGCGTGGAAGACGGCACCCTAAAACTCCCACGCATGTCAAAATCGCGGTGGAAGGTGTTAACTACCACGTAGAACTGGGCATACGAATGTAAGATGCGCAGCTCCGTGGAGGGTGTGACGACCGGCACGATAAAAATTGCTCCAGTGCATCCCATGATGAAATATCGCCATCCTCTGGCTCCATCAATGAGTCCGCCCCTGGACCTGAAGCTGGTGACGACGTTGCCCACGTGCAACTGGTCGTACCCAAGTTGCCTGGCAAACCGACTAGGCAAGTAAGGCTCAAAGAAGCAATGGTCTTCACTTCTATACAACAAATGGGAGGGCCTAATGCAGATCAACCATTTGAAAGCCTTCGGAGAAATATTGGTCTTCTCTCCGCCTGAATCCTCCAGCCTAATCCCCGATTGATTACGATGTACCGAGGGGACAATGCAAAGGAGCTTCCAGCCGTGACTGAGGCTCAGTGTCAACCGACAGTCTAAAACTGTGTTCACATTCCAGGAAGAATCCTTGTAATTCAGCAGGAAGCTACCCCCCGAGCTACTACCAGAGCCAGGAGACATCACCCGGGGGTTGTGAAGAATTAACCATCCCATCAAATACAGGTATGGTAATTCCACCCGGGGAAAGCTTTCACGCCGAGTCTCATCGGCGAGCAGCCCGTCAGTCATGGCTCTCAGGCCAGCCTGTATACGGCACACCATAGCAGGGAGCAAGCCCAGTCTTGCCCCAAACACCAGAAGCACCGCAGGCCACAGGATATTCCGGTGAATGCGGTCCGCAGATGCAGTGTCGGGCACCACTACCCGACGCAGCCATATGGAGAGGAAACCGGCCAGCTGGGCTTCCTTAGACAGAGGCCTGCGGCAACGCCTCAAGTAGCTATAGGCCTTAGTGCCTTCGGGATACTTTCCTACCCCTCAAGAATCTGGTCCGGAGCCTTGGCATCATCCATAAGAGCCTCGACGACCTGGGCACTAACCACTCCCAAACAGTTCACGGACTCATCCTTGCCCCCCGAAACTTTCTCCGGCTTAGCGGCCCTGACCCGGTGGAAGAAGAGGTAGGACGTCCACTTGGTGGTGTGAGCCAAATCAGAAGGCTTGTCATAAAAAGTGATGCACGTGAAGTAGTGGCACATCAACTCTTGATACACCTCCACCACCCGAGAATCTGAATCCCCCAATTCCCGATTGGTGGGGACATACTCTTCATATGGGGTATCCCCCATCGGCAGCCTCGAGATCACTGCCATCTCATGGAGGGCCAATCCTAACTCCCCCAGTGGAGTGGCGAAAGTCCCGGTGAGCGAAATGTATCGCTCCATCAGCGCCAGGAACAGGTTAGGGTTAGGAGGCAACCCAACACTGGTCGCACTCACAGCGGCATACAGCCCAATGCCCTCCAGCTCTCTCTGACAGTGCTTCAAGGCCCAGTCAACTAGGCAAGCCCATCGACGGTTTGTTGGGGTAATCCACCCGTTGCATCGAGGATTCTCCTTGGGATATACTCCCCTCGCCCCATGAATTGTTACAGAAAGTCAGCAACTGGACCGGCTGGATCACTAGACTATCTTCGCTCGGGACACTGCCCGGACACAGTCCCCTAAACAACGTCACAAGGCCGGAAGGACCGCTGACGAACGACCCCTGGTCAGCTCCTTTCAGATGAAAGATCTTTCCCGGTTTGCCGTGAAGATCAGGCATCAGCGTCCACGACATCCTCCTAGGATGTGTCGCATGGAAGAAAGCCGAGATGGGATAATCTCTTGGTATCGTTGGCAGGTACAAGACCAAGCTCCCGGCTGGGAAAACCCAGGGATCTCTCTTAGGCTTCGTCTGGGACCGTTTATCAATCATGTCCCCAAAAAGAAAAGCTGGCTTTATGTACTGCTCCCCGTCTATATACGTCAGGGGCTCCCCGTTAATCATATTCAGCAGCGCCCGCTCGCCCTGAGCTGATATCAAAAGCTCCCTTCCCTCAGGGTACTGGGGTCCGGAGATAGGAAATGCCACGTGGGACAAATCCTTCAGATAGTTCGAGTGCAGCATCCCGGCAGCGGAACCCATCACCTCGGCCAGTGGAGACTCACCCAAATTAACTGTAAAAGTGCGAGAAAAACACGTCATTACAAAATCTTGCAACATGGGGACCCAGAAGCCACAGTCTGTGCTTTACGCCAAGAATGTACAAATTTGGCCATTTTACGCAGGAAGTCTCATCCAGAGACGTAACTGGCAGCGTACGATCCGTGCTTTACGCCGGGCTACCAACAATTCTAGTTATTACGCCGGAGGTTCCATCCCCAGGCGTAAAACTAAAATTTTATAGTATACACCAAGTTTTTGGCAGTCAGAGCTGTTAATCTCGAAACTGCGGAAACATGGAACTCTTACGCTGGCACATTAGAAATGTGAGCGTAAAAGATGAAAATGTCTCCGTGCATCATCTTCCTCAAAGAGGCTATCAGCACAGAAGATGACCTAGAGCGGTCACGTTCAACGTGTGCGAAGGATTTTTCGTCATTTTTTGTCATCCAAAAGGGCTCTACCTCTAAGGCCGGGAGCGCTGCTCGTCGGCGGGATACTTTGCTCAGGATGAAGTTCGCCTTGCCCGACCGAAGACTCCCTCGCTGGGGCGGAAGGATGAGAAGAAAGACCTACACTCTTTCCCTTAGTGGAGGGGGTTTGCTTCGGCGCCATTTCTGAAGACTCTTGAGTGCTCGGAGAAGGAACGGAGGAAAAACTCGAACAGACGAAGACTCTCTTTCGCAGAGAACGGATGAAAAGTTTTTCTCTCAAAAGCTCGAGATATATATAGGGTTCGGATCGACTCCTCGAATCCTCGGACGGACTCCTCGAAACCCTAATCAAATCTCGCAAATTAATATTTGGTTATAATTGGGTACTACGGCAGCCCGCTACTCTCGAAAGACGGACAGTCAGCAAATTCGAAAAGTTTTTCGTGCAAAACAGATTCGTGGTTCTACGCTAAGGAGCTTTCTACGCTCGACAGCTACAGATCTACGGTTTTACGCTTGCAAGCTATAAGTCTATGGTTTTATGCCCGGATGCCTTTTGTGCTCGGTAGCTTTTACGTTCGAGAGGCTACAAACCTACGACTTCACGCTTAACAGATACAAACCTATGGTCTCACGCTCGGTGGTGTTTAGTTCACGCTCGGAGGCAACAGATCCATAATTTCACGCTCGAAAGATTTCTTTTTCATAGGCTACGAATCTACAGTTCTACGCTAAAGGAGCTTTCTACGCTCGACAGCTACAGATCTACGGTTTTACGCTCGCAAGCTATAAGTCTATGATTTTATGCCCGGATGCCTTTTGTGCTCGGTAGCTTTTACGCTCGAGAGGCTACAAACCTACGACTTCACGCTCAGCAGATACCAAACCTATGATCTCACGCTCGGTGGCTTTCTACGCTCAATAGGCTACGAACTCAGGATTTTCAGCTCATCTACACTACGGATCTCTGACTCTCCGCATGTCCGAACAGCAAGGCGGTCAATTACAGGAGTTCATACAGAAGATACTCTGTCTTGGCCTCAACATATCCCAAGTACCCGAAGCATACATAGTTCAAACATTGAGAAATTACTCTTCTCGGGTCAAATGGAGGTTCATCCAGACTCCAGTCTGAATATCTCGTCTATCAAGATGGCAATTTCAGTTTGACAGCTATTCCTCGACCCTGTTCCAAGAGATTTTCGAGAAGTCACTCTTGAAGACAAAGTCTGAACAAAATTTCTGTTCATCAGAAGACAGTTCAAAAACTCTACGCGGTTCCTACATTCCTAAAGCAGCTGCGCATCACTAGTTATGCGTAAAAGACAGGATGGGACCTAATACTCTTTCTATCAGAGTCGGCGTAAAGAATCAGACGTGTCAAAGCTGCACATATTCAGACTTCACAGCAACGTATGGCAAAGATGATCATATGAAGAAGAAAGACGACTTTATTAAAAGTTAAAATCATAATTACATATGAGGGAAATCCTGTCTACAAGGGATTTTTCTTCATTCTTCGTGATTATATATGAGGGAAATCCCTTCTACAAAGGATTTCCTCATCGTCGTCTGAAGATCGCCCAGAAGCTGTTCTGACAGATTCTCGCCTGGGCGTCAATTCTTCATCCATCTTCTCCAGCAGCCAGTCAGTTCCTGCAAACTGGCTGACATGGCAATGATCACCGGCGGAGGCGATAGAGTTGGGGCTAGCATAAGCTGTACAGACCCCATGCTCCGCGCGCCATTGAGTTGAGGTTTTTCACCCAACTCAATACGGGAGGACGGCTGTTACAGCTTGTCTTCTCTCTCATCCCCGAGAGTGTAACGAGAGAAGGCGCCACTTGCAAGCGACCTGGTCAAATATGACCCCTCCCCACTCTCCGAGTGAGATGCCGCATGAAGTTGCTGATTATCCCTAGCAAGGGAGGCTAAGATATCCTTCCATGATTCATCGTTGCAGATGACACTTGCTCGAAGACGCCGTCTTTTTCGGCTCCTTACATGCTGGAAGAACATGGTCTTCTTCTTCCTCAGGTTGACCCGACGAACTCCGACGATCATCTCAGCATGGTGAAAGGAAATGTGGGAAGAAACAGGTTAACTCCTCAGCCCTTTTATAGGCAAGCGAGGTCACACCTACCCCCAATAAATCCGCCATAAAGACCGGCTTGAAAGAACGTGTCAAACTTGACCGTTTCGGGCTCCATTCAGAAGGCGTTTCGAGTTACGAGGGATGGTTCATGCTTCATTCAAAGCGTTTCAAATTTCGAGGAATTTAAAAGCTTTAAAGGGGGTCTTGTAGAAGCATAAAAAATACGCCGGATGACTATACGCAACTTATTGGTGTGGGGCAGCGTAAAGAGATAACCTCAGAGCCATCAAGCAGGCAAAACAAGAGCTTCTCAGGACCATCCGCGTAAGTGCAGTATGTCCAGGCCGCCTCAGAGCGTAAAGCAGAGGGCTTCGTCGCCTATATGGCGTAAAACACATCCGCTTTCAAATGCGGTATTAAAGCGTACGAGGAACGCTTCGTGCTCCCCGAGATGAACCTGTCAGACCCAGCAATGAACCTGACGTCTGGACTTCTAACAAAAGGATACGGCTCGGCTACCCAGGCGACGGCCATAATGATAGCACGGTACTGTGACCCAGGCTGTCAGTTACCGCCATCTCCCTCGCGTAAACTGCTTTTACATGAACGAGGGGATATGCTGCCTTATTTTACACAGGCAGATATGAGCTATTTACACTCCGCAGTAGACAAACCGCCTGCCACGTCAAAAGTGGCGCTTTATACAGGGCTCGAGGCACGTCTCTGCGATTGGTGCACAAGACGGTGACAGTCTTCTCGAGGCACGTCTCTGCGACAAATGCACAGAAGAGCTGCAGATCTTCAAAAACATGCCTCTGCATTTAATGCACAGAATGATGGTGGATCTCTGCATTTAATGCAGGGGATTTGATTAAGAATCACCAAACCATCGTGTGGTGACACCCCCCTTGCGTAAACTATTTTTTCGCATACAAGGGGATACGTTGCCTTGTTCTACACAGGCAAACGTGAAACCGTCTACACACCGCGGAAGACAAACAGACTGCCACGTCAAAAGCTGCGCTTTGTACAAAGCTCGAGGCACGTCTCTTCGCCTGATGCTCAGAACGGGGGCAGGCCTTCAGAACACGCCTTCGCAATTAATGTACAGGATGGTGGCAGATCTCCGCATTTAATGCGAGAGATTTGATTATATCTTCAAAAGCTGTGATTCCGGCTAAAGACGTCCACGTCAGCACTCAGCAGTGGCTTCTACGCCCCCTCAGCTGTTATGCTCTCAGGGCTTCTACTCCCCCTCAGTTGTTATGCTCTCAGGGCTTCTACGCCCCCTCAGCTGTTATGCTCTCAGGGCTTCTACGCCCCCTCAGCTGTTATGCTCTCAGGGCTTCTACGCCCCCTCAGCTGTTATGCTCTCTCGGCTTCTATGCCTCCTCAGCTTCTATGCTCACTCGGCTTCTATGCCATCAGGTTTCTATGCCTACCTGGCTTCTATGCCTATTTTGGCTTTTATGTCATGGTGACAGACATTGGCTTTTATGCCCACCTCTTCTACACGGAGGATACCTACCTACGTGGCTTTTACGCCGTGATCTTCGTAGCAACAATACGCGTTGTGTCCCTTAGTTGGACCCGCGTTATACGCTCATGCAAAAGATCATCTATACGTAGGCATTGGTTATTTTAACCGTCGTGCAAAAGGGTGCTGTGATTCCACTCCTCAATTTTTACACCGACTGAGTGGTCACTGTCACTAAAACTCTATAAATAGAGACCTCTATCAATGAGGAACAAGGTCGGAAATTGGTCAAGAAAACCAATATCAGATCCAAGGTCGAAGAAATTGATCAACAATCAGACTTCTGAAAAGGAGATCGGACAGGGTCAAGAAAAACAAGGAGAGAGAAGAGATCGAGAGAGAGAGAGAGAGAAACCCGGAGCTCAGGCAAGGGATAGGGATCGACGACCTTGGCATCGTGCATCCACCCTCTTTTGCAACCTTCGAAGCTACCTCCTGTCTTCTACGGTACTTCTTCACCATCGTGTGGTCCAAGGGCTAAAGTGATCGACTGCAGATCAGACACCTATAGCAATTTATACCCAGATTAAATAAATTGTACTCCCACATCCTCGTATAGGATTACATTGTATAAGTTTGTTTGTAAACAAAAGAACACGGGTCTTGTATAAACCCCGTCTTGAATACATCTTCCATTCTTTTCATTTTCTACCACAAACACCGGTCATGAACTTGCAAGTCCTAAGCAAAGACTCAGCTACCAAATGATGCTTCAGAGCAAAAAAAATAGATCCAAAATTATGGGAAGCACCACTATCAAACAAAACTAAAGCTGGAATAGAATCAAGAAGAACAGAACCTGCGATGACATCTCTAGTGGGCTCGACCTCCTCGACTATCATAGCAAACGCTTGTCCCTAACGTGCACCTCCCTGATGTTGATGCTGGGCATAACGCTGCTGCTGGGTCAGAAGCGGCGGTCCCCTCGGTGGTACTGCAGTTGGTCTCGCCTGTTTTCTCAAAGCTGGAGCTGTTCCCTGAATTGCACGACGAGGATTGGAAGGCGACTCACTCAGCTGATGCCCTTTGGTACCATAATACAGACAAACCCCTAGTCTCCTCCTGCAAACTTCCTAGATGTGGTCGGACTTCTTGCAGTAGTGGCAGGAAGTTTGCTATAACTGTCTCTGCTACTGCGGTGCCTGGTGAAACGATACCTTAGCTGGAGTCTGCTGCGACTGCTGAAAAGGCTTGGACTGGAAATGAGGACGCTTGGCAGTCATTATGCTGCTGTTTGCCCCCAAAAAATAATTACGATCTCTCTTGGGCTTCAAATCCAACTTTCGCTCAATCTTGCGTGCTTTCGCAAGTATCTCCGAGTAGGTCTCATAAAAAGATAGAATGAGGATCTTTACTTCCCAGTTTAGATCCTCGCAAAAATGAATAGCTCAAACCTCTGGCTCTCTCACCAAATACTCCACAAATTGGCTCAGCCTATCGAACTCCGCGGTGTATTCCTCTACAAATATGCTTCCCTGAATAAGGCTCTCAAACTGCCTCTCCAAGTCTAACATGTCTGCCCGAGCAAAGAACTTTTTCTTGAAGAGGTCCTTGAACACCTACCAAGATTGTCCTACATCAGCAAGAATTGGCTTATTCCTGAACCAAGTACGGGCGACGTCGAACAGCTGAAGTCCTACCGCCTCAACCTTCAGATCCTCAGAAAGATGGGATACCCTCATGAGATGCTCAATATCCTCAAGCCAATCATCTGCGTAGATGATGCCCTCCATACCCTTAAAGACCCTAGGCTCCAGCTTCTTGAAGTCCTGAATATTACCTGACGAAGATGGGCAACCTAAGGAGCAACCTGCTGCTGGACCGTAACTCCTCTCTCTACTACGACATGAGCAAGTTGATGACCACTCTTGATGCCCTGCCGTAAGACGTCGGTCTGTCTCTGCGCCTCCAACATCTCAAAAAATAGTGTGAACATCTGTGTCGCATCTGCTGGCACAGAAGGTGGAGGTGGAAGTCTCTCAGATACAGCCATAATAGTCCTCTGAGTAGGAGGTGGACCCCCAAATGCAGCTGACATGCCAATTATCGAAGAAGTGACTGGTGCAGGCCCTCGGGAAGTCGCAAACCTCTTAGAGGCTGCTCTCCCCTGCTGTGATCTAGTCTTAGGCGGCATCCTGAGACAAAGCAAAAGAAAAGAATCAATATGGCATATTATGTAAGACATTCAATGAAGGATAGTTAAAGATCAAATATCAATATCAAGAAAGAATAGTTGAAATGAATCAAAAGTTTTTTTTTCTAGATGTGATTGAATATTCTCAGCCTATAGCCTATATCCTATATCCTGAAACAGGCTCGTAATAGCACTCAAATAAGAGCACCACTACGAATCGCACTAATTGCGACCTTGAAGACCTGTATGGGCCACCACTAAAAATGTGTCATGATCTGCACCCAGTGGAGGGATGCAAGTCGGGAACAACGTTCAGCCTACACCACAGCATCGGCGGTAGAACGTTGTTTGGGTAATCTATCTAACAATATAATATGCTACCAACAATTTAAATATACTCAATTACATATCTATAGATGGAACAAGCACGAATATGATAAAAGAATAGAATAGTCACAAAATAACTCATGAGTCAATAATAACATCAATGAGTCAAAGAAAAATAAGTTGGAGACAAATCTAGTATAAAAAGAATAACTAAGATGCTACAAGTCCCAGGTCGTCTGTCTCAGTCGGGATGAGTCCCTCCTGAGCCAAGGTCTCTAGCTCTAAGCCCACAATATCTTGAGGTCCATAATGAGTGGGGTACCACTCCTCAGTGTCATCTGGAAAAAAATATTCAGTCAAAAAAGAAGTAGAGTACATCTCTAACAGTAGTTCTAATCAATGATATAAACTATATAACAGTAAATAACATAGATACAAGAGAGATACAATAAAGAAAATACCGAAAATAAATATAAGAATGAACAATATGGCAATGAACAAGAATACTAATGACTAAGTGAGTGAGTACCAGCTTTAACATGTGATCGGCTTGGGAACTTGTTACAAGATTAATGGCCTGGCTAATCATACATACGGTATATGATTAATACTATTTAATGAACAAGACTTGATACAAGGAGGGTATGATTACATATCTACGCTATATACTCCCCAACCATCGACTGGTATAGTGGATCCAACCATGGTACGTTATGACACGGGTTTTCAAAAGAAGGGCGATACTCTTCTCGTGAACCAAGGTCTATACATGTACAAGAAGAACAATAAAATAATGCTTGCACAAAATATACCATAAATATCAAGGAATAACATCTCATGACGAGATTCAGATATACCAATCCGTGTAACCATCGTGTTAAGAAATCAAGGATATCTACATTAGATACAAGAGACATAGAGGATATCATAAATGAGAAACTATCAAAGAATATACTCACCTGAAATCTGGTGAACAGTATCACAGATGTCCGGTACGGTGCCTCAAAGACCTAAATATTGAATATTACATCAATACAAGATTTTAAAATAAAAATAAGTTAAACTAGTCAACTTCTAGGTTAAACTGGTCAAACTAGTTATTTCTAGGTTGTATGAGTCTATCTCTAGGATGTTGGGTCCATACACTAAGAAACTAGGCCATACAAGCTAAACTAGGATACTAGAAATCACTAAGATACCGTATCTCAAGATACACACTAAAAAGAAATGGAAATAACATATTATGCATATACAATCATAAAAATATAACAATCCTAACTAATTAATTCTAAGTGGATACCTTGGCTTTGAACCAACACAGTATCGCACCACTATACCCCTATCTTGATACTCAAATCTAAATATCTTGAGTATCGACCTACTTTGACATTACCTTGGTATCCCAAGGTAAGTCAAATCCTCATTCATAGTTCATTACCCAAACACTTACCATAACTAACATATATCTAAACTATTTGCCAATTATTAACTAACTATGAAATGCTACTAACTACTAACATATGATACATATCAATTACATACCTACTAACTTATCATATAATACATATCAAAACATAGATATATATACCTATATAATAACATATCAATACAATACTTATATAATACCACATATAGCTAATAGTCTAACTAGCACACATATCTAACTAACTATTAACTAACAACTGCATTTAACTAACTATTATACAAAACTACTAGCTAACCATAATATTAACTAACTGAATACTAAACCATCTAACCTCACTTTGTTGTTGCTGCTACTATGCTGAATGCTCAATGCTAAGCTTGCAGGCTGCTACTGCTGTTCAGTGCTCTTGCTGTATGCGTAGTGCAGTAGCAAACTGCTAAGCAGTGCACTGTGTACTTCACTCTGCAGTGAATGCACTGCTCTCTTAGTTCTTTGTTGTTGATGACTCTGCTGTGCATCTCAGTGCATTGATGCACAGCTCTCTCTTGCTAAAACTGCACAACTGTAGTGCTAAAATGGTGCCCGACCCCCTTGTTGTGAAGCTCCCTGCAGATTGCTAGCTGAATGGACTGCTCAGCTGCAGCTAGTTGCTCGAACTGCTCCTCAATGCTATTGATACACACTTGTTGAAACTGTTATTGTGCAATTGGTCACTACCCCGAGCCCTCTTAATACTGCCACACACTCACACACAACTCACAAATACTTACAATCACACACACACACACACACACACACACGCGCACACACACACACACACACACACACACACACATATATATATATATATATATATTCTCCTATATATGTATCAACCTATATATATACACTCTCAACTCTAAACATAGATAGACACAACTCTATACATATATAGATATATGTATACGAACACTATACACATATAGATATATCATCTCATACATATATACATATATATACATAATATATCATACTAATAGCTATATACAAGTCACATTGAATTAAGGAGCAATGAAACAAACACGTGGAGTGCATAGCACCTGTATCACACTAGATCTATGATACGCTTGCGATACGAGTCCATCACACAACTAAACATACCCTGAAGGATACGAACAAGTCTAAAATAGTATATATGAATAATACGGAGAGTTAATTACACATCTACTTGTCCGTGTCAAAATATGACATATATAAAGCCCCGTGTCGGAGGAAATCCCCTCAAATTAACCCGTATCTCCAAATTATTGGGATACGGTCTACATGTATCTAATTGTGGATACGATACTAGCCACACACAATCAAACACATGCTAATTTAGTCTAATTGACCAATTAACAAACATAATATGGGTCAAAATTCTTCCAAAAATGACACAAAATATACCATAACTTTCTCCATAGGCCTCATATGAACCTAATTCCAAATCATGTGGTATGGGGTGGTTCCTAATGGTTAAAACATAGATTTAGAACTTAATTAAAGAGAAAAAAAATTAAATTATACCTATTGGAAGATGGATTCCCAATGCAACCTCTAAAATTGATGAAATGAGCCTCCAACTTGTAGATTCTTGCTCCTCTTTGTAGATTATTTCTTCCTCCTTCTAGATCCTTGCTCTACTAGCCTCCAATAGTAATTTAGGAAGGAATTAGGAAAAAATTTGATATAGGAATTAAAGAATTTGATTGAGCAAAATTCTAGATCTAGATTTTATATGAAAAGAGGAGAGAGAAATTTCCTCACTCATTTTAAATAGGCCGCCCCCCTTGACCCCTCCCTCAAGCTACTATGCAATGATCAATATACCCTTGGGGCCTCTCATGAAGAAATAATTACGGAGGAAAAGTTTTACTCTAATGGGTTTAATTTAATTAATGATCCTCCTAATGAATGGACTTCTAATTGGGCTAAATTCTAACTAATTGTAAATATTGGTCCATGGATCTAATCTAAACTAGTTAGGTTCACTAACACAATTCCTAAATAATAAACTAACATCTAATAATAATTAAATAATACAATAAATAGTTATACAACATGCATAATATTTAATTAATTAAAAAATAACTAAAATACTCTTCTCTAGAAAATATGGTAGTGACAATGGCCATGATCCCTACTGGTCATGTTGGAATGTAGGCTACACTACAATCATGCCTAAGAAAGCACCCCACTTAGCAGCAATGACCAGACGATCACCTCTATATAAATATTTGAAACGTTGCCATTTTTTAAAGGACGACCAATGCGATAGCAGAATAGCAGCCTCGACACCAAGCTCATTCTCGTCCCTATTTGTACACTTTCCATCCCATAGCCATGTCCAATAGTCAACTGAGCAAAGGATCGCTCTGATACGACCTCCATCGTCCTACTTCCCTAGAATTTTGGGCTTGTCATCACGTCATTGTACTTACACCCTCTTTGTAATCCGATCTGATTACGAGTTCAATAAAATTTGTTTTCAAACCTCTGATCATGTCTCTTAAGCATGAAAACAAGGTGGCAATTCTACTGGGGAAGACTTTCTCCTACAATAATAAAGCGGTGATTCAATCTGATACACTATCGATAAAAAATAGTACTGACACTTTGATCGCGGATTTTGATCAACAAAATTTTGAATGGACAGTCTCTGAGGACCATGTCAGCCCGTATAGAGCACCTCATGACGATAAGCCTCCATACAGAATCAACATCACCATTAATCATGCTAACCCTACCAAGCAGGGATGCATAACTCACTCATCTGAGGAGGTTACATGGCATGTCGAGGCCCTCGGTATCCATGAACTAGTAGAGCATATCCTGAGTAAAGCAAGAGTCGAACCCAACGCCATCAACAGATTACGACGATAACCAGGAGATATCTATTGAAGTTATTGCCACAGGAATATCTACCCGCATAACGAACATGACATCATCAATAGTTGGTGATATCAATAGTTGGTGGTATCTATCCAGCCTCGTACATGAAAGCTAATCAGGTACTTCATTTGAATCTGAAGCATTACATGAAGTTACTATTGGGGGTAGACGTTCCCCCATGAACGATCTATCCACATGAGATAATTAATTCTTTAGGGGTAGATGACTCACCATAAGTGTCTTTGGGGTTAGTAGTGTCATTGGGGTATGTACAACAATGGTCGGACGTCGAAAGAATATCTCATTCATCCCGTAGCCAGCGAAAGTTTTACGCCAAGACAATCTTGATCTGCGAGATCATCTCAACCGAAGGAGGGAGGTCATTCAGAATCCTGTGGCATCGCATTCTCGCTTGACTTATTATTATCAGATCCTAATCAAGTATTATTGCTCCAAGCATTGCACAACACCTGCATGACCTTCTGCCTTTAACAGACTCTAAGCGGTCTCACCCCCGACTCAAAGATGGCAGCCACCCCCAAACTACCGATAGGACGTTGTCCTACGCTTCTGTCAACATGGTGGGGCACGAGTCTAGCCAAAAGAAACTTAGTAGGTTTGAAGAGACCAGCCAACTTCCATCGTTAGTCACAAGTCTGACACAATATGATGACGAGCAAAGGGCATCCGTCCAAATCAGCTACGTTGAAAGTGTCTACCAAGGAACCCGGTTGAAGAGTCGCTCTATACAATATGCTACTACCTCTGGGGGTAGCCTATTAATCGAATATGAGTCTGAAGTTGAAAGCGTGTAGTCAATCTATGCTTCGTCTGGTACCCTGCCCTTTGTTGAGGAGAGAAGTGCATCAGTTCACATGGCTACGCATAGTGACAACACTAGAGAAGACGCTAATGTCCGTATGCAGAACATGGAGGCATAGCTTGAGGAACTGTGACTGCTTCTAATGACCTTGATGACACAACAAGGCTCAGCAGTTGCAACCCCTCAACCAATCAATAAAGGTAACTAAGAGACTGGGGCGATATTTTTTATTCCAGAGCCCGAAGATATAGGGAGCAAGATGACGCACGAAGTCACAATCAATAGCCTAGAAGTAAAGTTCGAGTCACTTGTCAATTTGTAAACTCCCTCACCCAAAAATATGTATTTTGTGTGTATTTTGTATTTATTATATATTTTTTAGATTATTTTAAATTGATTAAATTTTAATTATTTTATTAGGAGACTTCACCGTAATTTGAACATTAATGACCCCAAAATCTATAACATCATTCTTAGGAAGTAGCATACATGGGAGACACTACTTGTAGGATCTTTTTATGACATGGAATTCGATCATTTAGAATTAGTATGGCACTAGTGTGACAACCATAGTTTCTTGTGAAAAATATTTAGATATTTTTATATATATAATTCATTTGTGATTATTTTTTAATTTAATATTTTTTAAATAGCAACCCATAATTCCTCCATGCCAATTTAGACCACTTTTCTCTTTTATAGGATTTATTTATTTATTTATTTATTACTATTTTAATCCCATGGAATTAAATTAAATTTTTGTCAAATTAATTAATTGATTAGTTGTTGACTTTTAAATAACTAACAACCTAAATAGGAAATAATTTACCCAAACCCTTGACCTCCTCTCTCTCTCTCTCTCTCTCTCTCTCTCTCTCTCTATATATATATATATATATATATATATATATATATATATATATATATATATATATATATATATTTCATCTCTCCTTCTCATCCAAAACCCTAACTTTCTCACCATAGCCGCCACCTTCAACACCAAGGCCTCCCCCCTTCACGTGGACACAACGCCATCTTTTTTATCCAAGAACCCTAGTTTTTCATCCTTCTCTCTCTAGTAAGTCTTCTTCTTCCTCAAACACTCTCTATTGAGTATGAATGCATGAATAAATAAATAAATATAAATAAATGATTTTATATATTTTTTTAATCCATTGCTACGTTCTTCATTATAGAGTTTTATTTTAGATTTTGCATGTAAAGATTTGAACCCATGAATGCATGTATGCACCCATAGGTAGAATCCTTGATTAAATTATGTTAATAATAAAGAAATATGATGTTTAAATTATTTTTATCCATATTTTTAATTTTTATTCTAGATTATTAAATTATTATTATTTTTGGAATAAATTGTATGTACAATGGGAATGGTGACCTAGTTTTATGTTTTCTCCAAAATCCCGCATCGAACCCTTCTAAAACTTTGTAGATAATTAATATATGTTGTTATTAACCTATATTAAATTCAGTTTTTAATATATATTTTTGGAAATATTATTTTTTATTTAAGTGATTTTTATGCATAAAAAGTCACCTAGTTGACATAGTTTTGATGTATGCATGTTAGAGACCCTTGGACTTTGTTAGGACTTAATAGTAGATGAAAAATCTATTTTTTCTAGATGATTAATATTTTTACAGAATATATATATATATATATATATATATATATATATATATATATATATATATATATTCTAAAATTTATTGAATAAATGTAAAATTGATGTCTATGATGTCACAATAACCATGTACCACCCCTTTGCATGCATACTAGCAAGTTCGGTTGCCAACCCTAATAGGATCAACTTGTAGATGGTAAAACGCTAATTATTTTTGTATAGATAAAAGAAATAGTATTTTTGTAATTATTACTAATTTTACCATATTTATTCAAACTTTTATTTTTATTTAGAAAATTAGAATTCTAGGTGTTTTATATAACAAGTTGACATAGTTTTGACAAAACTTGACCCCGATAATTTCAGACCTAAACCCTGACCAAAAATCTATATTTTCTACATCTAAAATTATATTATATTATTTTAATTCTAATTTTTAAGTAAAATTTTTAGTATTATTTATTTATCAAAAATTAGTTTTATTGATTTGTCGGTAAACTGTTATGACCTAGTTTTGGTTTTTATTTGATTTTTGACTCATAGAAATGATAGGAGATGACCCTATCACTAAAAAAAATTATTTTCTAATAAAAATTCTAGAATTATTATTTTTCATAATTAATGTCTTTAAAAAAAGATTTTGGTGATGTTTAATGACTAGTAATATTTTGAGGGCTAGTTACTTGCATGTACAATCAACGTAGAATTAAGAACTAATTAATAACCTAATTTTAACTATATAGTAAGAGTCTAATTAGTGTAATAATTAATTAGTAGGTGTTCGAGACGTTCTTGTGGAGAGCTCCGGACAAGAATTGTTGTGCTCGTATCTTGGCTTGGAAGGCAAGTACACCTTGCTTGTTTGTATTGTGCAGTTTACATATGCCTAACTCTTTTTATTTTGTTAGATGTGTGCTTGCGTCTTAGATTAGCAGACAAACCTGTTATGTTGTGAAGATACATGGTATCTTCTGACCTGACACTGTTTTAAACACGTTCACTAAGTGAGTTAGTGCATGGACTGACGTGTTGATTGGCCGTCGGTACGTGAGTTCGCATCTTGTGTTAGCTGTTGGTGTTAGTTTGAGTTCTAAATTTTTATTAAAATTATTGCATTATGTCTGCACTACGTATACAGTTCGGATAGTTCATTGGGAGGGAAGAATCTTCTAGTGAGTGTATGGGATTTATGTTTCTTATTGTACTATAAAAATGGTACAACTGTGTAACCCCCGAGTTCTTCGGAGCGCCTGGTGGGGCAATTTTTCTTCTATTTCTCCACCCTCATGCCCCATTAGAGATATCTTGAGTGCATATTACATAGGTTTTTTAGTTATCCTTTTTATTTTTACTGCTTTACTTTTATGCATGTCAATTTTTTGTGTACTTGTTATGTTCCTCTGAGGACCTGACACCTTTTCCAGATCCAAACGAGCACTTGTACTCGACGGACTATGGAGTTGGTGATTTTACTGAGGAGGACATTGAGGTGGAGCCACATGAGTTTCTTTGAGCATTCATTCATGGATGACAGTTGCTTAGTGTCTTGGGTGTCGTTATTGAGTTAGTTGACACCCGGACTATTTCTTTATTGCTTAATTATTATTTTTAGTATTCTTTTGTACTCATTTTTATGGATTGTTCTCCACTAGATATTCTTTTGTAGTGGATTCTAAGACTTACCTATTTAAATAATTTTCCTATTATGTGATATTTTGTAAATGAGACTAGATTTTACCTACCTGTGATATTGAGTGTTAGTTATATTTTATAGTATACTACGACTGGTTAGGTCTATTAAATTGGGTTTCTATACTTGTTTGTACCGCTGGCATGTGTACGTATACCTGGTCCTACATATTTTAGGACTGGATGTGAAATATTTTTAGTGGTGGCCAATGTAGGTCGAGAGTATATTGTCTCGATTATATTGTTGTACCAAGCAAGCATGAAAATAAGATAAGAGTATAGGTCTCATCCACATATTTGATTTTCCTCTTTATTTCTTTTCCAGATTCTTGAACTCACCTACCTTCCTTGACCTTCAAAATTATACTTGCTTAATTCTCTTGACATTGGTATCCTTGTTTCCCTACCTCTTTCTATTTAATATACTTTCCTAATTATTTCTTGAGTATAGTCTCCTGCCAGAATATATGAATCCTTGTTGTTAAAAGATAATTATGATAGCATACCAACTAAGAAAAATAAATTAGAATATTGACAGCTCCCAAAAGTTTAGCATACTTAATGAACCCTAGCATCCAAAATCTGTAAATTGATTGACCATTATCCCTTGATATATTTAGGAATGACTTGAGAGTAGCATAGACACTACTAGGGTTAGTTAGAAATTTGACCATATTGTTTGACCCTAGTATTGAGGAACCAATAGAAATCCAAGGTTGAATATTAGGACTAAACCTAACTTTCATAGTGAGATAATATAAGAGGACTATAAATTTAGATTCTTGTCTTGATATTAGTAGACCAGTACCTTAGGAAACCAAGAGGAATGAACCAATACCTTAGTAGAGCAAGAGTACCCTACCTTCAGCTTAGTAGATCCTCTAGAATCTATGATCATCGTTGAGTCATACTTGAGTCTCCATGAGTCACCGACCGTGCCATCTCATCCAACTATCTATATAGTTTTCCATCATAAGTTAATCCCTCCCTCCATCATAGATCAATTGTCATAGCTCTTTACCAATTAAAATTTATTGAATGATTAGAACATTTTTCTTGATCATACCTCAAACATAGAGACTAGCATACCACCTTCACTTAGAAAATCATAATATTATCAAGAGTCTCTCTATTTACTTTCATATCTTGTTTCTTTGAAACCTTAACGCTCGCTATTTGTATGATGACTAAATTTTTTTTTATCTTTTAAATTGTGACACCTTACCCTTTTAATGGTATGCCTAGATATTCCTTTTATGTTAGGATATATATAGTTAGTAGGATTATAGTTTGTTAATCTTGAAGTTTAAATTTTTGTGCTTAGTAATTAGAACTTGATAGTTTAAGTTGTTTATTTAGATTATGACTTTACGATTATCCTTTAGTTTTAAATTAAGTAATCTGTTCCACATATCTCAATACAGGTTATATCCTCTCCCACTTAAGAGCTAGTAACTTCTCCATTCTTAAGTTACAATATTAATTAATTCTTGTAAGTTGGGTAGCATGCCTCATAATCTAGTATCCCATAGTCCTTTTGATCCATTAATGAAGTATAATTGAATGACACTAACTATATGCTAGCGTAAGAAGATAGTGTTTATATAAACTGTAGAGCTTTAGAGGCCATACCCCCATTTGGTCGACCAGAGACTTAGGCAAGAAGTTAGCATGGAAACTGTAGTGGCACAAACACAGAACGAGTGTTCGATTCTTGATGAACTTGAACTATTGTACTTTAATTCATCATAATCTCACATACATATATTATTTGGACTATCTTGACTCATGATGCTATTACAGTCTAGTTTTGCAAGCTTATTCTTTATCGATCTTGTTCATGACATATGTATTATTGGGGCACCACACTAATACATTATCTAATTAGAATCAATATATTATGGTCTAGCTAATCTTAGTACGCTTGGTTCGCTCTTCGCATGACTACTTTACATGGATTAAGATATAATTGACTTAGCTTGTTAGATAAATATACTTTTCCTCTAGACAGGTTAGAGCATATTGTATCGGTTACATAACTGTACTGATATGAGCATACAAATAGAAATTTACCAAAAATAAGATTTTAATCCACAACTGCCTTGCCAACTCTCTTTTGAATTCTTCAATCGCCCTTGAACCTCGTACTTGTATTCTATCACCTCCCCCTTGAACTCTTTATTGATGTTTTTTGTCTTCCCCTATTTCAAAAAGACAAACGCTCATGCTTGATATAAAGTTAACACACAGATAGTACAAGGTATACCCCATAGGACAATCATATTACTTTATGACTATCTTTTATAATTAAGGGCATATCACATGTGATAGATTTTGTGTTAAGATTTTGAGGATTAGTAAGCACTATTGAATGACCGAGAATTTTTTCTATAGCCTGGTGTTTATGAATGATGGATAAATTCTAAGTTAGATAGAAGTTGCATTATCAACTTAAGCTAAAAAATTTTATGAAGATCTTAGACGGTGGTTACGAAGGTTATCAAGTAAGATAAGATCGAAAAAATTAAGTTATTTTAATTTCGAGAATATTTTTAGAAGAATAATTATGATAATGAGGATTTAACTTTAAAGATAAGAATGCCTTATAGAATAAATTTTAAAATTTTGGTATTGCGGACCAAATATTTATAATTTGAGCACATGATTTAAATTTTGAATATTGGAGATTGAATCAACGATTTAAATTTTAAGGATAAAAATAAAATTCTAAAAATGAACATTGATGGATTGAATTCAAAATTTTACAATTTGATGATTTGAATTAAAAGTTAAATTTTGATTGTTGGATCACCTATTTGAAATGTTGAGGATAAAAATTGAATTTAAAATTTGAAGAGTACAAAATTCTTAAGTTGAAAATAGAAATACGATTTGATTAGAGTTGTTTATTATTTAAAATCTAGAGGAGATTATGATAGTTGAAAATCGTGTGTAAAATTTGATATGGGTTATTTAAATCTTGAAGGTGTCATATAGATTTGACTTAAATTTGGATGTTGATTACTTAAAAATTAAGAAGATATTATAATAGATTGAATTTTGATTTAAATAGGGGCTATTTTAATTTTGAAGAGATTGCGATAGATTTGAATAGATTTTGTCATTTAATTTTTTGAAAAGATTGCGGTTGACTTGCCTTAGATACGAATATGAACGATTTAAGAAATTATGCCTTATTTTTAATTTCGAGGATGAACTTCTTATAAGTTGGATAATTTTATACCCTCTTACCCAAAAATTGGTATTTTGTGTATATTTTGTATTTATTATATTTATTTTAGATTATTTTAAATCAATTAAAGTTTAATTATTTTATTATGATACTTTATCGTAGTTTGAACATTAATGACATAGGATGATCCCAAAATTTATAATGTCCTTCGTAGGAAGTAGCCTACATGGGATACACTACTTGTAAGATATTTTTGTGACTCATAATTCGATCATTTAGCATTAGTATGGCACTAGTGTGACTACCGTAGTTTCTTGTGGGAAATATTTAGATATTTTTATATATAAAATTCATTTATGATTATTTTTCAATCCAACATTTTTTAAATAGCAACGCATAATTTTTCCATGTCAATTTATGCCACTTTCCTTTTTGTAGGATTTATTTGTTTATTTATTACTATTTGAATCCTATGGAATCAAATCAAATCTTTGTCAAACTAATTAATTGATTAGTTGTTGACTTTTAAATAACTAACAACCTAATTAAAAAATAATTTAAACTAATCCTACTCTTACCCAAACCCTTGATCGACCCTCCCATGCCCGTGCGTATATCTCCCCTTCTCTAAACCCACGAACTCCTCCCTCTCTCTCTCTCTCTCTCTCTCTCTCTCTCTCTCTCTATATATATATATATATATATATATATATATATATATATATATATATATATATATATATATATATATACTTTCTCTCCTAATCATCAAAAACCCTAACTTAATTTTCTTTCATCCAAAACCCTAACTTTCTCACCATAGTCACCACCTTCAACACCAAGGCCAACAACCACCCCCCTTCACATGGATACAACGTCATCTCCTTCATCCAAGAACCATAGTTTTTATCCTCTTCTCTCTAGTAAGTCTCATTCTTCCTTAAATCTTCTCTATTGAGTATGAATGCATGAATACATGTTTGCATATATATATATAAATAAATAATTTATATGTGTTTTTAATCCATTGCCATGTTCTTCATTGTAGGATTTTATTTTAGAGTTTGTATGTAAAGATTTGAACCCATGAATGCATGTATGCACCCATAGGTAGAAACCTTGATTAAATCATATTAATAATAAAGAAATATGATGTTTAAATTATTTTTATCCATATTTTTACAATTTATTCTAGATTATTAAATTATTATTATTTTTGGAATAAATTGTATGTACAATGGGAATGGTGATCTAGTTTTATGTTTTCTCCAAGATCCCACATCGAACCCTCCTAAAGCTTTATAGATAACTAATATATGATGTTATTAACCTATATTAAATTAATTTTTCAATATATTTTTTTGGAAATATTTTTTTTGATTTAAATGATTTTTATTCATAAAAAGTTACCTAGTTGACCTAGTTTTGATGTATGTATGTTGGAGACCCTTGGACTTTGTTAGGACTTAATAGTAGATGGAAAATCAAAATTTTCTAGATGGATTACTATTTATATATATATATATATATATATATATATATATATATATATATTCTAAAATTAATTGAATAAATATAAAATTGATGATAATCCTAATAGGATCAACTTGTAGATGATAAAACTATAATTATTTTTTTATAGATAAAAGAAATAGTATTTATTGTAAATATTAGTGATTTTATCATATTTATTCAGATTTTTATTTCTATTTAGAAAATTAGAATTTTAGGTATTTTATGTAACAAATTGACCTAATTTTGACAAAATTTGACCCCGACAATTTTAGACTTAAACCCCGACCAAAAATCTATGTCTTCTACATATAAAATTATATTATATTATTTTAATTCTGATTTTTAAGTAAAAATTCCAGAATTATTCATTTATCAAAAAATAGTTTTTTTGACTTGTCGGTAACCTGTTATGACCTAGTTTTGGTTTTTACTTGGTCTTTGACTCATAGAAATTATAAGAGATGACCCTATCACTAAAAATCTTATTTTCTAATAAACATTCTAGAATTATTATTTTGATAATTAACATCTTTAAAAAAGATTTTTGCTAATGTTTAACGACTAGTAATATTTTGAGGGCTAGTTACTTGCATGTGCAATCAACATAGAATTAAAAACTAGTTAATAACCTAATTTTAAATAGATAGTAAGAGTATAATTAGTATAATAATTAATTAGTAGATATTCAAGACTTTCTTGTGGAGAGCTCCGGACCAGAATTATTGTACTCGCATCTTGGCTTGGAAGTCAAGTACACATTGCTTGTTTGTATTGTGCAGTTTATATATGCCTAGATCTTTTTATTTTGTTAGCTGTGTGCACGTGTCTTAGAGTAGTAGACAAACCCATTATGTTGTGAAGATACGTGGTATCTTCTGACTTGACACTTTTTTAAACACGTTTACTGAGTGAGTGGGTGCACGGAATGACGTATTGACTGGGCATCGGTACGTGAGTTCGCGTCTTATATTAGTTGTTGGTGTTAGTTTGAGTTCTAGATTTTTATTAACGTCGTTGCATTATGTCTATACCGCGTATACGGTTCAGATAGTTCATTGAGAGAAGGAATCTACAAGTGAGCGTATGATATTTCTGTTTCTTACTGTACTGTAAAAATGGTGCAACTGTGTAACCCACGAGTTCTTTGGAGCGCCTGGTGGGATGGATGTTCTTCTATTTTCCTCCCTCATGCGCTATTTGAGATATCTCGAGTGCATATCACATAGTTGGTTTAGTTACCCTTTTTATTGCTCACTGCTTTACTTTTATGCATGTCAATTTCTTGTGTACTTATTATGTACCTCTGAGGATCTGGCATATTTTTTAGATCCAGACGAGCACTTGTACCCCACAGACTATGGAGTTGGTAAATTTGCTGACGAGAACATTGAGGTGGAGCCACAGGAGTTTCTTTGAGCATTCATTCATGGATGATAGTTTCTTAGTGTCTTGGGTATCGTTATCTAGGTAGTTGACACCTAGGTTATTCAACAAAATATCACATAATAGAAAACTAAATTAAGTCTCAGAATCCACTACAAAAGAATATCTATTGGAGAACAATCCACAAAAATGAGTACAAAAGAATACTGAAAGAATACAACTAAGAAATAAAAAAATAGTCTGGGTGTCAACTAATTAGATAACGACACCCAAGACACTAAGCAACTGTTATCCATGAATGAATGCTCAAAGAAACTCTTAGGACTCCACATCAATGTTCTCGTCAGCAAAATTACCAACTTCGTAGTCCATCGGGTACAAGTGCTAGTATGGATATGAAAAATGTATCAGGTCCTCAAAAGGACATAACAAGTATACAAGAAATTGATATACATAAAAGTAAAGAAGTGAACAATAAAAAGGGTAACTAAATCACCTATGTGATATAAACTCGAGATATCTCCAATGGCACATGAGGGGGGAGAAATAGAAGAACAGTCGTCCTACCAGCCGCTCAGAAGAACTCGGGGGTTATACAGTTGCACCAATTTTACAGTACAGTAAGAAACGGAAATCTCATACGCTCACTAGCAGATTCTCCCCTCCCAATAAACTATTCGAACATTAGTATACACGGTGCAGATATAATGCAACGACATCAATAAAAATCTAGAACTCAAACTAATACCAATAACTAACAAAAGATGCGAACTCACGTACCGATGGCCAGTTAACACGTCACTCCATGCACTCACTCACTCACTCACTCACTCACTCACTCACTCACTCACTCACTCACTCACTCACTCAGTGAACGTGTTTAAAACAATGTCAGGTCAGAAGATACCACTTATCTTCATAACATAACGGGTTTGTCTGCTACTCTAAGACGCGTGCACACAGCTAACAAATTAAAAAGATCTAGGCATATGTAAACTGCATAATACAAATAAGCAAGGCGTACTTGTCTTCCAATTCATGATGCGAGCACAACAATTCTGGTTCGGATCTCTCCACAAGAACGTCTCAAACACCTACTAATTAATTATTACACTAATTAGACTCTTACTATCTAGTTAAAATTAGATTATTAACTAGTTCTTAATTCTACAATAAATACTATTTATTTTATCTATACAAAAATAATTAAGATTTTACCATCTACAAGTTGATCCTATTAGGGTTGGCAACCAAACATGCTAGTATGCATGCAAAGGGGTGGTACATGGTTGTTGTGACATAATAGACATTAATTTTACATTTATGCAATAAATTTTAGAATATATATATATATATATATATATATATATATATATATATATATATATATATATATATATATATATATATATATATATATATATATATTCTTGAAAAATATTAATCCATCTAGAAAAATTAGATTTTTCATCTACTATTAAGTCCTAACAAAATTCAAGGGTCTCCAACATGCATACATCAAAACTAGGTCAACTAGGTGACTTTTTATGCATACAAATCATTTAAATCAAAAATATATATTAAAAACTGAATTTAATATAGGTTAATAACATCATATATTAATTATCTACAAAGTTTTAGAAGGGTTCGATGCAGAATTTTGGAGAAAACATAAAACTAGTTCACCCTTCCCATTGTACATACAATTTATTCCAAAAAATAATAACAATTTAATAATCTAGAATAAATAGTAAAAATATGGATAAAAATAATTTAAACATAATATTTATATATTATTAACATGATTTAATCAAGGTTTCTAACTATGGGTGCATACATGCATTTATGGATTCAAATCTTTACTTGCAAACTCTAAAATAAAATCCTATAATAAAGAACATGGCAACGGGTTAAAAATACATATAAAATCATTTATTTATATATATACAAATATTTATTCATGCATTCATACTCAATCGAGAGGATTTGAGGAAGAAGAATACTTACTAGAGAGAAGGATAAAAAACTAGGGTTTTTGGATGAAGGAGATGATTGTGTCCACGTGAAGGGGGGGGGGGGTTCGGCCTTGGTGTTGAAGGTGGCAGCTATGTTGAGAAAGTTAGGATTTTGGATGAGAAGAAGATTAAGTTAGGATTTTGGATGATAAGGAGAGATGAAGTATATATATATATATATATATATATATATATATATATATATATATATATATAGAGAGAGAGAGAGAGAGAGAGAGGGAGAGGAGGTTACGGGTTTGGACAGGGGGAGATGTACGTGCGGGTATGGGGGGGTCGGTCAAGGGTTTGGGTAGGAGTAGGTTTAGTTTTAATTATTTTCTAATTAGGTTGTTAGTTATTTAAAAGTCAATAACTAATCAATGAATTAATTTGACAAAGATTTAATTTGATTTGATTCCATGAGATTTAAATAGTAATAAATAAATAAATCCTATAGAAGACAAAAGTGGCCTAAATTGGCGTAAAAAAATTATGGCTTGCTATTTGAAAAAAGGTTGGATTGGAAAATAATCACAAATAAATTATATATAAAAAATATCTAAATATTTCTCACAAGAAACTACGGTTCTCACACTAGTGCCATACTAATGCTAAATGATAGAATTCTGAGTCACGAAAAGGTCTTACAAGTAGTGTCTCCCGTGTAGGTTACTTCCTACGAGGGGAATTTTAGATTTTGGGGCTATCCTATGTTATTAATGTTCAAACTACGGTAAAGTATCCTAATAAAATAATTAAACTTTAAGTAATTTAAAATAATCTAAAATAAATATAGATAAATATAAAATACATACAAAATACCTATTTTTGGATGAGGGAGTTTACACAATTGAGAGAACCTCCAAAAAGTAGGGGTGGGTCTGTCATATTCGATCGAGTGGGACGAAGCTGTTGGCCTCATCAATTATAAACTACCAACTTTCGTGCCATATGAAGGTCTAACGTCACCAAGACAACACCTCTATCACTTTAACTCACTGCATCTCGACATATGACGCTCTCTGCAGAATGCTCTTCATTGGGACCCTCCGTGTACAAGCATTCGAGTGGTTTCGTAGTCTCTCTGCTAGCTTCACAAGTCATGGAATGACCTAGAGACGACTTTTTTCTCACGCTTCTACGAAGAGGAGATCACTTTCAACATGACCTCCATAATCAACGTCAGGAAGAAGGAAGGAGAGTCAACCAAGGACTTTATTGAATGCTTTCGCAGACTGGCCCTCAACAGTCCTCAAGGTATTTCTACAGCCATGTTTATGAATACATGCAGGAATAATTTTCTACCACCAATCAAGTTCTGTCTTAGAGTTACCCCGATCAAGAAATGGGCAATCCTGATCGATGGGGCTAAAAATATGGAGGAACATGCATCAAAATTTGACCAACTAGGCTTCCAGAGGGTCAATCCTGACAGGAGTAGGCGGTTCTAGCAAAATTACAATAGAGGCAAGGAAGCCATAGTGGTGGATCTTTCCACATGAGACTCATCAAGACAACCACAGTCATGATACTAGAGGACGCTGCGCAACTATCCGTTCGATGAGGACTACATCATCCTTATCTTTCAAGTCCTACTCAAAGGAAATAAAATTCAACTTCCTGAGATTAGGAAACCTGAAAAAAGTGGGATACACTAATGATCCTAAATACTGTGAGTATCATCGATACATAGGCTATCCTACAGTACAATGCTATGTGCTCAAAGACAAGATCCAATAATTGATTGATTCTAAAGTCCTCATATTATGTAAAGAACAAAAGAAAGCCTCCTCTAACATGGTGTCTGTCCAGTTTGGTGACTTCTCTCCAGTACAAATACTAGAAAACATGACTCTCCTACCTACCGCGGTGTAACATCTGCTACCAAAGTATTGTGCAATAATAATAGATAGATAAATGTATAATACACTAGTAAAAAATGTTATGGATTTTATTTTGAAATATTAATTATAGTTTTATAATGATAATAAGGTAATACTAGGCTAAAAATGTCTCATGAAGGGTCCCAATTAGGTTTAATATCATGTTTAGGCTATTTTAGAATTTATGAGAATTTTCTGGAAGTTTAGATAATTAAAACCTAAGAACCCTAATTTTCTAGGACTACTAGAAATTACTGAAGAAAACCTAGGGAGATATTTTTGCTCCAAATAATTTTCTAGGGTTCCTGACCATATTTTATATTTTATAGAATTTTCCATAATTTTTTGGGCATTTTCAATATTTATTAGGAGTTATATAAACTAAAACTAATTAAATAATCAATTTTTGAAAAAGAAAACCAAATAAATAAATCCCTACCCAGTCAGTGCTTCCCTGGCCCACCTGCCAATCACAACGCGAGCTGGAGCAGGACCGCTTGTCAATGATAGCATTCGCGTAGGCGGGTCAGGTTGTGGGTCTATGAGCCGCTTTCAGATTCTTGAATCGAGCCGAGCTCGAAGTAAGCCGTGCCAGTAACAACTACTGCCGTTGGATCCCGAGCGGGAATCGCCCGATGCTCGACGCATATCCCATCCCGAATCACAGCTCTGAGCGGCTGCCTCTCTCTCTCTCTCTCTCTCTCTCTATATATATATATATATATATATATATATATATATATATATATATATATATATATATATATATAACAGAAACCTAGGTTATTTACTTGTGGCCGATTTTGAGGAGGAGAGAGAGGGAGATTGTTCTAAGGATTAACGAACTTCAAGAGGCCATTATTCCTAGCTCCGAACTCCAAACACATCCTTGTTTCTTGCGTTAGAACCGTATCGAGGTAAAATTTATGAATATATAATTATTTTTATAAATTCTGAACCTATTATTCTAGAAAATTTATGTAGTGCTAGTTGTCTAAAATCTGACGCATTTTGGTGTTTTGAGATTTTGGAAGATCCCCAATTCAGAATCATGAACCGTTTAAAGTTTCAAAAATATGATATAATAAAACATAACATATAATTTCCCATAATTAAATATGATAGTTTACTATTCTGGAAAATTCGTGCAACATAGACGTAACTAGGAAACCACCAAAAACTATCATTTGTGGCCATATTGGCGATAATTCTTTACCGGTTCGAGTTTCGATGAAACAGTCGATTTTAGCATTAATTTAGTGCTAAAATCTATAGATTTTCACATACAAATCAAGGATTTGAGTCAGTTGACTTTTTGGTCAACGGATTGTCTCGATTTGCGTGTCATGAATCCTAGATTTGTAAAGTTAACTTTCTTTGGACCAAAATCTTAGAATAATATTAAAGTTAGAATATAATTAGATTAAATTAATATTTTAGGTTATTTTATTCAAAATTAAATAGTTTTGAATATAAAACTATTCACCCAAATTTGTAGATCTAACTTGTTTTATTTGACGTGGTAGATCGAACGACGTTTTGAGTAGCGACTTCATCCTTTACTGGAGAAGACAAGTATCACTATAGCCTATATTGCCTTTATTTTATGCTACATGTGTTCCTTCTTTGACATTGCTAGTTTTACCTCTTCTATATCTAGTGCATGAGAGTTATACTTAATATGCCATACATATTCACTTATTATTTCACCCAATGTTCACTGTTCAATATTTAATGTTCAAGTTAAAATTAGTATTAAAGTGATCATGTTAATTATGAGAGAGTCGGGCTGGAGAATACAGCTAGTAGACATGTGGTACCCCATAGATAGTAAGCCCAGAGTTTATTCGATCAAGAGACTGTCTGATAGAGTTTATTCAGTCAATGCACCTCACATATTTGACTGACTGATTCTTAACCCAACCACCTATCGAATAATTATATTCTAAAACATAGTACACGTGACTTGATTACTGTTGTTACTTGTCTAGTAGTCATCTTCTTTTGAGTATACTTCTAACTGTTACTATGTTATTATTGCACTCTCATATTATTTTCATGTCATAGTTGTACCCTCAATTGTTCCATGCCATAGTTGTATTTCTAAACTATTTCCAAGTTATAATGGTACTCTTTTGTCATATTATATCAGGTTACAGTCATTTTTCCTTTACTGTTATTCTTCCATGCTAGTATATTATATTGTGTAGTGTAGTGTCATGGTAACTTGCTCCAATCCTGACTAGATAACTATTTTTTAGCCTTATATGATGTTGGTTTGCCTCGAGGTTTATGGTGCGTTTCTTGGTGACACTGATGTTACCAGTGTGCTAGATCCTTCTATAAATACAGAGTAGCATATTTTATTATTATTCTTTTTTATATTATTTCATAGCTAGTAGGTTTAGTAGACTTTAGGTTTTAGTTGTTTTATTTTATTTCTACCAGATTTGTTCCCGAGACTATCTTGAGTTGTAGTAGATTATTTCTTTAAATTAATTTTTGATACATTAGTTTATATCTTTGTCATAACTTAGTTGTGGATGATATATGTGAATCATGTACTTGTTATGGACCATTGTTATCATAAATAATGTACTATCGTCGATGTTGAGGCGTAGGCTGGGCTTGGCCACGTACTTGTATCCCAAAAGTGGGAGCGGGTCATGATAAGTTTTTATGGTGGCCCATGCAAGTCCTGTTTTGCATAATTTTACAAACTCATGGTTAGTACTTCAACTTAGTAGTACTAGCTGTGAGAGTGTGAATATAATTGAAGATATGATTTAGAATAACTTTAGGAGGTTATATAGTCTACAAATAGAATTTTCAACCCTATGAGTCTTATATCCTTTTGTCTCTCATATGCATCTTGCTTGATTCCGTCCATGATTTCTACGATATGTTTACGTCTACCGTTCTAACCATGTCCCTTTGTTCCTTTTAGTTAGCAATGATTGCCTAATTATTGTGCCCATTTAGTTAGTTAATGTTAGAACCATAGTAGTTATATCCTTATTGTTTTCCTCTATCTTCAGAATGCCACCCAAGGCCAGAGCACGCGATACGAGAGTAAATGGTGCTCTTTCCATACTGTTTGTATCACATGAGGCCTCATCAGCTGGATCTGAAAGCCTTTCTTCTCCTCCTCTGCCACTATATAAGCTATTTAAAAGCATGATTGAGGCGCAGAGATCTCAGGTAGACGCCCAGAGGCAGCAGACAGAAATATTGAGGACAAGAATATAAAATGTCCAGCATATTGCCCTAGCAGCCATGAAGAGGGTTGTCCAGCAGCTGTAATAGTAGCCCGATCCGCAAAGGCTGGGTAACATCCAGTACTTCAAGAAGATGGAGCCATGAACGTTCAAAGGGACCGAGAGAATCCTTTATGATGATGAGTGGCTCAAGGATATTGAACTGATCATGAGGGTTTCTCGGCTTTCAGAGGACCTAAAGATTGAGGCTGTTAGCTTGCAGCTTCACGATATTGCCCATACATGGTTCTGAAATGAGCCTAGAGTTGTAAATCCAGACCTGACCTAGGAATAATTCAAGGATCTTTTCAAAAGAAAATTCTTTCCTGCGGTGGCCAAAGAGGTTCTGGAGAAGCAATTCCAGAACTTGGAACAAAATAGGATATCTGTGGATAAGTATGCTGCAGAGTTCGGTAGGATGAGCCAATTCACGGAGTACATGGTGAGGGACTCGGAGGATAGGGCTCGACGGTTCAGAGAGGGCTTGAACCAGGAGTTCAAGGTCAATATTTTATTATTTTATACTACTTTTGCTGACATATTGGTAGAGGCTCAGAGGGTCGAGGTGGATCTGGGCCTTTGGAACAAGAGAAACCGTGATTCAGCTAGAGGTGGTGAGATAGAAGCCAACATGAACCATCAAAATACCCTAATATCCAACAGAAGACCCTTTAACCCCAGTAGCAACAAAATCATCCTACAACTAGAGTATTACAACCCCAACAATAACAACAGAATCAACCCAGAGTAGTTATCATTTTTGTCGAAGAGAATTGACATATTTGGGATAATTATAGGGTACGACTAGGACTTTGCCTACATTGCGGATCACCCGATCATAGAGTAAAAGATTGCCCCGTAACTCTTTCTCTATCAACCAATAGATCAACCCAGAATCAACAATTCAGAGGAGCATCACGCCAAGGGCAAGGACAAGCATTTGTAGTTGTGGCTCAACCCCAAGACGAAGGTAACCTGTATTACATTTTTTTAAAACCTTTTTATAGTTAAGATTGCTAATTAAGGTACATGCTTAGTATACCCTAGTTGGCTTTAGAAATTATTGAGTTTTAGCTTCCTATTGATTTTTTTTCAACAATGACCACTTATAAACCCCCTCGATTAATTCTATAGTTAGTCAGGTTTGGATTGGGAAAATTTTGGATTTTTCAGCAGATGTTGAGGTTTAGAGTAGAGTTGTCTGTTATTTTATTTAATTAGACACTTGGCATGCCCTATCATTGTTTAATTATTCGGAGCCCAATATCAGCCCATAAATTCTATCAGACTATTGTACTTCTGACTTGACTCGCCAATTTAGGCACTGGACTTTTCGTCACATAAAAATCAAATCCGTTGTGCCTTAAATTAATCGTACAACTTCCCGTATCCTAAAATCTATATTTAAATCCGTGTTGGACACCTGTGTCATTACCCTCAATTTTGAGATAACAACTTAACCCGTTGAGCCGACCAACTAAAGGGTCCAAGACTACCTCCAAGCCCCCACCATTTTTGACCTTTGTGTCATTTCCGAATTTTGACCCCAAGTGCCCCCATTTAATTTAAAAGCACGGAACACTTTAATTCTATTTAAATCAGGGATACAAATTTGACTAATCCTATTTTAATCCCTAATTAATTCTAATGGCCATTTAATTAAACCCATGCCAAACACCCAACACCCAATACCCCCTCACCATGCAAATCACCAAACTCTACTTTCCCCACAATTTTTGTATTATTTCATGTGTTCGTGCAATTTCCCGAATTTAAAGGGCTTAGTTGCAATTTATTAATTTAGGTGTCCTCACCTTATTGGCCATGACTAAATGGAGAGCTTACCATTCTTTGACCTAGTCAACTTTTCCCCCCTTCCTTTGCATGGAGAAACCCACTCCTCCATGTAAAATCCTAGCCCTCCAATTTAAATGAGAGCATCCCCACCACACATCACTCACACACCTCCCTATAAAACATCAACATCACCCTCACAACTCCCAAGCCGGCCCTAATCCCTAGACATTGGGAACCATACTCCCTCTCTCTCTCTCTTCTTCCTCCTCCATATTTTTCCCATACAAATTTCTTCTTCTTCTTCCTTTATTCTTCTTCTTCCTTTATTCTGCCTGAAGGAATAACTCCACTCCGGCCGGCTGACTTCCCTCCGGCCGACTGATCCGGTCTGGCCGCTGCTACACTCAACTCCGGTTCAGACTCCCCCGCCTACTGCTACACTCGACTCCGGCCGGCTGACCCGCTCCGGCCTGAGCAGCATCCAGTCCGGCCGCCTACTGAACCGACTCCGGTCTGCAGCTCCCCCTGACCCGCCTACTGCCGACAGACCACCCTCGACTCCACGGCGCTGTCCCCCCTGACTCCGGCGGTGCACCCCCCACCCGCGCAGCTCCGGCCTACACAGCTTCCCCCCCCCCCGCAGCAGCTCCGACCGACTCCCTTATCCGGCCATCTCCTCCCTGTCCGGTCCTATCATCACCACCACCACCACCACAAGCTCCCATCATCACCACCACCACAAGCTCCCATCACCACCACCACCACCACCACCACCACCATTAACATCCATCCAGCCCAGCCAGCACCACCTCGCTCCGGCCGCCTAGGTATACTTCTCCCCCTCTCTTTACATTTATGTATTATTTTGTGTATTAGTTAGGGTTATGTTGTATAACTTGGTTATGTAATGTTAGTGTAATGAGGATCCAATATGAGAAGAGATATGAGATTAGGGTTTAATGTTGAGATTAGGTTTTACTTACATAAGTAATTAAAATAGAATTAAAAGATATGCATGGAAATTTTAGGCTTATGAATGCATTGAGTTTTAGGATTTAATGGTTCCAAGCAATTGATAGTTAATGGAGGAGCAGGTTAAATTATAGTAAAATAATGCGGGGATAACAAAACAATGGTTATTAGAAGAGCTAATATTTGATAATGAATTTAAGTGAGTAGTAGCTAGGTTATTGGAAAGCGGCATTCAAATATTAAATTAATGGTTTGTGTAATCGAGGGTTTAATTGATTAATATTTAATTTATTCAAGGCTGATATATTTAAATATGCATATTAATGTCAGTGAATATCAGGGTAAAATCTGAGGATGATCATGACTTAAACTACTAAAAAGCATCATGATGAATATTGAGGATTGGGTCTGATGATATTATACAGGTATTTGATTTTGAGATAGGTATTATTCGGATCAAGGATCAGAGATTGAGGACTATAAAATTAGTAGTTAACTATTTGAGTTTGAGACTGAGTTTAGGTGTAGATGTGTGTCGCATCCCTGTCTATCGTAGAATAGATTATTGAATATTGGTTTGTATCTCATCTCTAGGTACTGCAGGACCTGAGGGCTTGGACGCGGTACCGGGACCCCGTCATCAGCAGCCGCATGCAGGCAAGTGTACCTTGCCATCCTGTATTTTAGATTACATATATTTATTGTTCTTTATGTACATTGTGTGCGTATTTATGTTGACGTTCGATACTTCATGTCCGGATCACAACCGGGTGCTGACGTTCGTCGTAACGTCTTAGAATATTTGTTAGATGCTTCGTAGCACCTTGATGCACGTACCTGAGTACATCGATACCCCAGGACACACTCATACACTATGATCATGCCAGATTCCTGTATCCTAATACTGATATCATGACCAGAGACTGGGACGACCTTAGGGTCGCATCTGTTGAGTTATTTTTGTGTGTCGAGACTGTTAGATAGAGGTTCAGGTTCAGCGCACCATCGTTGACCGCTTGGGAAGTGGAAGACAGTTACTAGACGTTTGGGCTCCTCTGCACGCGCTTATATGTATATGTAGTGATCCTGTATTCTAGAGTAGTTGTATCACCAGTGTGACTGTGCTTGAAGCTACGGTATGCCCCGTGTGTCTCTGTGTTCGGAGCTACGGTTTTATTTTAGATAGCCTACGCGTCGAACATTGTCTTCAAACTGTGTCATACTTGTTTGGTTATGATAGAGTACCCTGTTGTTGCACTTGTACCTTTCTGTTTACTTGGCATGCTATATTTTTGTACCTTGTTACGTCCCTCTGAGGACCTGGTTCCCTACCAGTTTTGCAGCATAGATAATTACGGAGCATTTGGAGTTGCATGTCTTGTGGGCATGGTACCAGGTACTCACATCATTTCTACCGGCATTATGGTTATTTATATTGATTATTCATCTGCTGTTGTAGCCTAGTTTTTGTAGACTCATCTCTTCTCGAGTCTATTCGAGTTTGTGTGTTATTGGGCGGCCGACTCTAGCACATATTGATCTTTCTTGTATACTGATGTACATTGTGGATTGAGACATAGAGATTTATATTTTTGGGATATCTAGATAGTGCCTTTATATTTTATAGCTTATACGCATTCGTGTCAGACCAGAGTCTGGTCGATTGCGTAGCTGACGTGTCACGTGTTCCTGGTCCTACGTATTTTGGGACTGGGGCGTGACATGTTTTTGTGGTGGCCCATACAGGTCAGAATTAAATTATCTTGGTCACCTGACTGTGCCAAGCGAGCCTGCAAATTAAGAGTAGATATTATGATTGTTGAATAGGATCTCAATCCATAATCAATTTTAAAAACTCCCTTTATATGTGAATATCGCCCTTGGACTTCCAATTTGCTTTCGTTCAATTTTTGTCAATATCACTATCCTTGTTTCTCGTCCCCTATTGTTCGGGAAGACGAATGCTTGTGACTGATGATTTCCCTCCAGAAGAAGATCGAAGACCAGACGACAAAAGACAGAATTCGTATACCTTTCTCTGAGAAGATTATTACCTTATCAGGATAGATTGATGGGTTCTTTGGATTCTAGAACTAGTATGGAAGGTTGGCAAAAGAGTTGGACCCAGTAGTACCCTACCCGTGCTTGAGGTAGCAGTGATCTTGGAAGTACTGAGAGCTGAAAGAATTGTTGATCATGACCTAGAATAATTTATAGAAATGCATAGCCTGATGATGGAAACTAGTAGTTGTATATGATAGCAATGCTAGGAACGATGATTATGAGCTAGAGGAGATGAAATTTTAGGGTCTCACTTGGAAGATAATGATCGGATTCCAGGAATTCTAGTATGTGCTTGAGTGATACCATTATTGTACTTGTGACTTGGAGAGATGAATAACGAAAAGAAGAAATTCGAGGAATAAAATTTTAGGGAAAACCTTGAGGAGAAAAGAAATTATACATTAGGCAAGAAAACATTTTCTTTTGAGGATTGATGTTGAAAATAGAACAGGAGAATTTATTTTGAGGTTAGAGTCTAGAATATGACATTATCCTAGACAGGGATTGGTTGAGCCAATGCAACACAACGCTAGATTGCCATCATGGTTGTGTCATCTTTAGACCCCCAGATCATCCAGAGTTTGAGTTTCTTCGGGGAGCCTGAGAGCATGGTGTCCAACCTACCCTAGTGACACATATTGCCGAAGGTGAACCGATGTACCCTCACTTTATAACAGAGTTTGAGGATGTGTTCCCAGAGGATCTCCCAGGACTGCCACTTGACAGAGAGATTGAGTTCACTATAGAGTTGACTCCAGGAGCCGAGCCAGTTACTTCCCCCGTTTACAGACTAGCACCAAAGGAGTTGGTTGAGCTGAAAGTCCAAGTAGATGATCTCTTAGATAAGGGTTTCATACGGGCTAGTGTATCTCCATGGGGAGCACCCATTCTGTTTGTACCAAAGAAGGATGGGATGGTACGCTTGTGTATCGATTACAGGGCGCTTAATGCTATAACGATAAAGAACAAGTATCCACTGCCGCGTATCGATGATTTGTTTGATCAACTTAGCGGTGCATGTGTATTCTCGAAGATCGATCTCAGATCCGGTTATCATCATATCAAGGTACGGAGAGATCCAGAAGACAGACTTTGGGACGAAGTATGGCCACTATAAGTTTTTAGTTATGCCATTTGGTTTAACCAACACGCCAGTTGTATTTATGTGTTTGATGAACAATGTCTTCCACCAGTATTTAGACAAGTTTATGGTGGTATTTATCGATGACATTTTGGTATATTCCAAGAGCCAGGAGGAGCATGCGAGGCATCTCAGGATCGTGATACAGACACTGAGACATGAGAGGCTGTACGCCAAGCTCAGCAAATGTAAGTTTTGCCTGTATAGAGTACCATTTCTGGGACACATAATCACCGGAGATGGAATAGCAGTTGACCCAGAGAAGATAGCTGCAGTTGAGACCTGGCCTACCCCTACATCAGTTACAGAGGTTAGGAGTTTCCTCGGACTTGTCGAATATTATCGGAGGTTCGTGGAAAACTTCTTGAGGATAGCTGCGCCTATGACGCGACTGACGCGTAAAGGCGAGGAGTTTATCTGGATCGACGAGTGTCAGGCAGCTTTCGATGAGCTGAAGAAGCGTCTGACATCAGTACCGATTTTGACACTACCTTCAGGATCAGGAGGATTTGTAGTGTACAGTGATGCGTCTGGGAGCGGATTATGATGTGTACTGATACAATACGGCAAGGTGATAGCCTACGCATCGAGACAACTGAGAGTTCATGAGAAGAACTATCCGACGCACGACTTGGAGCTAGCTGCAGTGATATTTGCACTAAAGCTATGGAGACATTACCTTTATGGTGAGCGTGCTGAGATTTACACAGATCATAAAAGCCTGAAGTACGTCTACACGCAGAAGGAGCTCAACATGAGGCAGAGACGCTGGCAAGAGTTGATGACAGATTATGACATTGAGTTACAGTACCACCCTGGCAAGGCGAATATTGTAGCAGATGCCTTAAGCAGGAAGCCCATGGCATACTTTTTGACGACTCAGCGACAATTGTTAGAGGATCTTCAGGAGCTTGGGATTGAGATTGTATTTCCAGGCATGGATGGACAGATGGCCAGTCTCGAGGTTCAGTCTACACTGATTGAGAGGATCAGGGCAGCCCTGCCTACAGATACGAGATTTCAACATCTACGAGAGAGGACAGAGGCCGACATACAGACGAGACTCAGGATTCACGAAGACGGAACATTGAGGTGTGGGGATCGCCTATATGTTCTGAGTGGCGAGCTACGCCAAGAGTTGATGACCGAGGCACATAGCTCGATTTATTCCATTCATCTCGGGGGTACGAAGATGTACCGAGACTTGAGGCAACATTTCTGGTGGCATGGGATGAAGAGGGAAATTGCAAGATTCGTGGCAAAATATTTAGTTTGTCAGCAAGTCAAGGCTGAACATCAGAGGACTGTAGGATTATTGTAGCCGCTTCCTATTCCCGAGTGGAAGTGGGAACACATTACCATAGACTTCGTCATAGGATTCCTGCAAAGTCCTAGCAAGAAGGATGCAGTTTGGGTTATCGTAGACAGACTTACCAAGTCTGCACATTTCTTGCCCTTCAGAGTGGGGCAGTCCACAGAGATATTAGCTGACATGTATATGAGGCAGATAGTACGACTATATGGAGTGCCTGTCAGCATCGTATCCGATCATGATTCCAGATTCACGTCACATTTTTGGCGGAGTATGCAGGAGAGCCTCGGAACTCGTCTCAAGTTCAGCACTGCATATCATCCACAGACTGATGGATAGTCAGAGCGCACGATACAGATATTAGAGGATATGTTGAGAGCGTACATGATTAATTTTGGAGGATCTTGGGAGGACCACCTACACATGGTAAAATTCTTCTGCAATAACAGTTACCAGGCTAGCATACAGATGGCACCTTATGAGGCACTGTACGACAAGAAATGTAGGTCGCCAGTTTGTCGGAGTGACGTGGGAGAGCGTCAGATACTTGGTCCAGAGTTGGTGACACAGATAGTGGAGAAGGTCAAGCAGATTCAGAGCCACCTGCGTATAGCACAGGACAGACATAAACATTGGGCAGATGCACACCGCAGACCCTTGGAGTTCAAGGAGGGTGACCATGAATTTTTGAGGATATTGCCTACTCGGGGTACCATCAGATTCGGAGGCAGAGGCAAGCTGAGTCCGAGGTATATCGGACCTTTTGACATCTTGGAACGAGTTGGCAAAGTGGCTTACCGTCTTGCATTGCCTCCATCATTAGAGGGAGTGCATGACATATTTCACGTATCGCAGCTGAGGAGATATGTCGCAGACCCTAGCCACGTGCTTGATCATTCGAAGATTACAGTCGGGCCCAGTCTGTCTTACGTAGAGCAGCCAGTCGAGATCCTCGATCACAACGAGAAGACTTTGAGAGGGCAGACTATTCGACTGGTCAGAGTTGGATGGAAGTACCATTCACCATGCGAGTCTACCTAGGAGTACGAGGATTCTATTTGACAGCGGTTCCCGTACTTATTTGAGGAGCAAGGTACGAATTTACGTACGGCATTTGATTACTAGTTGTTTTAAAATTCTCTTAGCTATTATCGTGCTTTACTTTTAATTTCGGGGACAGAATTTTTCTAAGTTGGGAAGAATGTAAACTCCTTCGATTAATTCTATAGTTAGTCAGGTTTGGATTGGGAAAATTTTAGATTTTTCAGCAGATGTTGAGGTTTAGAGTAGAGTTGTCTGTTATTTTATTTAATTAGACCCTTGGCGCGCCCTATCATTGTTTAATTATTCGGAGCCCAATATCAGCCCATAAATTCTATCGGACTATTATACTTCTGACTTGACTCGCCAATTTAGGCACTGGACTTTTCGTCACACAAAAATTAAATCCGTTGTGCCTTAAATTAATCGCACAACTTTTTGTATCCTAAAATCCATATTTAATTCCGTGTCGGACACCTGTGTTGTTATCCTCAATTTTGAGATACCAACTTAACCCGTTGAGCCGGACCAACTAAAGGGTCCAAGACTGACTCCAAGCCCCCACCATTTTTGACCTTTGTGTCATTTCCGAATTTTGACCCCAAGTGCCCCCATTTAATTTAAAAGCGCGGGACACTTTAATTCTATTTAAATCGGGGATACCAATTTTATCTAATCCTATTTTAATCCCCAATTAATTCCAATGGCCATTAAATTAAACCCATGCCAAACACCCAACACCCCCTCACCATGCAAATCACCAAACTCTATTTTTATCACAATTTTTGCATCATTTCATGTGTTCGTGCAATTTCCCAAATTTAAGGGGCTTAGTTACAATTTATTAATTTAGGTGTCCTCACCTTATTGGCTATGACTAAATGGAGAGCTTACCATTCTTTGACCTAGTCAACTTTTCCCCCCTTCCTTTGCATGGAGAAACCCACTCCTCCATGTAAAATCCTAGCCCTCCAATTTAAATGAGAGCATCCCCACCACACATCACTCACACACCTCCCTATAAAACATCAACATCACCCTCACAACTCCCAAGCCGGCCCTAATCCCTAGACATTGGGAACCACACTCCCTCTCTCTCTCTCCTCCCTCCTCCATATTTTCCCATACAAATTTCTTCTTCTTCTTCCTTTATTCTTCTTCTTCCTTTATTTTCCCTGAAGGAACAACTCCACTTCGGCCGGCTAACTTCCCTCCGGCCGACTGATCCGGTTAGACCGCTGCTACACTCGACTCCGGTTCAGACTCCCCCGCCTACTGCTACACTCGACTCTGGCTAGCTGACCCACTCCGGCCTGAGCAGCATCCAGTCTGGCCGCCTACTGCCGACTGAAACGACTCCGGTCTGCAGATCCCCCTGACCCGCCTACTGCCGATAGACCGCCCTCGACTCCACGACGCTGCCCCCCCCAGACTCCGGTGGTGCACACCGCACCTGCTCAGCTCCGGCCTGCACAGCTTTCCCCTTCGCAGCGGCTCCGGCCGACTCCCTCATCCGGCCATCTCCTCCCTGTCCGGTCCCATCATCACCACCACCACCACCACCACCATAAGCTCCCATCATCACCACCACCACCACCATATGCTCCCATCACCACCACCACCACTACCACGAGATCACTACCACCACCATTGACACCCATCCAGTCCGGCCAGCACTACCTCGCTCCGGCCGCCTAGGTATACTTCTCCCCCTCTCTTTACATTTATGTATTGTTTTGTGTATTAGTTAGGGTTATGTTGTATAACTTGGTTGTGTAATGTTAGTGTAATGAAGATCCAATATGAAAAGAGATATGAGATTAGGGTTTAATGTTGAGATTAGGTTTTACTTACATAAGTAATTAAAATAGAATTAAAAGATATGCATGGAAATTTTAGGCTTATAAATGCATTGAGTTTTAGGATTTAATGGTTCCAAGCAATTGATGGTTAATGGAGGAGCAGGTTAAATTATAGTGAAATGATGCGGGGATAACAAAACATTAGTTATTAGGAGAGCTAATATTTGATAATGAATTTAAGTGAGTAGTAGCTAGGTTATTGGAAAGCAGCATTCAAATATTAAATTAATGGTTTGTGTAATCGAGGGTTTAATTGATTAATATTTAGTTTATTCAAGGTTGATATATTTAAACGTGAATATTAATGTCGGTGAATACCAGGGTAAAATCTGAGGATGATCATGACTTGAACTACTAAAAAGCATCATGATGAATATTGGGGATTGAGGATTGGGTCTGATGATATTATACAGGTGTTTGATTTTGAGATAGGTATTATTCAGATCAAAGATCAGAGATTGAGGACTGTAAAATTAGTAGTTAACTATTTGAGTTTGAGACTGAGTTTAGGTGTAGATGTGTGTCGCATCCCTGTTTGTCGTGGAATAGATTATTGATTATTGGTTTGTATCTCATCTCTAGGTACTGCGGGACCTGAGGGCTTGGATGCGGTACCAGGACCCCATCATCAGCAGCTGCACGCAGGCAAGTGTACCTTGCCACCCTGTATTTCAGATTATATATATTTATTGTTCTTTATGTATATTGTGCGCGTATTTATGTTGACGTTCGATACTTCATGTCCGGATCACAACAAGGTACTGACGTTCGTCGTAACGTCTTAGAATATTTGTTAGATGCTTCGTAGCACCTCGATGCACGTACTTGAGTACATCGACACCCCAGGACACACTCATACACTGTGATCATACCAGATACTGACATCATGACCAGAGACTGGGACGACCTTAGGGTTGCGTCTGTTGAGTTATTTTTGTGTGTCGAGACTGTTAGATAGAGGTTCAGGTTCAGCGCACCATCGTTGACCGCTTGGGAAGGGGAAGTGTCACGCCCCAGTCCCAAAAATACGTAGGACTAGGACACGTAAGCATGCCAGCCGCATTAATATGGCAAATCCAATATATAAAAACTAAAATTCACACGTATGCTGTAATATGAATATCAAATCCACAAGTGGTATAAAGTTATGTCACAAGTCACAGGGTATAATCTAAATCTCATCCATAAAAAATTAATATAAATAAATAACCAATATCTATGAAACTAAATCTCAATACAAAGTATCTAAGGATGATAGTTGGGTGAAAACAAATCCACTACCAACTCGAATATAAGAGCAAATACAATATAAGTACAACACAATATAGGAATACCAGCTAACAATCACGGCTCGAAGAGAAGACATCCTCGAATCATATGTAACCATCCGAATCTGCGCTCCTGCGAATTCTCAAGAACAGATACACCTGGAAGGGCCAGGTCCTCAGAGGGACATAACAAGATACATAAAAGAATGCCAATAAAGTACTAAAATAAATATCCAATGCGGTCGCCTAACCGTCTAAGTGAATGCAGTTAAGAACAACTTTCCCCACAAGTGAGATATCTGGCTGAAAACTGGGATTTGGCATGGTTCTCTATTGGAGATCCAGGGGCCTAAAAGGCACATCGTCTTTTGAATGCCGGTGGCCCACTTGATAGTACATAATACATAAGGGTCATCACCACCCATATCTCCGGCGGAGAATCCGGGCGCACAGGAGAAAAGTGCAAAGGAGCTCAAATGCGGTACTTGTTGTTCTTCCTACCCCATGCTCTACGCATGTCACATCCATGACACAATTTAATTCATAGCCTATTCTTAGTACCCTAGACCAATCTTGCAACCAAACAAGGATAAGGATGGGACCACCGTATTACAATAGGCTATGTCCATAGACCTCTAATAACTGCTAAGTCTACTAGCATAAAAAATTTCTAACAGCAGTTATTCCTAACGCACGGCCCACACGTACAGGAGGCCAAACCCTGCACGCTAGTCCATGATCTATATGAGACTCACAACTCGTGTAACAACTGTGTCACGGCCAATAAACCTAAAGATGCTACATGATAATGGGGGTAGTCTCATAAACAAGGTCAATGCAAATACATAAATAAAAACATACCGCGACGACACCGTCGCGCGTATTTTATATAACAGTTAAAATATATGAACTAAAGACAGAAAATAAAGATGCATGCAACATATGTAATATAAATAACAGTACAATGGCAAGGTATACTTGCCTGGCAAAAAAGCTGCGATGTACCAGTAACCTGCTCCAGAAGTTGCGTAGAACAAATCCAATATCCTATGTACATATCATATAATACAATAAAATTATTAGTCATTACACTAGTACACACAACAATATTTACACTGGACTCAGGGGTATACTAGGGGTAACACTAGTCATCTAACACGGTCAATTATGCGTTGAATTATGCGGGGTCTCATCTTCAAGTGCTGTACACAATCAGGCAGTCGACTGACAGATGTCTAAGCCAGTACGTTAATATACGCCAGGCAGGCAATTCACAAGTTCTTAGGGTCAACATGGTCAACGTAAGTACGGGATAGTCCACGGTGTCCTAGGGTCGTATAATACATACGTATATAGTCACAACTATTAATTAGCATTTAATTACATATACCCATATGATTATATAATATATAACTAGTAATTTATTTACATAACTATTGGAATACATATACATATTAAATATGTACATAAATATATATACCAATTAATAATATGCTAAAGATTAACTAAATATACATCTACTAAATATATGTATATATACAGATTGAATAATGTTTGCGTACGCGTACGTGTACGAACGCGAGTTGGGTTTACCGACTCAAGGTCTGCTATCTGCTAACTGTAGTGACTAAATACTAATGTCCTACTGGAACACACATAAACTCACATAACAAGGAGAAGATGGGACATGTTCGTACCTTGGGGTACGGGCATGGGTACGATGGTGAGGTTGACGACGATGACGACGAGGGTGAACCGAGATGATGATGACAACGATGGTGAGATGATGGATGACGATGATGCGACGCTGATGATGGGATGACGATGAGGGGATGACGACGTTGTTGGCGACGATGTCGACGAGGATGATGATGATGAGGAGGAGTTATGGTGATGGTGAGATGATGATACTAATGGTAATGATGATGGTGATGGCTATGGTGTGCTCCGGCAAGTGGGGGGTCCGGCCAGTAAGGTGGAGGAGGAGAGGGGGAGCTCAGGGCTGTGGTATGGTGGAGGAAGAAAGTGCAGGTCATAGGGAATGGGAGGTTGGCTCGTCGGGTTCCGGCGAGGCTGCTCTGAGCTCCTGTGCTGAGAAGAGGAGGAAGAAGAAGAAGAACAATAAGAGGAGGTGGAGGTGGAGACGTGGTTGCTGCTCGACGCTGCGGGGGAAGTTCAGCAGCGGATCGGGATTGGCTACTCGTCGTGGGTCTGTGCTCGGTTGATTGACTGAGGAAGAAGATGAACTGGCAACAACGTGGGAAGGAGGCAAACACCGGGACTGCACTGTAGAGGGGAGGAGAGCAGGAAGGAGATGGCGGGTCGAGATGTGCAGAGGCGGGGAGAAAAGAGGACGGGTGGCGTCGAGCACAACGGCTCAGGCGAAGGGGGTCGGCTCCGGTCGGCCGCGGGCCCAGCGGTTCAGGGAGGAAGGGGGAGGAGACTCGGGGTGGATCCGGTGGAGGATGGCGAGGGCAGTGGAAGGGAAGGCTCGGTCGAGGAGGAGAGCAGGGGGAGTTGGTGGTGCAGGTGGAGTTCGGCGAAGCGGATTCTCCGGCCGGCGGTGTAGGCAGGGAAGGAGAGGAAGAGAAGAGATGAACAGGGGATAGAGGGGGTGGTCGGCTGAGGTGTATTTGCATTGGGTTTGGTTTAGGTGAAAAGAATTCAAGGTATATTTATATGCAAATGAGTGAAATTTGAGGTTGACCTAGGGTTTGATGTTTGACCTAGGTTATGGACTTGGTCAACATTCCTTGGGGTGGGCCTTGGGCTTGCATGAGGATGTTTGAGGGCCATAATTTATATGGTTTAAATGCGAGGCTAGAAATAAATTGAGGGGGCGATGTTGTGCGTTGCACATTCCAAAAAATTACGAAAAAATCTATGTGAAGGGAAAATTGAGTTTCTTCACGTATTGTCCACTGGTGGGGTCACCTCAATATATTTTTGCATAAAAGCCCCCCAATAATTGGAAGAATTGCACAAAGGCAGAAATTAGATTTTAATTAATTAAATCAAACGTGCACGATATTCTAGAATTAATTAGGAGTACCTGGGAATGAAATTAGGTCGGACACAAGTGTCTGGGGAATAGAAGATACAGTGTAGAATATTAATAAAATTCGGGTGGTACAAAACGGTCAAGATTATGTCTTCAATTCTGATTGGAACGCACAATGGTACAGAGTTGGAGTTTATTTTAGAATTTGGAAATATCGTCCGCGACGTTTATTGTACGATTAAAATGTAGCACCAGAGAGCATCATTATAAATTATATAGAGGTCAGCATAGATGGTGGTCAAGTCTAGGACAGGGTTGTAAAATTTGTAGATAGGCAATGGCTAGTGAGGTGCTCCAATTATCGTAACAACGGTAAGGTGCGCTACATGATATAAATTATTGCATAATTAAATAAATATCGTGTTCTAATTCTATTTGGCTCAAACTAGCCCTGGTTTCACTATCTAAGCAAAGCAGGTCTAATATTGGGTGAGGGGGTTTACAATCTACCCAACTTAAAATAATTTCGTCCTCGAAATTAAACTAGGGTAGGGTTTCTCTATCTAACCTCACTTGATTACAGTCTAAAGAATTCTCCTTAAGTTAACATTGCAGTTTCTACCCAACTTAGAATTTACCCATCTATCATCTAAGGCTATACATATTAAGAAAGCTATGCCCTAAATTATTTAATCATGTTATTGAATACTCCAAGTTTTTAATACCAAATATATCATCTATGATATTCCCTTAGTCATTTATAAAAGATAGTCACCAAACAATGCGATTGGCCTATGGGGTATATCTAGTACTATCTGTATATCAAATTTATACTAAGCATGAGGTTTCATCTTTCCAAAATAAGGGAAGACGGAGATCAATAATAAAGAGTTCAAGGGAGAGATAATAGAATAGAAGTATCGGGATCAAGGCGTTTAAAGAATTCAAATGGAAATTGTCAAAGCAGTTGTGGATTGAAATCCTATTTTGGTGATTCTTTGTTCGCATAGTCGTATTAGTACAGTTATGTAACCGATATGATCTGCTCAGACATATCTAGAGGGCAAGTACATGTGTCTACTAGTCAACTATATATCTCAATCCACGTAAAGTATTATTGCGAAGGGCAAATCAAGCGCACTATGGTTGATCAGACCGTAATACACTGATTCTGAAATGTATTAGTGTGGTTGATCAGGCCCCAATAACACATATGTCATGAACAAGCTTGATAAAGAATAGGCTTGCAAAAACTAGGCTATAATAGCGGCATAAGTCAAGGTAGTACAACAAATATAAGTACGCTAGATAATGATGAAAGGAGGACAGATTAATTCAAGTTCACAAAACAAAAACAAAATAAACAATAATAATAAAAGATTCTACAATCTCTACAGTTATCATACAATCTCCTTGTCTAAGTCGCTAGTCGACCAAATAGGGGCAAGGACCTCTAAATTCTATCGTCTGAATAAATATTGTCGTCTTATGCTAGCATACAATTAATGCCATTCAGTTATACTTCAATAATGGGTCAAAAGACTATGTGATACTAGGTTATGAGGTATACTACCTAACTTATAACAATTGAACTACTATTGTAATTGTCTTAAGGATACCGTAGAAGCTCCTGTTAAGGTCTACGAGAAGGGGTCTTAGTACCTATTAGGGTATCCTCCTATATTACATAGGTTATGGTCGTCTTAAGTCTTAGTCATAGTGCTTATAGAACAAGTATCAATAGTGAGAATAGAAGAGTTACTAGCCGTTAAGGGAAAAATGATCTAACTTGTATCGAGGTGGGGGTACAAGTTACATGGTCTACAACTAGGGGTAATCATCACAATCTTATTGAACAACTCAACTATCAGGTTCTAACTACAAGGTACACAATTCAAAATTCAAGATTACAACTATAACTTAGCAAACTATATATCCTATCATAGAATACAATCACTTGGTCTATAATTAGAGGTGTCAAGTAGCACGAGTTGAAAGATGGAGAAAAGAATAACATAATTTAGTCGTCGCGCAATTAGCGAACATTAAGGTCGCAGAGGATCAATATTTGAATTAAAAATATGGGGCTCTAGATAGCATCATGGTTTTCTAAGGGGAAGTGGTATGCTAGTTGCTATGTTTGAGGTATGCTTCGGAAAATATTCTATGCATTGCTCTTGGCTTTCTAAGGTACTATCGGCTTATCTCAAGACAAGAATCTAAATTTATAGTTCTTCAATACTTATCTAACTGCGAAGGTTAGGTTCAGTCCTAATATCCAATTTTGGTGTTCTATTGGTTCCTCAATACTAGGGTCAAACATTTTGATAAACTTCTAACTCTAGTAGTGTCTATACTACTCTCAAGTCTTCATAATACATCAGGGGGTAATGGTAAACCAATTCTAGAGATAAGGAATTCTAGAGTTCACTAGATATTCTAAACTTAGTGGTGTGTCCATATTCTCGTTGTATTCTTAATATATGTGGTACCCTAATTATCATCCTAATAATAGGGGTTCCTATATTCTAGCAGAAGGCTATACTCAAAGAACTATTAGGGAAGTACAGAAATTAAACATGATACAATTATTCAAATAGAACAGATAGGAGGAAGATGAATCATAGTCGATTGTGGATGAGATCCTATACTCTAGTCCTATTTGTAGGCTTGCTCAGTACAGTAATATAACCGAGACAATATGCTCTCGACATGCATGGGCCACCACAAAAATATGTCACGTCCCAGTCCCAAAAATACGTAGGACTAGGATACGTAAGCATGCCAGCCGCATGGATATGGCAACTCCAATATATGGAAATCAAAATTCACACGTACGCTGTAATATGAATATCAAATCCACAAGTGGTATAAAGTTATGTCACAAGTCACAGGGTATAATCTAAATCTCATCCATAGAAAATTAATATAAATAAATAACCAATATCTATGAAACTAAATCTCAATATAAAGTATCTAAGGATGATAGTTGGGTGAAAACAAATCCACTACCAACTCGAATATAAGAGCAAATAAAATATAAGTACAACATAATATAGGAATACCAGCTAACAATCACGACTCGAAGAGAAGACATCCTCGGATCATATGTAACCATCCGAATCTGCGCTCATGCGAATACTCAAGAACAGATACACTTGGAAGGGCCAGGTCCTCAGAGGGACATAAAAAGATACATAAAAGCATGCCAATAAAGTACTGAAATAAATATCCAATGCGGTCGCCTAACCGTCTAAGTGAATGCAGTTAAGAACAACTTTCACTACAAGTGAGCTATCGGGCTGAAAACTGGGATTTGGCATGGTTCTCTAATGGAGATCCAGGGGCCTAAAAGGCACATCATCTTTTGAACGTCGGTGGCCCGCCTAATAGTACATAATATATAAGGGTCATTACCACCCGTATCTTCGGCGGAGAATCCAGGCGCACAGGAGAAAAGTACAAAGGAGCTCAAATGCGGTACTTGTTGTTCTCCCCACCCATGCTCTACGCATGTCACATCCATGACACAATTTGGTTCATAGCCTATTCTTAGTACCATAGCCCAATTCTGTAACCAAACAAGGACAAGGATGGGACCACCATACTACAATAGGCTATGTCCATAGACCTCTAATAACTGCTAAGTCTACTAGCATGCAAAGTTTCTAACAGCAGTTATTCCTAACGCACGGCCCACACGTACAGGAGGCCAAACCCTGCACGCCAGTCCGTGATCTATATGAGACTCACAACTCGTGTAACAACTGTGTCACGACCAATAAACCTAAAGATGCTACATGATGATGGGGTAGTCTCATAAACAAGGTCAATGCAAATACATAAATAAAAACATACCGCGACAACACCGTCGCGCGTATTTTATATAACAGTTAAAATATATGAACTAAAGACAGAAAATAAAGATGCATGCAACATATAGAATATAAATAAGAGTACAATGGCAAGGTATACTTGCCTGGCAAGAAAGCTACGATGTACCAGTAACCTGCTCCAGAAGTTGTGCAGAACAAATCCAATATCCTATGTACATATCATATAATATAATAAAATTATTAGTCATTACGCTAGTACACACAATAATATTTACACTGGACTCAGGGGTATACTAGGGGTAACACTAGTCATCTAACACGGTCAATTATGCGTTGAATTACGTGGGGTCTCATCTTCAAGTGTTATACACAATCAGGCAGTCGACTGACAGATGTCTAAGTCAGTACATTAATGTACGCAAGACAGACAATTCACAAGTTCTTAGGGTCAACATGGTCAAGGTAAGTACGGGACAGTCCACGGTATCCTAGGGTCGTATAATACATATGTATATAGTCACAACTATTAATTAGCATTTAATTACATATACCCATATGATTATATAATATATAACTAGTAATTTATTTACATAACTATTGGAATACATATACATATTAAATATGTACATAAATATATATACCAATTAATAATATGCTAAATATTAACTAAATATACATCTACTAAATATATGTATATATACAGATTGAATAATGTTTGCGTACGCGTACATGTACGAACGCGAGTTGGGTTTACCGACTCAAGGTCTGCTATCTGCTAACTGTAGTGAATAAATACTAATGTCCTACTGGAACACACATAAACTCACATAACAAGGAGAAGACGGGACAGGTTCGTACCTTAGGGTAAGGGCACGGGTACGATGGTGAGGTTGACGACGATGACGACGAGGGTGAACCGAGATAATGATGACAACGATGGTGAGATGATGGATGACGATGATGCGATGCTAATGATGGGATGACGATGAGGGGATGATGACGTTGTTGGCGACAACGTCGACGAGGATGATGATGATGAGGAGGAGTTATGGTGATGGTGAGATGATGATACTAATGGTGATGATGATGGCTGTGGTGTGCTCCGGCCTGTGGGGGATCCGGCGAGTAGGGGGTCCGGCCAGTAAGGTAGAGGAGGAGAGGGGGAGTTCAGGGCTGTGGTGTGGTGGAGGAAGGAAGTGCAGGTCATAGGGAATGGGAGGTTGGCTCGTCGGGCTCCGATGAGGCAGCTCTGAGCTCCTGTGTTGAGAAGAGGAGGAGGAAGAAGAAGAATAGTAAGAGGAGGTGGAGGTGGAGACGTGGTTGCTACTCGGCGCTGCGGGGGAAGTTCAACAGCGGATCAGGATCGGCTGCTCGTCGTGGGTCTGTGCTCAGGTGATTGACTGAGAAAGAAGATAAACAGGCAACGACGTGGGAAGGAGGCAAACGCCAGGACTGCACTGTCGAGGGGAGGAGAGCAGGGAGGAGACGACGGATTGAGATGTGCAGAGGCAGGGAAAAAAGAGGATGGGGTGGCGTCGAGCACAGCGGCTCAGGCGAAGGGGGTCGGCTCCGGTCGGCCGCGGGTCACAGCGGTTCAGGGAGGAAGGGGGAGGAGACTCGGGGTGGATCCGGTGGAGGATGGCGAGGGCAGTGGAAGGGAAGGCTCGGTCGAGGAGGAGAGCAGGGGGAGTTGGTGGTGCAGGTGGAGTCCAGCGAGGCGGATTCTCCGGCCGGCGGTGTAGGCAGGGAAGGAGAGGAAGAGAAGAGATGAACAGGGGATAGAGGGGGTGGTCGGCTGAGGTGTATTTGCATTGGGTTTGGTTTAGGTGAAAAGAATTCAAGGTATATTTATATGCAAAGGAGTAAAATTTGAGGTTGACCTAGGGTTTGATGTTTTACCTAGGTTTTGGACTTGGTCAACATTCCTTGGGGTGGGCCTTGGGCTTGTATGAGGATGTTTGAGGGCCATAATTTAGATGGTTTAAATGCGAGGCTAGAAATAAATTGAGTGGGCGATGTTGTGCGTTGCACATTCTGAAAAATTACGAAAAAATCTATGTGAAGGGAAAATTGAGTTTCTTCACGTATTGTCCACTGGTGGGGACACCTCAATGTATTTTTGCATAAAAGTCCCCCAACAATTGGAAGAATTGCACAAAGGCCGAAATTAGATTTTAATTAATTAAATCGAACGTGCACGATGTTCTAGAATTAATTAGGAGTACCTGGGAATGAAATTAGGTCGGACACAAGTGTCTGGGGCATAGAAGATACAGTATAGAATATTAATAAAATTTGGGTGGTACAAAACGGTCAAGATTATGTCTCCAATTCTGATTGGAACGCACAAGGGTACAGAGTTGGAGTTTATTTTAGAATTTGGAAATATCGTCCGTGACGTTTATTGTGTGATTAAAATGTAGCACCAGAGAGCATCATTATAAATTATACAGAGGTCAGCATAGATGGTGGTCAAGTTTAGGACAGGGTTGTAAAATTTATAGATAGGCAATGGCTAGTGAGGTGCTCCAATTATCGTAGCAACGGTAAGGTGCGCTACATGATATAAATTATTGCATAATTAAATAAATGTCGTATTCTAATTATATTTGGCTCAAACTAGCCCTGGTTTCACTATCTAAGCAAAGCAGGCCTAATATTGGGTGAGAGAGTTTACAGGAAGATAGTTACTAGACGTTTAGGCTCCTATGCACGCGCTTATATGTATATATAGTGATCATGTATTCTAGAGTAGTTGTATCACCCGTGTGACTCTGTGCTCGGAGCTACGGTACGCTCCTGTGTCTCTGTGTTCGGAGCTATAGTTTTATTTTAGATAGCCCATGCGTCGAACATTGTCTTCAAACTGTGTCACACTTGTTTGGTTATGATAGAGTACCCTGTTGTTGTACTTGTACCTTTCTGTTTACTTGGCATGCTGTATTTTTGTACCTTGTTATGTCCCTCTAAGGACCTGATTTCTTGCCAGTTTTGCAGCATAGATGATTACGGAGCATTTGGAGTTGCTGTTGGAGTTGTATATCTTGTGGGCATGGTACCAGGTAGTCACATCATTTCTATCAGCATTATGGTTATTTATATTAATTATTCATCTGCTGTTGTAGCCTAGTTTTTGTAGACTTATCTCTTCTCGAGTCTATTCGAGTTTGTGTGTTATTGGGCGACCGACTCTAGCACATATAGCTCTTTCTTGTATACTGCTGTACATTATGGATTAAGACATAGAGGTTTACATTTTTGGGATATCTAGATAGTGCCTTTATATTTTATAGCTTATACGCATTCGAGTCAGACCAGAGTCTGGTCGATTGCGTAGCTGGCATATCACGTGTTCCTGGTCCTACGTATTTTAGGACTGGGGCGTGACACCACTCCAAGATTTACCATAAGAATAATACTAGATTGCCATAGGAATATATATATAATGACCACTCTATGATAATCTAGGAACAATGACCACTCCCTGATAAGCCGAGCCGGCAACGACTACTGTCAGTGGATCCCAAGCGGGAATCATCCGATGTTTGACACATTTTCCATCCCAAATCGCGGCTCTGAGCAGCTGCCTCTCTCTCTATATATATAAATCAAAAACCTAGGTTATTTACTTATGGCCGATTTTGAGGAGGAGAGAGATGGGGATTATTCTAGGGATTCACGAACTTCATGAGGCCATTATTCCTAGCTTCGAACTCCAAACGCATTCTCATTTCTTGCGTTGGAACCATATCGAGATAAAGTTTCTGAATATCTAATTTTTTTAATAAATTTTGAACATATTTTCATGGAAAATTCGTGGAGTGTCAGTTGTCCAAAGTCTGATATATTTTGGTATTTTCGAGATACCGGGAGATCCCGAACTCGAAATTATGAACCGTTGGAAGTTGCAGAAAACTGAAACAATAAAACACAAAATATATTTTTCCAAAATTAAATATGCTAGTTAATATTCTAGAAAATTTGTGCAACGTAGACGTAACTAGAAAACCACCAAAAACTTTTGCCTGTGCGCTATATTGGCAATAATTTTTTACGGTTCGAGATTCGATAAAACTATTGATTCCAACATTCATGTAGCGCCAAAATCTCTAGATTTTTATACATAAATCAAGGATTTGAGTCGATTGACTTTTTGGTCGACGAATTGCCTCGATTTGCATGCTACAGATTCCGGATTTATAAAGTTAACTTTCTTTGGACCAAAATCTAGGAATAATATTAAAATCAGAATTTAATTAGATTAAATTAATATTTAGGTTATTTTAGTCAGAATTAAATAATTTGGAATAGAAAATTATTCACCCACATTTATAGATCTAACTTATTTTATTTGACGGGTAAGATCGGACGACGTTTTGTGTTGCGACTTTATCCTTTTCCGGAGCAGGTAAGTATCTCTATAGCCTATATTGTCTTTATTTAATGATGCATGTGCTCTTTTCTTAACATTGCTAGTTTTACCTCTTCTATATCTATTGCACGAGAGTTATACTTAATATGCCATACATGTTCACTTATTATTTCACCCAATGTTCACTATTCAATGTTTAATATTCAATTTAAAATTAGTGTTAAAGTGATCATGTTACTTGTGAGAGAGTCAGACTGAAGAATATAGCTAGTAGACATGTGGTACCCTATAGATAGTTAGCCCAAAGTTTATTCGGTCAGAGGACCGTCTAACAGAGTTTATTCAGTCAATGCACCTCAAGTATTTGACTCACTGATTCTTAACCCAACCACCTATCGAACAATTATATTCTAAAATATAGTACATTCCAGCCATTGCTAGAGCAGAACTTAGGGATAAGTTTAACCTCCTCACTCAAGGCAACATGACGATAGAGGAGTACAATGCATAGTTCATCCATTTGAGTCACTTTGCCCCTACTCTGATTCCAACAGAAGAGGAGAAGGCGGAGAAGTTCTTTGACGGACTTAGCTTTGAGCTACAAAGATTAATCGGCTCCATTATACCTACTTCATTTACGGACGTCCTTGTCGCAGCCCGACGCATGGAGCGCATCACTAGGAGAGAGTCCAGCCAAAAATGGCCGTTCATATCAGCACCAACCAGAGTACCACAGGAAGGAGATATAAAGAGAACTCACATGCAACAGCCACCCAGAGCAACTCCGCAGACATTGTCTACATGTCCATATAGTGGCAAGCGAGGTCATTATGCGAGCGAGTGCAGACGCAAGTTGGGACTATACTTGGTTTGCGGATCCAGCCAACATTCAGCCAAGGATTGCCCTGAGCGTCGAGAGGGAGCACCGATGGTAAACCGATAAGCTTTACCAGTATCGAGACCAGCCCAACAGCCACCTAGGCCAGCTTATCCAGCACCGGAAGCACCACAGACGAAAGTTGGAGGCGTCAGACCACCAGCTCCACGAGGGTATCAGCCGAGGCCACCTTTGGCACCACAGGCAATACTATTCCAGCAGGCTCGGCACCAGAGAGGACCAGCTCAGGGGGGAGGACATGCATTTTCTATGGCTATTGAAGAGAAAGCTATTGCAGGAGAGTTTATCGCAGGTACTATATTAGTAGCTTCATTACCTGCAGTAGCTTTATTCAATTCTGGAGTATCTCATTCATTCATAGCTGCTAGCTTCATAGCCACATATAAAGTAGCTACCATACCTTTTCCGAAGACTATAAGAATTCTTACGGGAGGCAAAATTATCACAGTTAGTGACATTTATATATCTTGTTCGGTAGTAGTCTGTGGGAGAGAGATGCGAGATTTTTTTTGATCTTTTTCATGTCAGATTTCGATATTGTACTTGGTATGGACTGGATGAGTTAGTACCATGCGACTCTAGATTGCCGGTGTGGACAGGTTATATTTAGACCGCCTGGACATCCGGAGTTTGAGTTTCTTTGGGAAGCCAAAGAGCAAGGTGTTCAGCCTACACTTAAGGCACTCTCTATCGAAGGGGAGCCCGAGTACCCAAAGGTTGTATCCAAGTTTATGGATGTATTTTCCAATGATCTTCTAGGCTTACCACCTAATCAGGAAATATTCATAATAGACTTGATTCCAGGAGCGGAGCTTATCACTTTATTAGTGTACCGGCTAGCACCTAAGGAGTTGGTAGAATTGAAGAAGCAAGTTGATAATCTTCTGGAGAAGGGTTTATTCTGTCACGCCCCAGTCCCAAAATACGTAGGACTAGGAATACGTAACACACCAGCCGTATGTATATGAACTCCAATATATGGAAACCATATACACACGTATGCTATACATAAATATCCAATCCACCAGTGATAATATACTATCAACAAGTCACACGCAATCTATATCTCATCCACAGTACAAATAAATAAATAAATAAATAAATGGGAATAAATAACTGAATATCAAATAGGAAGTCTCAAAGTATGATAGTCGGATGAAAACAAATCCACTACAAATTGACTATACTAAAACTACTAAAAGAGAGAAGAGAATCAAACTCTAACATAAGATAAATGTCCAAAAAAAATAGCAACTAGAATCTCTAACAGCTGCAATGAATCACAGATACTCCAAAGGTAAGACCTCCTCAGTCTGATAAGAAGCGTCAGGTCCGGGTTTGTACTCCTGTGGATACTCCTGCCCGTCTATATCTGGAAAGGTACCAGGTCCTCAGAGGGATGTAACAAGATACATATATAACATGTCAATAAAGTACCAAAAATAAACATCCAGTGGGTCGCCTAACTGTCTATGTGAATGCACGTTGAGAACAACTTTCCAACAAGTGGGCTATCTGGCTAAAATGGGATTGGCATGATTTTCTTGGAGATTCAGGGGACTACAAAGCATGTCGTCTTTTAAACGGCAGAGGTCGTCTGATAATATATAATATATAGGGTCATCATCGCCCATATCTCCGACGGAGCATTTGGGTTACAAAAAGAAAAGTGCAAAGGAGCCCAAATGCCTTACTTGTTATTCTTTCCATCCCATGCTCTAAGTATGTCACATCCATGACACAATGAAACCTCTAAATAACTGCCAGGTCTACTAGCATGCAAAGTTTCTATCGGCAGTTATCCCTATCCGTCGCACGACCTATACGTACTAGTGGCCAGCCGAGTATGCAAGTTTGTGTCCTACATGTGACTCACACTCATGTAAGAATAGTGTCATGGCAAATAAAATATAAGAATGTCTCATGATAATGGGGTGGTCTCATAAAGTAGGTCCAGATGCATATACATAATAAAAACATAATATGACGACACCGTCGTTGCACCCAAGTTTCCTTGGACGCATATTTTATATAGCAGTTTAAAATATATAAACTAAAACAAGCAGAAATAAGATATGCATGCAACATATGGAATATAATCATAGTATAATGGCAAGGTATACTTGCCAGAAAAGCAATCTGTATAGTGTAAGCGTCCAAATGTCAAGGACACGGGATCAGAAACTACGGCCTCTGAATAAACGTCTCCGGGTGCTGAAATAAACATCACAAATATTTTTGGAATCAGCGAGATAGCTAGAAAATACTACCCTTTCGTCCAATTTGGACACAGGGATAAAACGATAATTTTGGATCAAAGTGGGGTCCACATGTGGGCCACGTTACATCAAAAATATGTCAAGGGTAAAGGTCTCTAAATAGGACAACTTATAGGTCAAATAAACTCTAAATGTCAGTACGAACTCAACGGTATGTCCAATTTTGAATTCCGGTGAGCTGAACACGATTTTCCCCAAAAAGTCCACCGTAGGGCCCGCAAATAGACGATTTAGTCAACTGTCTCAGAATTACGTAAAAATTGGGTCACTGGACCAGCATGATACTACGAGTTCAGTGGCATAAGTTTTGTCTCATTCTGACGAGCGTACACTAAATGGCATGGGGTTTTTACAAAAGTCACGATACAGGAACTTTTTACGGACACGGGCTGATTCTAACGCGCACACGCGTCCGAATCAGTTTTTGTGAAATCCCACACGTCTGGACATATCATACACACCTTTCAGTACAATTGTTACACGATGGGGCGGTCCCATTTGGCGGGACGCACTCCGTATCATAAATTTTGGAAATTGGAAAGCGGGTTTTTTATGATTTTTAACTCAGTTTAATTCTGCATACAGCATCAAATAAAATAATGTAATTAAAAAAAATAATCTCGATTAGGTGGTCTTCGCATAGGAAGAAGAATAACTAAATTTGGATCTCTATGGTGGGAGATACAAAATTTTTTGAGAATTAAAAGTTGTCATTTTTTCCAACTTGGTCTCGGTTTTCGCCTAGGGTTAGGCATTGTTCGAAGTAAACTAATACACAGTATTAGGAGAGAGATATGTTGTGAACATACCGGTGAAGACGGAGTCCAGTTTGGTCGAGCGATAAAACAAAAAACAAGGCCTGAACAGGGGTAAGTTGCTCAGTACTCGCTGTCGCGGTGCGGGGTTGACGCCGACGCGCGGTGGTCGTGGTGGCGGTCTGCACGGTGAACAACGACGACTCTGTGGTCGGCGGCGGTCGCATGGTTGGGAAGATAAAGATTTAGGGTTAGGGTTTGTGAGATGTGATGTATTTATATAGATAGAGGGAGCGGGGGTCGGGTTCTCGTCCGCGGGAACTAGCCGCTAGCTGCTGCTGTTAGTATAACGCGGGCCGGGTTTGGGTTTGATATTGGGTTAGGGTTTTAATCTATTTAGATTTTCTTTTTCTTTATCCTTTTTCTTTTTTTATTCTTTCTTAATTTCTATTTTTATTTCTTTCTCCTCTATTTCCATTTCTTATTCTTTTTCTTTTCTATTTCTTTTAATAAACTATATATATATATATATATATATATATATATATATATAATTCTAAAAATTTATATTAGTACATACAATAAATTTATCAATCGTCCACAAGATCTTCTACATAAAATAAATTAAGGTAAAATTACATGTTGCTCCATAAATCTCTAAATGCACAATCACCTAGAAATAAAAATTAAATAAATTTTATTTCTTCTAATTACCTAATAAATACTATAAATCAATTAAATAATTAATTAAATACTTAATACAATTTTTAAGATTAGGGGTTTTACATTCTATCCAACTTATAAAAATTTTGTCCTCGAAATTAAAACTAAGCCACGATAGAAGATCAAGGATGGTATAAGGTATAAATTAACAAAATAAATTCATACCTTGGTCTACGAATAGATACAAAAAATGCTTGTGCATGTCGTCCTCGCGCTCCCAAGTAGATTCTCCTGGCATGCCATGCTTCCATGCCATGCGAATCAAGGGAATAGACTGGTTCCTCAATACTTTCTCTCGATGATCAAGAATTTCTACGGGTTGTTCTTAGTATGACAAGCTCGGTCCAATGGTGATATCAGAATCGTCGAGAACATGACTGCTGTCTGCCATATATCGCCTAAGCTGCGACACATGGAATACATCATGCACTCCCTCAAGTGAAGGTGGTAGTACGAGTCGATATGCCACTTCTCCCACTCTAGCACGTCAAATGGTCCAATATACCTTGGGCTCAACTTGCCACACCCTCCTAATCGAATGGTGCCTCTGGTAGGTGATATCCTCAAGAAGACATGATCGCCCTCTTTGAACTCCAAGGGATGACGATAAAGGTCTGCCCACTGCTTCTGCCTGTCTTGCACTGCTCGCAAGTGCCCTTGTATCTTCTTAACTATCTCTACAGTGCTGACCACCAACTCTGGTCCCAGAATCTGACGTTCTCCCATGTCACTTCAACGCATATGAGACCTACACTTTCTTCCATACAATACTTTAAACAGAGCCATCTGAATGCTTGCTTGATAGCTATTATTGTAAGAAAACTCCACAAGATGTAGCTGGTCCTTCTATGATCCTCCAAAGTCTAACATACAAGCCCTCAACATATTATCCATTGTCTGAATAGTACGCTCTGACTGCCCATCCGTTTATGGGTGATAAGATGTAATAAACTTTAGACGAGTCCCAAGACTCTCTTGTATGCTTCTCCAAAAGTGTGATATAAAATAAGAATCCCTGTCTGACACAATGCTGACCGGTATGCCATGTAATCTAATGATCTGCCTCATATATAAGTCATCCAAAGCTTCTGTAGACTGACCAACTCTAAAAGGCAAGAAATGGGCTGACTTGGTGAGTCGATCTACTATTACCCATACTGCATCTCTCCCACTTGGACTCTTAAAAAAACCTGTGACGAAGTCCATAGTGATGTGCTCCCACTTCCACTTTGGAATCAAAAGTGGTTGCAATAATCTTGCTGTTCTCTGGTGCTCCGCCTTTACTTGCTGACATACTAGACATTTAGCTACAAAGCAAGCTATTTTTCTTTTCATCCTATGCCACCAAAAGTGCTGTCGTAAGTCACGGTACATCTTGGTGCCTCCAGGATGAATAGAATATATCTAATTATGAGCTTCTGCCATAAGCTCCTGTCGAATCTCTCTATTGGGAATATAAATACGATCACCATATTGTAATATCCCATCATCATGAATACACAATCCTGTCTGCTCTTCGGCCTTTGTCCTTTCTTTCAATCTCTAGAATCTGGCGTCTGTAGGCAAAGCTGCCTTGATCCTTTTTACTAGTGATGAATGTAATCCCATCTGCTCCGGGTAATATCACTTCTATGCCAAGCTCTTGCAAGTCATCCAATAATTCTCTCTACGTCGTCAAGAAGTAAGCTGCTGGTTTCTGGCTTAACGCGTCTGCTACAACATTAGCCTTGCCTGGGTGATAATGTTGCTCTACCTCAAAATCCTTCATCAACTCAAGCCATCGACGTTGCCTCATATTTAACTCCTTCTGCGTGAAGACATACTTAAGGCTTTTGTGGTCTGTATAGATCTCTACTCGTTCCCCATATAAGTAATGTCTCGATAGCTTCAGAGCAAATACAACGGCTGTAAGTTCTAAGTCATGAGTTGGATAATTCTTCTCATGCATTCGTAACTATTTAGATGCATATGCAATCACCTTGCCATGCTACACCAACACGCATCCCAAGCCTTTTCTTGATGCGTCACTGTAGATCACATAACCCCCTGATCCTGATAGAATAGTCAGTACTGGTGTTGTAGTTAGTCGCTTCTTCAACTCCTCGAAAGCAGCTTAACACTCGTCTGTCCATACGAACTCTTGATCCTTGCACGTTAATCGAGTCATAGGTGCTGCTATCCTTGAGAAGTTCTCCATAAACCGTCGATAATATCCCGCAAGTCCAAGGAAACTTCTCACCTCTGATGCTGATTTAGGAGCGGGCCATATCTCGACTGCCAAAATTTTATCTGAATCAACAGAAATACCATCTACCGTAATGATATGCCCAAGATATGAAACTCTATCCAAGAAGAACTCATATTTACTGAGCTTCGTATATAACTGCTCTTTCCTCAATGTCTCTAGAATAATCCGCAGGTGCTTCTCGTGCTCCTCGTGGCTCTTCGAATAGACAAGTATGTCATCTATGAAGACGACCACGAACTGGTCTAAATACTGGTAGAATACTTGATTTATTAAGTCCATAAAGATAGCTGGAGCATTGGTCAACCCAAATGGCATGACCAAAAACTTGTAGTATCCATATCTTATTCTGAATATGGTCTTCGGGATGTCCTACTTTTGTACCTTCACCTGGTGATATCCCGATCTTAAGTCTATCTTCGAGAATACCTTGGCTCCACTAAGATGATCAAATAAGTCATCAATACGTGGCAACGGGTATTTATTCTTCACGATTACTGCATTTAAGGCTCTATAGTCAATGCTCATATGCATTGACCCATACTTTTGGTACAAACAACACTGGTGCTCCCCAGGGTGATCTACTCGGTTGAATGAAACCTTTCTCCTCTAGTTCTTTCAACCGTGCCTTCAGCTCATCCATCTCCTTCTTCGCCAATCTATAAATATGCGATGCTATGGGTGCTGCTCCTGGTCTCAATTCAATTGAGAACTTTACGTCTCTGTCCAGGGGTAGGCTTGGAAATTCCTCTGGAAAGATATCTTAAAACTCTGAAATAATGGGGTGATAAACAACGTCGTCCATTGCAAGCTGTACTCCATCAATGGCTTCTATGGATCCTCATGCAAACTCAAGTTTCAGCTGGCCTGGTACCTTAAAATGAATAAAGTGTTGTACTTTCTTAGCCAGTCCATCCCAAGCACAATATTAAATGTTGCCATATAGAGAACTAAGATTCGGGCATTCATCTCTCTGCCATGAATCACTACAGGACATGATCTACAAATTCGACTAACAGGTATAACTCCTCCGTCGGTGAGGATTCTAACACAACTAGGTAAAGGTGTAGTGGCAATATTGTGTTTGGCAATAAAATTAGAAGATATGAACGAGTGGGTAGCTCTCGCCAAATGCTGTCCGAAACCATATCTCATACATTATCCTAAGCGGTTTCGACAGTCTCTCATAATATGTCCGCGTCTCCCACAATAATTACATTGGGGCTTCTCCAGAATTTGGTACGGTCCTGCTCTGTGCTGATACTATTGTTACTATGCCAAAGGATGTCTGGTAGGCCCTTCTTGTTGTGTCCTTACTGGTCCTGGCTGTGTCCTTGCTGGTCCTTATTGTGTCATCAGTTGACCTCTTTTTCCTCTACTGATAGTCTCTTGTAATCTAGCTTTTGTCAGTAATTCGGCATAAGAGATCCGGAACTGTGAGCTAGTGTAGTATTGGAGCTCTTGAGTCAGCCTACGATAAAATCTCTTAGCCTTCACCAAGTTATTTGGTATTAGGGCAGCGCCATATTTACTAAGGCGACTAAACTCTGTATCATACTCGTCAACTGTCTTGTTCTCCTGCTCCAGATGAACAAACTGATCGTACAATGCATCCCTTACAGTGTTCGGGAAGTAATTCCTCTCAAATCACTCCAAGAATTATTCCCAAGTTTGATATGTACCCAACTGGCGCTCCATTTATTCCCACCAGTGATGGGCGTTACCATCTAGTAGCGTCCTTACGCCTATCATCTATAGATCTGTAGGTAGCTGTGATGCTTTTAATAACTTCTGAGTGTGAGTAATCCAGTTTGTAGTCACCTCTGGGATCTTAGTGCCTTTGTATGGCTTCGGACCCATCTGTATAAAGTCCTTGACTGAACCAACTCTAGCTCATGGTATTGGAACTAGTGCCTGAGCTGGTACAGTTGCCTGTGCAGCCATCCTCTCAAGTGCTGCTAGAAATTCTTGCCTCTGCTCTGCCGCTTGCTACCTCTGCTCTGCAGCTAGTACAACTGCCTGTTGTCTCTATTCCTGCATCATCATTTGGAAGAATTGGAATAACTGTGTCTGGCTATCTTGCAGTATCGATGAAGCTGGAAGGGTCACATTAGGTGATGCGGGAGGATTAGATGGAACTGGATTGTTAGTCTGTCCATCTGTCCCCGAAAGTTTAGGAATCATTGAGGCCTCTCCTTGTGTCTGGCCATTGGCTCCAGAAGGTGTATCGCCATCGACGGTAGTACATCCACTTCGCATATCCATCTCTCGGCAGGTGTGGATGAAACGATTAGAAGAAGTACAAAAATCAAACAGGATACAAGCATTTAAATAGGATAGTTGGAAGGAAGGATGAGTTTTAGTCAAGCGTGGATGAGATCCTTATATTATATTCCTATACGCAGGCTTATTCGGTACAGTAACGTAACCGAGACAATATATTCTTGACCTGCATGGGCCACCACAAAAATATGTCACGCCCCAGTCCCAAAATACGTAGGACTAGGAATACGTAATACGCCAGACGTATGTATACAAACTCCAATATATGGAAACCATATACACACGTACGTTGTACATGAATATCTAATCCACCAGTGGTAATATACTGTCAACAAGTCACACGCAATCTATATCTCATCCACAACACAAATAAATAAATAAATAGGAATAAATAACTGAATATCAAATAGGAAGTCCCAAAGTATGATAGTCGGATGAAAACAAATCCACTGCAAATTGACTATACTAAAACTACTAAAAGAGAGAAGAGAATCAAACTCTAACATAAGATAAATGTCCAAAAAGAAAATAGTAACTAGAATCTCTAACAGCTGCAATGAATCACAGATACTCCAAAGGTAAGACCTCCTCAGTCTGATAAGAAGCGTCAGGTCCGGGTCCGTACTCCTATGGATACTCCTACCCGTCTATATCTGGAAAGGTACCAGGTCCTCAGAGGGATGTAACAAGATACATATATAACATGTCAATAAAGTACCAAAAATAAACATCCAGTGGGTCGCCTAACTGTCTATGTGAATGCACGTTGAGAACAACTTTCCAACAAGTGGGCTATCTGGCTAAAATGGGATTGGCATGATTTTCTTGGAGATTCAGGGGACTACAAAGCATGTCGTCTTTTAAACGGCAGAGGTCGTCTGATAATATATAATATATAGGGTCATCATCGCCCATATCTCCGACGGAGCATTTGGGTTACAAAAAGAAAAGTGCAAAGGAGCCCAAATGCCTTACTTGTTATTCTTTCCATCCCATGCTCTAAGTATGTCACATCCATGACACAATGAAACCTCTAAATAACTGCCAGGTCTACTAGCATGCAAAGTTTCTATCGGCAGTTATCCCTATCCGTCGCACGACCTATACGTACTAGTGGCCAGCCGAGTATGCAAGTTTGTGTCCTACATGTGACTCACACTCATGTAAGAATAGTGTCATGGCAAATAAAATATAAGAATGTCTCATGATAATGGGGTGGTCTCATAAAGTAGGTCCAGATGCATATACATAATAAAAACATAATATGACGACACCGTCGTTGCACCCAAGTTTCCTTGGACGCACAATTTATATAGCATTTTAAAATATATGAACTAAAACAAGCAGAAATAAGACATACATGCATCATATGGAATATAATCATAGTACAATAGCAAGGTATACTTACTTAGCAAGCAATCTGTATAGTGTAAGCGTCCAAATGTCAATAATACGGGATCATACGGCCTCCGAATAAAAATCTCTGGATGCTGAAATAAAAATCACTAACATTTCTGAAATTAGCGAGATAGCTAGAAAACACTACCCTTTCATCCAATTTGGACACTGGGGTAAAACGGTAATTTTGGATAAAAGTAGGGTCTACATGTGGGCCATATTGTACCGAAAAGTGTGCCAAGGGTAAAGTTCTCTAAATGGGACAACTTATAGGTCAAATAAACTCTAAATGCTAGTACGAACTCAACGGTATATCCAATTTTGGATTTCGGTGAGCCAAACATAATTTAGCCCAAAAAGTCAACTGTGGGACCCACAAATAGGCAATTTAGTCAACTGTCTCAAAATTGCATAAAAATGGGTTACATGACCAACGCGATACCACGAGTCCAGTGGCGCAAGTTTTGTCATATTCTGCCGAGCGTACACTAAATGGCACAGGGTTTTGCAAAAGTCTCGATATAGGGACTTTTCACGGACACGGGCTGATTCCGACGCGCACACGCTTTCGAATCAGTTTTCACGAAATTCCACACATCTGGACATACCATATACGCCTTTTGGTACAATTGGTATGCTACGGGGCGGTCCCGTTTGGCGGAGCGCGCTCTGTATCACAAATTTTAAAAGTTAAAAAATAGGTTTTTCATAATTTTTAACTCAGTTTAATTCTGCATACAACATCAAATAAAATAATATAATTGACAAAAACTAATCTCGGTTAGGTAGTCTTCACATAAAAAGAAGAATAACTAAATTTGGATCTCTGTGATGGGAGATACGAGTCCGTAAACATGGGTGGTTATAGCAGTTTTCTGAGAATTAAAAGTTGTCATTTTTTTCCAACTTGTTCTCAGTTTTCGCCTAGGATTACGCGCTGTTCGAAGTAAACTAATATACAGTATTGGGAGAGGGATAGGTCATGAATATACCGGTAAATACGGGGTTAAGTTTGTTCGAGCGATGGTGCGAGAAACGAGGCCTGAATAGGGGTAAGTTGCTCAGTACTCGCTGTCGCGGTGCGGGGTTGATGCGGATGCGCGGTGGCGGTCTACGCGGTGAACGGCGGCGGTTTTGCGGTAGGCGGCGGTCGCAGGGTTGGGAAGATGAAGATTTAGGGTTAGGTTTGTGAGATGTGATGTATTTATATAGATAGAGGGAGCGGGGGTTGGGTTTTCGTCCGCGGGAACTAGCCGCTAGCTGCTGCTGTTAGTATAACGCGGGCCGGGTTTGGGTTTGATATTGGGTTAAGGTTTTAATCCATTTAGATTTTCTTTTTCTTTCTCCTTTTTCTTTTTCCTTTTATTCTTTCTTAATTTCTATTTTCATTTCTTTCTCCTCTATTTCCATTTCTTATTCTTTTTCTTTTTTATTTTTTTAATAAATTATATATATATATATATATATATATATATATATATATATATATATATATATATATATATATATATATATATATATAATTCTAGAAATTTATATTAGTACATACAATAAATCTATCAACCGTCCACAAGGTCTTCTACATAAAATAAATTAAGGTAAAATTATGCGTTGCTCCATAAATCTCTAAATGCACAATCACCTAGAAATAAAAATTAAATAAATTTTATTTCTTCTAATTAGCTAATAAATACTATAAATCAATTAAATAATTAATTAAATACTTAATACGATTTTTAAGATTAGGGGTTTTACATATTCGGCCCAGTGTTTTACCATGGGGAGCACCCATACTATTTGTACCAAAGATGGATAAAACGGTACGCCTGTGTATTGACTACAAGGCACTAAATTTCATAACCATCATGAATCGGTATCCCTTGTTGCACATTAATGATCTGTTCGATCAGTTGAGTGGTGCTCGTGTATTCTCAAAGATCGATCTCAGATCTGGTTATCATCAGATTAGAGTGCGAAAAGAGGATATATCGAAGACAGCCTTTAGGACCAAGTACGGACATTATGAGTTTCTAGTTATGCTGTTTGGTTTAACCAACATGCCAACTATGTTCATGAGTTTGATAAACATAGTCTTCCATCAGTACTTGGACAAGTTCATGGTTGTGTTTATTGATGACATCTTGGTATACTCCAAGAGCTACGAAGAGTACGAGGAGCATCTCAAAATTATGCTGGAGACGCTGAGACATGAGAGGTAGTATGCCAAACTCAGCAATTATGAGTTTTGTCTGGATAGGGTATCGTTCCTGGGATATATCATCTCGGGAGAAGGACTTTCAGTTGATCCGAAGAAGGTTGTTGCAATAAAAAACTTGCCCCACACCTACATCAGTTGTAGAAGTGAGAAGTTTTCTTGGACTTGCTGTATATTATCGGAGGTTCATGGAGAACTTCTCAAGGATTACAGAGCCTATGACGTAGTTGACGCGTAAGGACCAGGAGTTTGTATGAACAAAAGATTGCCATAAGGCCTTTGAGGAGTTAAAGCAACGATTAACGTCAGCACCAGTCTTAACTATTCCTTCGGGACCAGGAGGATTCGCAGTTTATAGTAATACGTCAGGTAGTGGACTAGGATATATTTTGATGGATGCAACATGGCAAATTTATCACTTAATCATCGAGGCAGCTGCAGGTTCATGAGAAAAACTACCTGACACACGATCTCTAGCTAGCTGTGATAATATTTGCATTAAAGATATGGAGGCACTATCTTTATGGAGAGAGGGTAGAAATTTTTACTGATTACAAGAGTCTGAAGTATGTCTATGCTCAAAAAGGGCTCAATATGAGGCAGAGACATTGGTTAGAGTTGATGATCGATTTTGATATTTATTTGTATTACCATTCGGACAAGGCAAATATCGTAGCAGACGCACTCAGCAGAAAGCCCACAGCTTATTTCTTGACGACGTAGCCCCAGATATTAGAGGACCTATAGAAGCTCAGGATAGAGGTTAATTTTCCAGGGCAGAGTGGGTAGTTGGCTAATCTTAAGGCTAAGTCATCACTAGTGGAGAGGATTAAGGCGACATTGCCTACAGATGTTAGGTTCTGAAGACTTAAAGAGAAGACAGAAGCTGGCATGCAGACGAGACTTCAAATCCATGAGGACGGGACATTAAGGTGCGAAAATCGCCTATATGTTCCAAATAGGGAGTTGAGACATTAATTGATGTTTGAAGCATATATCTTCTTGTACTCTATTCATCCGAGAGGTACGAAGATGTACCGAGATTTAAGATAGTACTATTGGTAGCATAGGATGAAGAGAGAGAGATTGAGCAATTTATGGCAAAATATTTGGTCTATCAGCAAGTTAAGACTGAGCATCAGAGAACCACTGGTATGTTACAACCACTTTCTATACTCGAATGGAAGTAGAAATATATCACTATAGATTTTGTTACAGGATTTCCAAGGAGTCCCAGTAGAAAGGATGCAGTTTGGGTTATTGTGGATCGAATCACAAAATTGGCATATTTCTTGCCATTCAGAGTTGGACAGTCCACAGAGATTCTAGCCGACATGTATATATGACATATCATAAGGTTACATGGAGTATCAGTTAGTATTATGTCTGATCGTGACTCAAAATTCATATCCTATTTTTGGCGAAGCATGCAGGAGAGTCTTGGCACCTGACTCAAGTTCAACACTGCTTATCATCCACAGACAGACGGTCAGTCAGAGTACATGATTCAGATCCTAGAAATATAGTAAGGCCGTGTATATTAGACTTCGAAGGGTCCTGGAAAGACCATTTGAACTTGGTTGAGTTCTCTTATAATAACAGCTACCAGGCGAGCATCCAGATGACACCTTTTGAGGCACTATACGCAGAAAGTGCAGGTCACCAATATATTGGAGTGACGTTGGCAAGCGTCAGATACTCGGTCCGGAGTTAGTGATATAAACAGTTGAGAAGGTGAAGCAAATTCAGAGTCATCTTCGTGCAGCTCAGGACAGACAAAAGCATTGGGCTGACACACACTACCGATATTTGGAGTTAAAGGAAGGCGAACATGTGTTCTTGAGGATCTTACCTACTCGAGGTACTATTTGGTTCGGGAGCAGAGGCAAGATGAGCCCAAGGTATATTAGGCCGTTTGATATTTTGGAGCGTATTGGTAAAGTGGCGTACCGTCTTGCATTACCCCTATCTTTAGAGGGATTGCATGATATATTCCATGTCTCACAGCTGAGGAGGTATGTGACTGACCCAAGACACGTAGTCGATCATTCTGAGATTTTAGTGGGACCGAGTTTGAGGTATGAGGAGCAACCAGTTGGGATACTTGACATTAGTGAGAAAATATTATGGGGTCAGACGATTGGACTGGTTCGGGTAGCTTGGAAACATCACTCCCTAGGCGAATCCACTTGGGAGCAAGAGGATGTCACACACCATCGTTATCCTTACTTATTCGAAGATGCAAGTATGACCTAATAACTATTTATAGATTACCTTGTCTTTATAAATTCCTTAGTAGTTTAATTCTTAATTGCGATGACGTAATTATTTTAAGTTGGGTAGATTATAAACCCCTTAATTTTTAGATTTAAAATTTAAATTTTATTAATATTGATATTATGTAATTATTGAGATTAAGGGAATTTTTTTTATTATTTTTAGCTAATTAGAATAATATAAATTCATGAATAAATATTTATATATATTTAATTAATTACAAATATTACACAAAAAATATATTTTTGGGTGTACAACTATTATTAAAGTATTATAGATTTTCTGAAAAATAATTGAGGTACAAAACTATATATATATGTGTGTGTGTGTGTGTGTGTGTGTGTGTGTGTGTGGTTATAAAAGAATAATAATTATAATAAAAGACCCAACCTGAAACCCAAATCAAACCCAAACCAAACCAAACCCAATACCCGAAAACAGCCTCCAATTTCTGAAACCACAAACCCCCCGTTCGGCTAAAGTAACCCCCTCAGTTCAACTTCTGAAACAGTCGCGACCCCTCGATTCCTATTTCAAAACCCCCCTTCACTCCCTATATATATACCATCAGACCAGACCACGCCCTCAGTCTTCTCCCCTATGTCCAAACAAACATTGCCGACCGCCGTCGACCGCCGCCCGCCGTCGACCGCCGCCTCGCGCTGTCATGAGCAGACCACCCTGAAATCGTGAGCAGCAAACTAAACGAGGTACCATTCTTCCCACCTATGTTTCTTCTTACATAGTTAACCAAACAGCTAACCGTTAAATCCTATGTGAAGAACACATGACCCCCATAAATCTTGTTTAAATAGTTTAGCTTATCGTGTCCTGTGTCGATTACAAATTGAGACACAAAACAGAAAAAAATGAGCAGTTGGCCAGGAACAAAAACTGTCCAGTTACACGTATTTGAGTCCTGTTATCTCCAAAATGGCATGCGATGCTAAAATTCTAGTTGAACAGACTTCTGGACAGCATAATCTAGTTTTAATCCCTTTAAACACTTTCTTTTAATTTGATTTATTCTGTGATTTATTTACTGCTGAAATTTATCAAAAACTTAATTTTGTAAACCCAAAATTTCTTGATACGGGGTGCGTCCTGCCAAACGAGGTGACTTCGTGTGTGGGAATTTTATCGAAAGACTTATATCATCAATGTGGACGTATAGAATTTTGTGAAACTTGATTTGGATGTGCGTGCACACCGGAATCAACAGGTATCCGTCAAAAAATACCATATCGACCTATTTTGACACTTGTCATAACTTCATATATGTTTGTCATTTCGCAATAAAACTTATGCCATCGGATTCGCAGTGTTACACTGGTCCTATGACCCAAGTTTGGTTCAATTCTGAGAACATTGGCAAAATACTATTTCGTAGGCCCCACGGTTTCACTTGACAAAAAATTTCGTGACCGGCTCAACGAAATCCAATTTCGGACACTCCGTTGAGTTTGTGCCATCATTCTGAACTCGCAGACACTAAGTTTGCTAAATTTAGAGAACTTTATCTCCGGTATATTTTACGGTACGAAGTAGGTCACATGTGGACCCCGCTTTGACCCAAAATTGTCAATTTTGCCCCTGTGTCCAAATTGGACATATGGGTAGTCAATCCTAGCTATTTCAAGTATTCTAAAAATAATGGTGATGTTTTTTTAGCATCCAGAGGCGTACTTGGAGATTTTACTTTTACAGGAGTAGTTGACGGAGTTCAGAACCCAGGCAAGTGTACCTTGCCAAACCTGCAGAGATCCTGTTATATTATATTCTTGTGTTTGTTCTATATATATAATTCCGTGATGTACCTGTTCAACCTAGGACCGTTAGATGTTGCTTAGCGTTCGAACAAGATTCGGGTGTCGACGCCGTATGCAGAGTCGTGTAACGTTATTTAGAGAGTTGATTCCATGATCATATTTTTACGTGCTTGCTTTACTAAGTACGTCAGACTGTAGGACACTTGACACTATTTTATATGACATAATCTTTTTTTGGGTTATTCATAGTGATTCTATATAGGCTTACAGGATTCGTGATTTGAGACTTGCATATTATATGGATATTATTATGACTCGTTGTACTAGCTAGAGGTGTCACAACCCGCACCTAGATATTTGGGCATGAGTACGTCGGTACATCCAGCCTACACTGCAGCATCGATGGTAGAATGCTGTCTGGGTCAACTCTAACTAACTAACATCTTAACAATATATATATGGTACATGTCATTCATCTCAACTCCAAAAGGAGGAACAATATGGTATCTCACAAATGTAACTATACTCAATCATAATGCAAACTAAGGAAGATAGAACACGAATGGAATAACGAAGAAAAGAAATAAGATACAATCCATAAGTCTGAAATTATATACATGCTATGAATCTCAATAACAGTCTAATACAAATTCACCAAAATAAACTAAAGCTCCTCAGGCTCTGGTACTAAGTCCTCCTGGTCTACAAAAGTATCCTCTAAAGGTATGCTCTCCTGCGGTCCGTAGAATATAGGACACTGATCTATGAGCCAATCATCTAAAAAATATATCCAGTCAGGATTAGAGCGAAGTAAATACCTTTGAAAGTAGTTTCAAATACATAATCGAGCATATAAAACAGATAATAGAAGAGAATACAAGATAACTAAAAAAACAAAATAAAATAAACTAGAATGAACAAGCAATATACTGGAATAAAGAACAAGCAATATGAATATCTGCAATAAAAAGGAATAACTGAAATCTAACCAAAGTGCCTTGGAATACAAGTTTATATGTGATCAGTTTAGGTTGAACACGAATACAATATGGTTACTCGATTACAAATATGGTATGTAATCGACATGTATATGAATACACTGGGGCTTTGATCACATAATCAACTCCTACTCCCCCATCCCCAACTAATACTAATGGATCCAATCATGACACGTTACAGACACGAATATGGGCACACTGAACACGAGCAGTGTGTGTACACGAAAATAAGCATACTGAACACGAGCAGTGTGTGAATACAAAATACAATAAATCAATACCCAATACACACGATAAAATATATGTGAAGGAGTACCCACTGAACATGGTAGGGGATAATATCTCCTGACATGATCCATGTAGTACCAGTATGTGAAACCACTGTGTCAGAATCAAGTATACAGTTCTAGAGCATGAGATATATACACTATTATAAAATAAAAACTAACAGAAAAATATACTCACCTGAGGTCCTGAGCAAGGTGTGTCTCTCAATGCTCAAGATGGTGTCACACAAACCTATTTTAGAAATTATCAAGTTAAATGGTGTAGTAAAAGAAGGAATGGATTAAAAATACACTAATGCATGCATCTAGGTCCATGTTAAGTTAATGGGTCTCAAATGATCATTAACTAGCTATACTAGGTCTTGGTTGAGTTTCTAAGTCAATCCCTTAGATAAATTGCTAGATTAGCTAATAATAGTAATTATTATATATATACTCATATATACTAGTTACTGCTACTACTATTAACTTAGTATGTGAATATATTACCTAATATATAATTCTCTCCAAGACCTGGGTGATAACTGATAACTTAGCTAACTTACCAATCCACTATACACCTAATATTATTACCTTAGCTTATATCAAGGTATAGGTAATTCTCATTTCTTATATATCTATATATCTAAATATATAATACATATATACATATACTCAAGTATCTAAATTGAGGTATTTATCCATATGACACTAACTACTTCCATGAACAGGCTCTGGCACACAACACTTCTAAAACCAAATTCAACTCCAACCTGGCACCCCAAACTGACATACACTCTAAGAACTTGCACAAATACTACCCTTAAACACTCACTTGTCTCCATTGCTCTTGCTGCTACTCTGCTATACTTGTACTGCAAGCTGCTGTACTTGCTACTGATACTGCTCTTGTTGTGACTGCTTGTACTTGCTGCTAGTACAAGCTGTTGCCCTTGCTACTAATACTGCTCTTGTTGTGACTGCTTGTACTTGCTGCTAATGCAAGATGCTGCACTTGCTTCTAGTTGCTACTGGTAGTGCTCTTGTTGTGACTGCTCTTTGCTGTTAGTGTAAGCTGCTGCACTTGCTACTAGTTGTTGCTGATACTGCTCTTGCTGCACTGGCTTGCTGATACTGCATTGTTAGCTGCTGCAGTTGCTTTGATACTTGTTGTGCTAGCTGCTACATTTGCTGCTCGATGCATACTATATTGCTAGCTGCTGTAGTGGCTTGCTCGATGCATTTCTAATTGCTGCCAGTTGCTATTGTAGTTGCTATTGTAGTTGATGTCTGTTGTTGCTGCAGTTGCTATTGTAGTTGCTGTCAGTTGCTACTGCAGTTGCACTTGCTAAATGCACTATACTTTGTATGCTATACTGCTTGATTGTTGATGCCTTACTGCTACAGTTTTTGCTCTTGCTTCTGCAGTTGTTGCTCTTCCTGTTGATGCATTGTTGCTATGCCATACTGCTAATGCTGCACTTGCTACTAAACTGCTCCTCAATCTGCTAACTAATGAAACCCGATCCCCTCACCAACTGTGTATACATATACTGTACTTCCTCCCCTACTGATGCACACTGACACTAACTCACTCACACACTTAGACACACACCTGATACATATATATATATATACACACTAACCAAATACATACACACACACATATAAATATAACTATACATGCACATATATATAGAGAGAGACATTAAGACAAACACCTATAGTGCATACTAGAATACCTATGATACTCATTTCAATAAAGTGCCAAACTCCCCATAATCCATAATTACTCATTCCTGCAAGTCGTACATACATAATTACAACTATTAGAAACTATTACAACACATTATAAAGAGAATTCATGCAATTCACCCAAAATTGACTCCGTATCATACCGTATCGCAAGATACCATGATACGACCTGTATATATCCATTTGTGGACACGTACCTAGTCTCATAATCCCGATCTAAGTTTAATTATATCTAATTAGTCTTATGACATACAATTGAGGTATCAAATTCATATTTCTTCCAACCTACACACAAATTACCTCATAGATCTCACAATACAAAGCCAATTAGCCTAGAAATTATTCCTATAGGTGGTCCTATGCCATGGGGTTATTCTTAATGGTAAAATGTATGATTAAGAAGCTACAATGAGAGAAAATTTTAGGAATTACCAATTGGAAGATGAATTCTTAATAAAAATATAATTGGACACGATCCGGACACGATCTCTAGCACCAAAGCTTCTCCTCCTTGTGCTTCTTGCTTCTCCAAACTTCAAGACTCCAAGAATGATAAATTGAGAAGGAATTGGTGGTAAATTATGTGGAATTTCAATGGAAAAAATTTAGAAAATTGAGGATCTAGAATTTGGACACAAAATAAAATGCAAATAAGGAGAGAGAGAGAGAGAGAGAGAGAGAGAGAGAGAGGAGAACCCCCCCCCTTTCTATGGGCGGCCCCTTTCCCCCTTCCTCAAGCATTATCAAATATCCAAATTGCTCCTACATGTTGTATTATGTGGAATAATTAAGGATGGGTATAATTGGAAGTTTCTAACTAATTATAATTATACTAATCTTTCCTAATTAAATTAGTGGAATGACTAATGGGCTTGGGTCTAAGTTGGACTCACTATTTGTCATGACAAAATTAAGTAGGTCCATATGTGACAAGTCTAACTTATTTTTAGTCTCTCTAATTAATCAATTAATTACAAGCCTCTAACTAAAATAAATAATACTAGCTACAATAATTAAAGCTCAACATAAATAATTATTACAATCATCACATTAATATAAATATTATATTTTTATAATTAAATACCTATGCTAAATTATCAAACTACCCCTAGCTGAAAAAGTGAGGGTGATAAGAGGTCATGATCTTGCATGTTATGGACATGAGATGTGAGGTTACATTAGGTGGGGAGAGACATACATGCTACAGGCTGATTATATATATATATATATATATATATATATATATATATATATATATATATATATATATATTCATGATCTTGCGTGTTATGGACATGAGACATGAGGTTACATTGGGTGGGGAGAGACACACATGCTACAGGATGATTATATATATATATATATATATATATATATATATATATATATATATATATATATATATAATCATATATATATATACTACTGGAGGTGTTTTAGTCTTTGTATCAGAGTTTGGCACATTTACTGGAGACTACTTGCTGCTATGGGCTCCCTGACACAGAGCCTGTAGTAATTTCAGCCTGAGTACTAGTAATGCTCTCATTTGCATTTTACTTAGCTGGTTACATAGTTTGTCCTGAGGATCTGTTTTTATTTATTGTATTTCATTTGGCTTGAGTGTTTCTTGTACCTTGCTATTTCCCCTGAGGACCTGGATCCAGATTATGTCCCCAGGTATAGCAGAGGAGGATTACCCCGAGGTCTACGGGACAGGAACTGACACTGGAGAAGTATTGGCACCAGACGACGAGGTTGTGCCAGAGAATTTCTCCTGAGAACTCAGTTACTTCTCAGTTACTTACTCAGTTATTTATGCTTAGTGTTATTTCATACTTGGAATTCAACTTATGGACATATATATTGGGGTTATTCTCTTTTCTTATTGTGACGGGTTATTCCCCGAGACACTATTTATGTGGACTTTATGATGGACTATTTTTTTATCGATTATCTTGACTGGTCTATCATATTGAATTGTGTTTACTTTTTATAGATGAGACTAGAATTATACTGTGATAGATGGTATAAACTTATATTTATATTTATTACAGCTTAAGTGTATTCTAACGGGTCCATTAAATTAGGTTTGTCCATTAGAGTTGTGCTGCTGGTCATTGCCACGTGGCTAGTCCCTCGGTATTTTGGGACTGGAGCATGACATCATGACTTAGTTGTGGATGATATATATAAATCGTGTACATATTATAGACCATTGTTATCATAGAAATTATACTACCGTCGATGCTGCGGCGTAGGCTGGGCTTGGCCATGTACTAATATCCCAAAAGTGGGAGCGGGTCATGATATACGAAGCTAGGGCTCATCAAATTACCTCCACGGTGTCATGCCCCATTCCCGCAAGGGGCTGGTCGTCATTGCTTAGCGCCTTACAGAATCGATCATCCTCGTATGTGCGTGATATCGTGCAAGCCTAAGTTGTGCTTGCACAAGGTCAAGGCTTGAACAAGGACAAAATAAGCTACTTATTGGGAATGCGGTATGACCCAAACCGGAGTTGGCCCATGAGGTACGATATTGAATTGGGCCCATATGCCTTAAAAGAGAATCCCCATGTAAGGCCTGAACCAATTCCAATTATCTACATCTCATGATCCTACCTTCTACCCTATATGGGACTAAATTACCAACTCCATTGTCATCCACATTTTAAGCGCTCAACCAAAAATGAGATACGATCCAACAATCTCCACCTTAGCTCATTTTTGCTAGCCGAACAACCATAGCACACCCCCACTACCTTTGCTCGTTCCCGCTAGCCGAGCACCCTTAGCAGACCCCGGGTAACTTCTACTCATTTTTGCTAATCGAACAACCTTAGCACACTCTGGCTACCTTTGTTCGTTCCCGCTAATCGAGCACCTAGGAGATCCAACATATTATCATCTTGATCTGTTCGACCAAAGAACCAAAGCTGACACGTTCATCCATACCACCTTTGTGTGCCAACCACAACGTCTTTCTCTACCTTGGACTCATCAGATCTACCTTTAAAGCCAAATTATATAGTTGATGCTCCTACTCCACCTTGAGAAGAGCCTGTATAATCCATGAACCTTCAATACCATCTGTGTTGAACCAATTAGAGCCACTCAAACCAGCCCATAATCTTGGGCTCTGATACCATGTATTGGAAACACATGCGCTCTAATACCACGTATTGGACGAACAATGGAAGAAGTGCTTGCCAACCCACCTGAGATGACCAAAACCAATCTACGAACACCAAGCATAGATAAAGACAAGTATATGGTGGTGACTATATCACCTGGACAAATCATAACCTTTATAACTCAGATAAAATTACAAGATTGCAAAAAAGTAATGTTGAAACCCTTTGCTCTAATAGGTTCAACCCCCTCACCACACTCAAGAAGAAAAGTAGAAGATTATAATTGAAATTACTCACCAACCCGTATAATCTCCCTAACCGAAGTTGACGACTCAACGATTAGATCTCCTTCTTCCTTCTATCTTGGATGGCAAAGTCCTAAGAGCAAAGTACAGTCTCTCTTTTAGATTTCCTGTGGCTGAGCACCCCGAATCTCTAACTTATGCTTCTCATTTATGACTCCACCCTCCTACCTATTTATAGGATTAGAAACCTATTTTAGGGTTAGAAAACCCTAAAAATAGCCAACCATAAGATCCAGTCGTCCACTAGCATCCAACGATCCAAAATATAACATAAAAACTCCAAAATTCGAGCAGCCGCAGCCGACACCGAACTCGAAATGAGTTCGGTTCAATGGTTCTGGAATACCACACCAAGTTTGGCCCAAACTCGGCCAGGGACCAAGTTCAGACCGAACTCTGCAACCTTCAGCTGACTTGATTCCCAATAATCTCCCCCTCCAATCTGATGAGAGGTGTTGGCTCCATGGCTCCTCAACTGGACTGTATGTCTTTCATCCCACGACAGGCTCCCCCATGCCACTGATCTTCGATCCCCTGAGTTACTTTGCATCTTTCGTCATCTCCAGCTCCTCGACCGTCATATCGATGCTATCGGCCATGTGTAGCACCTCCTGCACCACTGGGATCCTGTCGATATCAATAATATGACCAAGACCGAAGTCCATGACGATTAGTCTCACTATAAGTCTTGGCTGCCTATTTTCGACTTTCGTCTTCCACCAAAATATGTTAACATTTCGACGAGCTTCTTCACCCTTGGCTGACCCAACCAAGCGGACGGTACGATTCTTTCAAGATCCGAACTCCTGAATCTACCCACCTTCATGTTCGAACTTGAAGCTCCCACATACATATGTGTCCTTGAGCAGATCATCATGCACTGTGCATCCGTCGATGACCCACAACTTCTCATGAACTATGTGAATAATGATGCTCTTATCTCAGATTAAGTTTGCTGCAAACCTTGATCTCCTCCCTGACCTCGAACTACTGAAACCAATGTTGCTTCATGAAGCTTTAGCAAACCACCCATTGTTAAAACCGGATTCGTGAAACAACCCCCACCGGAAGACCAACCAGCTGTTATGGGACCGACAGAATGACCCTCAATATTTGACTCATCACCATTCGTCGCTTTGTCTCAACAAATCGAATCCTCTTTCTCAAAGTATCTCGAAGCCCCTCCAAGATAAGTTTTCGATGATCCACCTCCTGTCGAATACCCCTCGAGCCTTCATCCGGTGTCTATGGCCTACATGTACACCTCAATGACTTGAGCTTGTACATGCCATAACACAAATCTTCTCGAGCCAGCTGTTGGGCACCCTTCATAAGCATCCAATCTTTGTCTCCAAATAAAATATGACAGTCATCATCCGCCAACCTTCCTACCGAAACCAAGTTACTCGGTACATGTCGTATATCCTTGAGAATGAGCTTCTCACCAAGATCCGTTGTAAAGTGCACATCACCGATGCCTACAACTGCAGCCATCCCCTTGTTGTCCATCTTTACACGTCCAAACCTGCCACTGCAGTATGACGTAAAAATCTTCCTATATGGAGTGGCATGATACTACGCTCGCATGTCTATGACCTAGTCATCTGCATGACAGATGCCATAAGGTTCCTCTGCGTCTGTTACTGCGATGATGATATCTTCCATAGCCTTGAGATTCTTCTGATCATTCTTGCCTTTGGCCTCTCAGCTTTGAGCTTCATGTAGTTCCTCTAGATATGACCCATTTTGCCACAGTGATAGCATCCCTCCTTGTGGTCCACAATTACAAGATCTTGTAAACCCCCTGATTTTTTTAATTTTTTTAAAAACAATTTTACACAATTTTCTGAAATTTTTTGGGATTAAAATTAAGGTATTTTGTAATTAAATGATTTTTAAATAAGGTTAATTAATATTAAAATATTATGAAAATAATATTTTCTGGTGTAAAATGAAAAACTAGACATATGGTAATTTTTTGGGAATTTATTGGACCCCGAAAATATTTTTAAAGACCTAGAAACTAATTAATAATTAAACCAAAATAAATCCTAAAATTGAACCCGGTTTATTTTAAATAAACCAAACCGACCGGAACTAACCCGTAGTAAACCGAACCGAACCAAACCCAGCTCTTAACGGGTCGGGTCGGATCCGAATTGAACCCGACCCGGACCCGTTAACCCGGTCGAAACCCTAAATCCTAATCCTAACCGACTTTACTGTTTCGGCCACCTATATATCCCCCTCGAAACCCTCACTCCGCCGGCCAAAACCCTAATCTCCTCCGCCCAGAACCCGCAGAGCCCCTGCTCCGATCACCCCCGGCCGCCCTAGCCCGCTGCCTCGCCTTCCTCCTCCAGAACTTCCTCTCCCGACGAACCCCCACAGCCCTCGACCACCACTCGTCGTCCTTTGTCCGTCCCTGACCCGCAGCGCCCCGCTCGACCCGAACCCCGGCCGCCCAGTCCCGTCTTCCTCCTCCGCCTCGACCGAGCAGCAGCAGCCGCTGGTCTCCTCGCGGCGCCTCCACCTCGCTGTCTTCACTCCGGCGGCGCTGTCCTCCTCCGGCGACGCCCTGAGCCGCCACGGCGAAGCTCCGACGAGTCTCTGCCTGAACTCTGACCCGGACACGGCAGAACCCGGATACAGCAGCACTGTGCAGTTGTGTCGTGTCGCCTCGCGGACACGAAGAAACCCCGTTCTACGTAGCTCCATTCAGGTAACCCGTTCTCTCTCTCCTCGTTGCTCCATTTTTTGTTTTGCCAGTTGTGACGTGTAGGCTGTGTAACCCTCTCGATGCCCGTACAACCCGCTCGGTGCGTCGCATCCTGTGGCGATCGCGAACTGCGATCCAAAAACAGGAAAAATAATACCCTATTTTCCTCCGGAACTGAGTGCACCCCGCCAAACGGGACGACTTGGTAATGCGCGGTCTTCACCAAAAGGTGCACGCCATTGATACAGACGTGCGGGATTTCACAGAAGTTGATTTGGATGTGCGTGCACACCGAAATCAACGCGTATCCGTCGACAACGCCTCGTATCCGCCCGTTCTGGAATATGTTGTAACTTTGTGTACACACGTCAGATCAAAACAAAACTTGCGCCATCGGACTCGTAGAAATACGCTGGTCCTGTGACCCAAGTTTGGTTCGATTCTGAGAACGTTGACAAAATTGTGTATCGTGGGCCCCACGGCTCCACTTGATGGGCAATTTTGTGATCGGCTCATCGGAATCCAATTCTGGAAGTTCCGTTGGGTTCATATCATCGTTATGGACTTGTTGACACTAAGTTTGATGAATTTGGAGACCATTAGTTCTGACACATTTTTTGGTGCGAATCGGGCCACATGTGGACCCCTCTTTGACCAGAAACTGTCATTTTTGTCCATATGTCCAAATTGGACTTAAGGACAGACGTTTCTAGCTATTTGATATTTTTTAAACCTGTTGGTGATGTTTATTACATCTTTTGGAGGAGTACCTGCAGAATCCACTGATACCGGGACAGCTGTTGGTATTCAAACCCCAGGCAAGTGTACCTTGCCATATTTTCAGTATATTGATTCATATTATTCTCTTATTTTACTCCTGTGATTGTTGTACATGCTCCAACCTAGGATTGTGTGACTTACTTAGCGTCCGAATAATATTCGGGTGCCAACACCGTACGCGGAGTTGTGTAACGTCACCTAGAGATGGATATCGTGACCCCTTTACATTCTCGTGCTTGCATTATCAAGTACGTTATACCCAGGACACCTGACACTATTCATGAGACAGAATCTTCTTGAAATATTCAAGGTAATTCTGTGTAGGTTGCAGGATTTTGATATAGACATTATATTCATAGATATCATATGACTTGTTGCATTAGCTATTATCTCGCGTGACATGGACATGAGACGTTATGGACATGAGATGTGTGGTTACATTGGGTGGGAAGAGACACATAGGCTACAGGTTGTTTTATATATATTTATTATTATTGTGAGGCCGTAGACTCTACAGCAGAGCTAGGCACATTACGTGTTATTACTACTACCGGCTCCCCGATACAGAGCTTGTAGCGGTCTCAGCCTGAGTACTAGTGATGCTCTCACTTGCATTTCACATAGATGGTTACATATTTACCCTGTTTATTTTACTTACTATTGTACTGCATTTATTTTGCTTGTATTATTTTGTACCTTGCTATGTCCCCTGAGGACCTGGATCTGGATTATGTCCCTAGGATTTGCAGACGAGATCTATCCCGAGGTATACGGGACAACAGCAGGAGCAGAAGTTGATATAGGAGCTGTACCGACTTTCGAGGACGAGGTGTTGGCTGAAGACTTTTTTTGAGTATCTGTGTTTCATACTCAGTATCTACTTTATTCAGACATTTATGTTTTGGTCTGTTGAACCATTGTATCAGATTTATATCGGGTTGTTCCCCGAAGTACTTTGTTGAGACTGGTGGTTGCTTTACATTTCTTATTATTGTTGATCATATTTATCTTCTATGGATGAGATTAGTTGTGGCATGTTGTAGTCGACTTTATTTTATAGCTTAAGTACGCCCTGATGGATCCATTAAATTGGGTTTGCCCATCAGTGTGTGCTGCTGGCCATTGCCACGTGTCTAGTTCCTCGAGATTTTGGGATTGGGGCATGACATGGTTTTTGTGGTGGCCCATGTAGGTCTATGACTAAATCGTTCAGTTTCAACTTAGGGATCAAGCAAGCCTGCACTAAGGATAGGATAAGTTATAGGATCTCATCCATTGTTTGAATCATTTTTGAACTCTATATCGAATTCAAATTAATTACTTGATTTGCATCCTGTGTTGATTCCTCTGTGCGTTCTTATAGTTTATCTTTTTGGATGCAGAGTAATGGATCCAAGAAACGGAGATGAGGATCCCTTGGATACGCCACACGATGCTGTGGTCACCTATAAAGATGGAGTGACACCAAAGAGTAAAGGACAATGTTCTCAAGGCGATCAAGCCGGCCAGCCTAATTTTAGGTTCCGGCGTGATGACATCCCACCTCCGCCACAGTTCACCCCACCTATGCCTGTTTTTCTACCAGGGCAAGCCATGGACGGGCAGCAGATATTCCAGATATTTTATGCAATGTTGCAAGCCCAACAGCAGGTTCAATAAGAGGCTCAGCGTCATGAGGCAGAGTATTTGAGAACTAGCCTAGTAACCGTATTGGAGCAGGCGAACCCACCAGCTAGGCGACCAGCTACGGGATCTATCACTGATTTCCGCCAGCTGAAGCCTCGTACCTTTTCTGGCAAGGAGGGGCCAACTGAAGTTCACGAGTGGCTCACGAACACACAACACCAGTTGGAAGCAGCTGAACTTCCGAGGGAGAAATGGATGACTGCTGTCAGGATGCAGTTGACTGACAATGCACATCATTGGTGGCTATCAGAAGAGAGGAGGCTCGGACAGGACCGAGTCACTTGGGAAGAGTTCTCCAGACTCTTCCAAGAGATGTATATCCCAGCTGTTGCTCAGTCGGAACTCAGAGACAAGTTCAACCGCTTATCCAAGGTGATATGTCGGTAGAAGAGTACAATGCTGAATTCATTCGCCTGAGTTGCTTCACCCCTTCTCTAATTCCTACCGAAGAAGAGAAGGCGGAGAAGTTCTTTGACGGGCTCAAGTTTGAGCTCCAGAGGTTGATTGGATATGTTGTACCTACATCATATACCGACGTCCTTGCTGCAGCACGACGCATGGAGCGTGTCACTAGAAGGGAGTCAAGTCTGAAGCGGCCATTCACATCAGCACCATCCAGGGCATCACAGGGGGATTCTGCAAAATGACCCCAGAGGAGTCTACCAGAGAGAGCAGCACCGAGGGCCATATCTTCCTACTTGTCATTATTGTGGCAAGGTCGGCCACATTAAGAGGGAGTGTAGACGCAAGTTGGGATAATGCCTAATTTGAGGATCCAACCAGCATACAGCCAAAGACTGCTCTGAATGCAGAGAGGGAGCACCGAGACTAGCTTTACCTGCACCAAGGCCAGCGTATCCAGCATTAGGAGCATCACAGACGGGAGTTGGAGGAGTCAGACCACCAGCTCCAGGAGGATATCAGCAGAGGCCACCATTGGCACCATAGGCAGCACTATTTCAGCAGGCTCGGCAGCAGAGAGGTCCAGCTCAGGGACGAGGACAAGCATTTGCATTGGCTGTTAAGGAGAAAGCCACAATAATGACAAGTAGGAAGAGATATGGCCCTCGGTGCTGCTCTCTCTGGTAGACTCCTCTGGGGTCATTTTGCAGAATCCCCCTGTGATGCCCTGGATGGTGCTGATGTGAATGACCGCTTCTGACTTGACTCCCTTCTAGTGACACGCTCTATGCGTCGTGCTGCAGCAAGGACGTCGGTATACGATATAGGTACAACATATAGCAGCTATCTTAGTAGCTTCATTACCTGCTGTAGCTTTATTTGATTCTGGAGTATCGCATTCATTTATAGCAGCTAGCTTCGTAGCCACCCATAGAGTAGCTACCGCACCCCTTCCAAAGACTAAGAGAATATTTACGGGAGGTGGAATTATCCCAGTTAGTGACGTCTATAGATCTTGTTCGATAGTAGTCTGTGGAAGAGAGATGCGAGCTCAATTTTTGATCTTTTTCATGCCTGATTATGATGTTGTACTTGGTATGGATTGGTTAAGTCAGTACCACGTGACCCGAGATTGCTGACTTGGATGGGTTATATTTAGACCGCCTGGACATCCAGAGTTTGAGTTTCTTCGGGGAGTTGTAGAGCAAGGTGTTCAGCCTACTCTTAGGGTACTATCTGTAGAAGGGGAGTCAGGTTACCCAAGAGTCATATCAGAGTTTGTGGATGTATTTCCTGACGATCTTTCAGGTTTACCACCTGATCGGGAAATACAATTCACAATAGACTTAACTTTAGGAGCAGAGCTTATCACTTCATCAGTATATCGGCTAGCACCTACGAAATTGGTGGAATTGAAGGAACAAGTTGATGATCTTCTGGAGAAGGGTTTTATTCGGCCCAGTGTTTTACCTTGGAGAGCACCCATACTATTTGTACCAAAGAATAATGGAACAGTACGCATGTGCATTGATTATAGGGCACTAAACGCTGTGACCATTAAGAACCGGTATCCCTTACCACGCATTGATGACTTATTCGATCAATTGAGTAGTGCTAGGGTATTCTCAAAGATTGACCTTAGATCTGGTTATCACTAGATTAGAGTGAGGAAGGAGAATATACCAAAGACAACCTTCAGGACCAAGTATGGACATATGAGTTCTTAGTAATGCCGTTTGGTTTAACCAACGTGCCAGCTGTATTCATGAGTTTGATGAATAGAGTTTTTCATCAGTACTTGGACAAATTTGTGGTTGTATTTATTGATAATATTCTAGTATATTCCAAGAGCCACGAAGAGCACGAGGAGCATCTTAGAATTATGCTAGAGACATTGAGGCAGGAGAAGTTGTATGCCAAACTCAGTAAATGTGAGTTTTGTATGGATAAGGTGCCTTTCTTGGGATATATTATCTCAGGAGAAGGACTTTCAGTTGATTCGGAGAAGGTTGCTGCAATAAAAACTTGGCCTACACCTATATCAGTTACAGAAGTGAGAAGTTTTCTCGGACTTGCTGGATATTACCGGAGGTTCGTAGAAAATTTCTCAAGAATTGTGGAGCCTATGATGAAGTTGACACGTAAGGACCAGGAGTTTGCATGGACGGAAGATTGCCAGAAAACCTTTGAAGAATTGAAGAGGCGATTGACAACAGCACATGTCTTGACTCTTCCTTCAGGGTCAGGAGGTTTTGTTGTTTACAGTGATGCGTCAGGTAGTGGACTAGGATGTGTTTTGATGCAACATGTCAAAGTTATCACTTATGCATCGAGACAGTTGAAGGTCCATGAGAAGAACTATCCAACGCACAATCTTGAGCTAGCTGCAGTAATATTTGCACTGAAGATTTGGAGGCACTATCTGTATGGAGAAAAGGTAGAAATTTTTACTGATCACAAGAGTCTGAAGTATGTATATACTCAGAAGGAGCTCAACATGAGACAGAGACATTGGCTTGAGTTGATGGTAGACTTTGATATAGATCTGCAGTATCACCCGGAAAAGGCGAATATCGTGGCAGACGCACTCAGCAGGAAGCCCACGGCTTATTTCTTGACGATGCAGTCCCAACTATTGAAAGATCTACAGGAGCTCCAGATAAAGGTTGTTTTACCAAGACATAGTGGCTTGCTGGCTAATCTCGAAGTTAAGTCATCACTTGTGGAAAGGATTAAAGAGGCATTGCCCACTGATGCTAGATTTCGAAGACTTAAAGAGAAGACAGAAGCAGGCATGCAAACGGGAGTTCGCGTACATGAGGACGGGACATTGAGGTGCAAAAATCACCTGTATGTTCCAAATGGAGAATTAAGACAGGAATTAATGACTGAAGCACATAGCTCTATGTACTCTATTCATCCAGGAGCAACAAAGATGTACCGAGATTTAAGGTAGTATTATTGGTAGCATGGAATGAAGAGGGAGATTGCACGATTTGTGGTAAAATGTTTAGTCTGTCAGCAAGTAAAGGCCGAGCATCAAAGGACTGTGGGTATGTTGCAGCCGCTTCCCATACCAAAATGGAAGTGGAAACATATTACTATAGATTTTGTCACAGGATTTCCAAGAAGCCCCAGTGGAAAAGATGCGGTATGGGTTATCGTAGATCGACTCACTAAATTAGCATACTTCTTGCCATTTAGAGTTGGACAGTCCATGGAGGTATTAGCCGACATGTATATACGACAAATCGTAAGATTACATGGAGTGCCAGTTAGTATTGTGTTGGATCATGATTCAAGATTTACATCTCATTTTTGGTGAAGCATGTAAGAGAGTCTTGGCACCCGACTCAAATTTAGCACTGCCTACCATCCACAGACAGATGGTCAATTGGAGCGCACGATTTAGATCTTGGAGGATATGCTGTGATCGTGTATGCTAGACTTTGGAGGGTCTTGGGAAGATCATTTGCACTTGGTGGAGTTCTTTTACAATAACAGTTATCAGGCAAGCATCCAGATGGCACCATTCAAGGTGTTGTACGGTAGAAAGTGCAGATCGCCGATATGCTGGAGTGACGTTGGTGAGTGTTAAATACTGGGCCCAGAGTTGGTAATACAGACAGTGGAGAAGGTAAAACAAATTCAGAATCATCTTCGTACAACTCAGGACAGACAGAAGCATTGGGCTGATACACACAGACGTCCCCTGGAGTTCAAAGAAGGAGAGCGCGTATTCTTGAGGATTTTACCCACTCGAGGTACTATTAGATTTGGGAGCAGAGGCAAGTTGAGCCCAAGGTACATCGGCCATTTGATATTCTGGAGCGCATTGGTGAGGTGGCGTATCGTCTTGAATTACCTCTATCCTTAGAGGGAGTGCATGATGTATTCCATGTCTTACAGCTGAGAAGGTACGTGACTGACCCAAGTTACGTAGTCGATCATTCTGAGATCGCAGTGGGCCCTAGCCTGAGATATGAAGAACAACCATTTGGCATACTCGACATCAGTGTGAAGACACTGCGAGGACAGACAATTAGACTGGTTCGTATAGCTTGGAAACATCACTCTCCTGGCGAATCTACCTGGGAACGGGAGGATATCATGCGCCAGCGTTATCCTCACTTATTCGCAGATGCAGGTATAACCTAAGCATTCTTAAAATTTCCCTAGTTCTTTTCCTTTAGTAGTTTATTCTTTGATTGCAAGGACGCAATCCTCTTAAGGGGGTAGATTGTAAACCCCCTAATTTTTTTAATTTTTTAAAAACAATTTTACACAATTTACTGAAATTTTCTAGGATTAAAACTAAGGTATTTTATAATTAAATAATTTTTAAATGAGGTTAATTAATATTAAAATATTATAAAAATAATATTTTCTGGTGTAAAATAAAAAACTAGACATAGGGTAATTTTTTGGGAATTTATTGGACCCCGAAAATATTTTTAAAGACCTAAAAACTAATTAATAATTAAACCAAAATAAACCCTGAAATTGAACCCAGTTTATTTTAAATAAACCAAACTGACCCGAACCAAAATGCAGTAAACCGAATCGAACCAAACCCTGCTCTTAACGGGTCGGGTCGGATCCGAATTGAACCCGACCCGGACCCGTTAACCCGGCCGAAACCCTAAATCCTAATCCTAACCGACTTTACTATTTCGGCCACCTATATATCCCCCTCGAAACCCTCGCTCCGCCGGCCGAAACCCTAATCTCCTCCGCCCAGAACCTGCAGAGCCCCCGCTCCGATCACCCCCGGCCGCCCTAGCCCGCTGCCTCGCCTGCCTCCTCCAGAACTTCCTCTCCCGACGAACCCCCACAGCCCTCGACCACCACCGCCTGAACCCTAACCTATCCGCCTTCCCCCTCCACCATCTCTCCCGACGAACCCCCACAGCCCTCGACCACCACTCGTCGTCCTCCGCCCATCCTCGATCCGCAGTGCCCCGCTCGACACAAACCTCGGCCGCCCAGTCCCGTCTTCCTCTTCCGCTTCGACCGAGCAACAGCAGCCGCTGGTCTCCCCGCGGCGCCTCCACCTCGCAGTCTTCGCTCTGGCGGCGCTGTCCTCCTCCGGCGATGCCCTGAGCCGCCATGGCGAAGCTCCGGTGAGTCTCCGCCTGAACTCTTACCCGGACACGGCAGAACCCGGACACAGCAGCATTGTGCAGTTGTGTCGTGTCGCCTCGCGGACACGAAGAAACCCCGTTTTACGTAGCCCCGTTCAGGTAACCCATTCTCTCTCCTCGTTACTCCATTTTCTGTTCCGTCAGTTGTGACGCGTAGGCTATGTAACCCTCTCGATGTCCGTGCAACCCTCTCGCTGCGTCGCGTCCTGTGGCGATCGCGAACCGCGATCCAAAAACAGGAAAAAAAATACCTCATTTTCCCCCGGAACTGAGTGCGCCCCGCCAAACGGGATGACTTGGTCGTGCGCGGTCTTCACCAAAAGGTGTACGCCGTTGATACGGACGTGCGGGATTTCACAAAAGTTGATTTGGATGTACGTGCACACCAAAATCAACGCGTATCCGCCGACAACGCCCCGTATCCGCCCATTCTGGAACATATTGTAACTTTGTGTACACATATTGGATCGAAACAAAACTTGTGCCATCGGACTCGTAGTAATACGCTGGTCCTGTGACCCAAGTTTGGTTTGATTTTGAGAACGTTGATAAAATCGCGTATCGTGGGCCCCACGGCTCCACTTGACGAGCGATTTTGCGATCGGCTCATCGGAATCTAATTTTGGAAGTTCCGTTGGGTTCGTATCATCGTTCTGGACTTATTGACACTAAGTTTGAGGAATTTAGAGACCATTAGTTCTGACACATTTTTTGGTGCGAATCGGGCCACATGTGGACCCCGCTTTTACCAGAAACTGTTATTTTTGCCCCTATGTCAAAATTGGACTTAAGGACAAGCGTTTCTAGCTATTTGATATTTTCTAAACTTGTTGGTGATATTTATTACAGCTTTTGGAGGAGTACCTGCAGAATCCACTGATACAGGGACCGTTGTTGGTATTCAAACCCCAGGCAAGTGTACATTGCCATATTTGCAGTATATTGATTCATACTATTCTCTTATTTTACTCCTATGGTTGTTGTACATGATCCAACCTATGATCGTGTGACTTACTTAGCGTCCGAATAATATTCGGGTGCTAACACCGTACGCGGAGTTGTGTAACGTCACCTAGAGATGGATATCGTGACCTCTTTACATTCTCGTGCTTGCATTATCAAGTATGTTATACCCAGGACACCTGACACTATTCACGAGAAAGAATTTTTTTGAAACATTCAAGGTGATTCTGTGTAGGTTGCAGGATTTTGACATAGATATTATATTCATAGATATCATATGACTTGTTGCATTAGCTATGATCTCGCGTGACATGGACATGAGACGTTATGGAGATGAGACGTGTGGTTACATTGGGAGGGGAGAGACACACAGGCTAAAGGCTATTTTATATATATTTATTATTATTGTGAGGTCGTAGACTCTACAGCAGAACTAGGCATATTACATGTTATTACTGCTACTGGCTCACCGACACAAAGCTTGTAGTGGTCTCAGCCTGAGTACTAGTGATGCTCTCACTTGTATTTCACATAGATGGTTACATATTTACCCTGCTTATTTCACTTACTATTGCACTACATTTATTTTGGCTTGTATTACTTTATACCTTGCTATGTCCCCTGAGGACCTGGATCCGAATTATGTCCCCAGGATTTGCAGACGAGATCTACCCCGAGGTATACGGAACAGCAGCAGGAGCAGGAGTTGATACAGGAGCTGTACTGACTTCCGAGGATGAGGTATTGGCTGAAGACTTTTCCTGAGTATCTGTGTTTCATACTCAGTATCTACTTTATTCAGACATTTATGTTTTGGTTTGTTGAACCATTGTATCAGATTTATATCGGGTTATTCCCCAAAGTACTTTGTTGAGACTGGTGGTTGCTTTACATTTCTTATTGCTGTTGATCATATTTATCTTCTATGGATGAGATTAGTTGTGGCATGTTGTAGTAGACTTTATTTTACAGCTTAAGTATGCCCTGATGGATCCATTAAATTGGGTTTGTCCATTAGTATGTGCTGCTGGCCATTGCCACGTGTCTAGTCCTCGAGATTTTAGGACTGGGGCGTGACAGATCCCGAGAACTCCCACATGTCCTCGCTTGTGAGTTGGGTCTTCCCTTCCCATAGAAAGCCACCAAAGCATACTCCTGTGATGATTCCACTTGCTTAGTCGGATCTCCTCGTTCAACAAGCTACTTTTGACTACCTATATCGTGACAACTCCATCAAAAGTAGAGTTGCTTACCGACACCACCAACGTCTCCCAGCTTACCTGCAGAGAACTCAAAAGCAGAAGGGCCTGAAGCTCATCCTCCATCAATATCTTTATCTCAGACAGCTGATTGATGATGCCCTAAACCTCGTTCAGATGTTGTGCCACTGGTGCACCCTCCGTGTACTTCGGGCTGATTAGTTGGCGAATAAAAAATGCCTTATTGTCAGTCGTCTTCCTTTCGTATAACGAATGCAGCTTCTCCCATAATGCTTTTACAGAATTCTCCATAGACATATGGTAAAACACCGAGTCATCCAGCCATTGGTAGATGAATCCAACAACCTTCTGATCCAGTCGTTTCCAATCATCAATACCTTTGTTTGTCGGCTTTGCGCTATCGCCCTCCAACTGACCATGCAAGTCCTTGCACCAGAGTAGATCCTCCATTATTGGCTTCCAAATCATCCAGTTTTCCCCTGTGAGGGTGATCATATGATATTCATCTGCTCCGTAGACATAGTTGCACCTTCCCTCTCGAGAAAAACCTGGCTTTGATATCACTTGTTGGGAACGCGGTATAACCCGAACCAGAGTTGGCCCATAAGGTACGATATTTGATTGGGCCCATATGCCTTAAAAGAGAATTTTCATGTAAGACCTAAACCAATTTCAATTATCTACACCTCATGATCCTACCTCCTACCCGATATGGGACTAAATTACCAACTCCAATGTCATCCACCTTTTGAGCACTCAACCAGAAACAAGATACAATCCAATACTATTCGGAGGTAAGAAGAAGCGACACAACATAACATGGAAGTAAAGAACATAATGGCATAAGAAAATAAGCTCTTTATTGATATTCAAGAAGTGTTACAAGCGACGCTTGGCCAAGATTACAATTCGCTCAAGTTCTCCCTCTCTCAATTACAATGACATTATTCCATACATTATATCCCTTTATACAAAAGTATCTCAAAATATCTCGATACGCCTTAAGGCATCGACTCCAAATTTCAGGCTCCTAAGGATGAGGCTATGATATCGCTTCTAAGGACGATCCAGTACCTGCAAACAGAACTAGTGGGGGGTCAGCACTTTGGAGAAAGTATCATTAAGTATAAAAGCAACGAACAGAAGCAACACTCTCTAAAACCAACATTAAATAAGCATGTGATAAAATATTATATTACTAGTTATTTTGCTATTTTTATATAGGTTTATTTCATGCAGTACAGGATCAGAGTCAGTTTACTTCTTTCAAAAACATATCTTTAAAAATAGTTTGCACATTCAATACATTCAAGCATACAGTAGGGGCAGTGTTCTATAATGCAGTGCCCATCATGTATCGTGAGCCATATCATTAACTCTTAGGAACATAAGCTATCTCTAGTGGACTATTCATCTCAATTCAAGGTAGCAGTAACATATACATGAAAAACAAAAAAAGTCTTATGAGCAGTTCGATAAGAAACATAAACAATAACTAGTGATCACTTATACAATGATTTTTACCCTCGGCCGGATGGTTATCCCTGCAACAAACATACAAGTTAGCAACAATTTTCATATATGAATAAAGTTCTATTCTGCAAGAAGGCTAACCTAGCATGCGCCATAACTATATGATTGTCCCTGAGTATTGGATCCCCGGAATTAGCAGTTGGAACATACAATCCTATCCCACTAATGACAGATCGGCTAATAGCTGCTAAGACACATGGTTGCTCTATACTAAAATATGCTTAAAATAGCAGTCAGGACTTATGGTTCAGTAGTACACTAATAGCCATACCCTCCCATAAATAATGACTTTTAGCCTCAGGGTGTCCAGATCTCTCCTAGGTCGGACAATCCCCAGTGCCCCAGGAACCGCTTGAGAGATAAACCTTATGCACAAGTTGTCGAACCAATGCATGTATAAAATTCTATCAGATAAAGACTATATGATGCACATGTCCAGAAATAAGCATAAATTTTAATCAAGCGATAAAGCCATTAGCTCTTCAATCTTTTCTTTTCAATCAAGTGATAGGTTCGATCATTTTTTCTTTTAAATCAATCGATAGGTTCAATAGCACACAGTACGAGTTATTCATAAAATTCTATGTTTAGCAGTTCGATATAAGGAAACATACAAGCAGAACATATTATAAGCGAGCACAATAATGATTCTTATAAATCTAGCATTCAATTTATATCTCTTGTATTCTAAGCATGTAATTCTACCTTACCATAGCAATAAAACATAGTATGTTTAACAAAACTTTCTACTCTACTCCTTAGCATGGCAGGGGTTTATTCTAACTTTAGCATACAAGAATGAACAAGTTTATGACATCTTATTACTCTTCTTATTAGCATGGCAATGGTTTGTTTGATAGCTGTGTCCGTGTGATAGCTGTGTCCGTGTAACTTAGCATGTAATATTCTATTATTTTACTTAGTATGGCAAGGTTCTTTTCAATGACAATCATTACAGGTTCTCTAGTTAAGCATACAGGTTCTCGTTCTATCATTCTCATGTGAACATTCTCTACTTAGCAACAAGCATTAAAAACTCAGATTCATTATTAAGGCATGCAAGGATCAGAGAATTAAGTATTGCCTACTCACCCAGATCAATCATCTTATGTTTTGAACGGGAAACTCTTCGAGAAGGCTTTCGCTCAAGCCAGCAAAGCGATATCTTTTATACATAGTATCATTGTGGAGCAGGGCACTACATACTTATCCACCAAGAAAAGTTTCGTCCTCGAAACTCAAAGAGAAACTTTTGATATCCAGAGCAACGATAGTCCTCATCCCTCGCCATCCTCAATCAAAAAATCTAGCAATCATAACTTAATAAAACTCTAGCAATCAGAAATCAGAAATCACATCTTTCAAGCAATAAAATAATCCAAAAAAAATTTGCCGGCATCTTTGAGAATATTTACGGATTCATTGTTTGGAACGCTTATTGCAACAACGATATTAAGTGGCAAGAAAATATCTTGAGTTGAAGCGAAGCTATAAAATGGCCAAGGATCGAGTTACTCTGATACCATTATGTCATGCCCCATTCTCGTAAGGGTCCAATCGTACTCGCTTAGTAACTTGTGGAATCGATCATCCTCGTATGGACATAATATCGTACAAGCCTAATTACGCTTGCACAAGGCCAAGGCTTGAACAAGGATAAAATAAGCTATTCAGAGATAAGAAGTAGCGGCACAACATAGCAGAAAAGTAAAGAACACAATGGCATAAGAAAATAAGCTTTTTATTGATATTCAAGAAGTATTACAAGCAGCACTTGGCCGAGATTATAATTCGCTCAAGCTCTCTCTCTCTCTCTCTCTATTATGATGACATCATTCCATATATTATATCCTTTTATATAAAATTATCTCAAACCATCTTTATACGCCTCAAGGCAGCGACTCCAGATTTTAGGCTCCTGAGGATGAGGCTATGTTATTGCTTCTACGGATGATCCAGTACCTACGAATAGAACTGGTGGAGGGTCAGCACTTTGGAGAAAGTATTGGTGAGTATAAAAACAATAAACAAAAGCAACAATCTCTAAAACCAACACTAAGTTAGCATATGATAAAATATTATATTACTAGCGATCTTGCTACTTTTACCTAGGTTCATTTCATGCAGTACAGGATCAAAGTGTGTTTACTTCTTTTGAAAATATACCTTTGAAAATAGTTTGTACATTCAATACATTCAAGCATACAGTAGGGGCAGTATTCTTTCGTTCAGTGTGCAGCATGTATTGTGAGCCATATCATTAACTCTTAGGAACATAAGCTATCTCTACTGGACTATTCATCTCAATTCAAGACAGCAGTAACATATACATGCAAAAAAAAAAGTTTTATGAATAAACAATAACTAGTGATCACTTATACAGTGATTCTTACCCTCGACCGGACAGTTATTTCTATAACAGATATATAAGTTATCAATAATTTGCATATATGAATAAAGTTCTATTCTCTGTTCTTTTATGCCTCAAATAGTTAGGTATGCAAAAAGGCTAACCTAGCATGCGCCCTAACTATATGATGGCCCCTGAGTATTAGATCCCCGGGATTAGAAGTTGGGACATTCAAGTCCATCTCACTAATAACAGATCGAATAATAGCTGCTGAGACACTTGGTTGCTCTGTTCTAAAATATGCTCAAAATAGCAGCCGAGATCCATGGTTCAATACTAAACTAATAGCCACACCCTCCCGTAGATAAGGACTTCTAGCCTTAGGGTGTCCAGATCTATCCCAGGCCGAATAATCTACAGTACCCCAGGAACTGCTCGAGAGATAAACCTTGTGCACAAGTTGTCAGACCAATACATGGATGCAATTTTATCAGATAAAGACTGTATGATGCACATGTCTAGAAACAAGCAGAGTTTTTAATCAAGCGATAGAGCAATTAGCTCTTCAATCTCTTCTATTCAATCAAACGATAGGTTCAATCTTCTTTTCTTTTCAATTGATCGATAGATTCAATAGCACACAGTACGAGTTATTCATACAATTCTATCTTTAGCAGTTCGATATAAGAAAATAGGCAAGCAGAATATAATACAAGCGAGCACGATATCGATTCTTATAAATCTAGCATTTAATTTCTTTACCTTGTATTCTAAGCATATAATTCTACCTTACCATAGCAATGAAATATAGTATGTTCAAGCAAACTTTATACTCTACTCCTTAACATGGCAGGGGTTCATTCTAACTTTAGCATACAAGAATGGACAAGTTTAGGACAACTTATTACTCTTCTTATTAGCATGGCAATGGTTCGTTTGATAGTTGTGTCCGTGTAACTTAGTATGCAATATTCTATTCTTTTACTTAGCATGGCAAGGTTCTTTTAAATGACAAACATTACAAGTTCTCTAGTTAAGTATACATGTTCTCGTCCTATAATTCTCATACGAACATTCTCTACATAGCAACAACCATTAAAAACTCAGATTCATTATTAAGGCGTACAAGGATCAGAGAATAAAGTTTCGTCCACTCACCCAGATCAATCGTCTTGTGTTTCGATCGAAGAACTCTTCGAGAAGGCTTTCGCTTGAGCCAGCAAAGCGATATCTCTTGTACATAGTATTTTCACGGAGTGGGGCACTACATACTTACCTACGGAGAAAAGTTTTATCCTCGAAACTCAAGAAGAAACTTTCGATATCTAGAGCAGCGATATCCCTCATCTCTCTCCATCCTTAATCAAAAACTCTAGCAATCAAAACTTAATAAAACTCTCACAATCAGAAATCACATTTCTCAAGCAATACAATAATCCAGAAAACTTTTACCGGCATCTTTGAGAATATTTAAGGATTCATTGTTTGGAACGCTTATTGCAGCAATAATATCAAGTGAAAAGGAAATATATTGAGTTGAAGCGAAGCAATAAAATGGCCAAGGATCGAGTTGCTTTAATACCATTATGTCATGCCCCATTTTCGTAAGGGGTCGATTGTTCTCGCTTAGCGCCTTTCGGAACCGATCATCCTCGCATGAGCATGATACCGTGCAAGCCTAAGTTGCACTTGCACAAGGGCAAGGCTTGAACAAGAAAAAAATAAGCTATTCAGAGATAAGAAGCAGCGGCACAACGTAGCAAAAAAATAAAGAACACAATATCATAAGAAAATATGCTCTTTATTGATATTCAAGAAGTGTTACAAGCGGCGCTTGGCAGAGATTACAATTCTCTCAAGCTATATCGTTCGATTACGATGACATTATTCCATATATTATATCCCTTTATACAAAAGTATCTCAAACCATCTCAATATGCCTCAAGACATCGACTCCAAGTTTTAGGCTCCTGAGGATGAGGCTATGCTATCACTTCTATGGATGATCCAGTACCTACGAATATAATTGGTGGGGGATCAGCACTTTAAGAAAGTATAGGTGAGTATAAAAATAATGAACAGAAGCAACACTCTCTAAAACAACAACTAAGTAAGCATATGATAAAATATTACATTACTAGTGATATTGCTACTTTTACCTAGGTTCACTTTATGTAGTACATGATTAGAGTCAGTTTACTTCTTTCAAAAATATATCTTTGAAAATAGTTTGTACATTCAATACATTCAAGCATACAGTAAGGGCAGTGTTCTATTACGCAGTGTGCATCTTGTATCGGAGCCATATCATTAACTCTTAGGAACATAAGCTATCTCTAGTGGACTATTCATCTCAATTCAAGGCAGCAGTAACATATAAATGCAAAACAAAAAATTCTTATGAGCAGTTTGATAAGAAACATAAACAATAACTAGTGATCACTTATACAGTGATTCTTACCCTCGGCTGGACGGTTATTCCTGTAACAGATGTACAAGTTAGCAACAATTTTTATACATGAATAAAGTTTTATTCCCTATTCGTCCCTGCATCAAACAGTTAAGTATGCAAGAAGGCTAACCTAGCATGCGCCCTAACTATATGATGGCCCCTGAGTGTTGGATCCCCGGGATTAGCAGTTGGGACGTACAAGCCCATCTCACTAATGACAGATCGACAAATAGCTGCTGAGACACATGGTTGCTCTGCACTAAAATATGCTCAAAATAGCAACCGGGACTCATGGTTTAGCACTAAACTAATAGCCACACCCTTCCGTAAATATGGACTTCTAGCCTCAGGATGTCTAGATCTCTCCCAAGCCGAACAATTTCCAGTACCCCAGGAACCGCTCGAGAGATAAACCTTGTTCACAAGTTGTCAGACCAATACATTGATACAATTCTATCAGATAAAGACTAAATGATGCACGTATCCAGAAACAAGCAGATTTTTCAATCAAGCGATAGAGCCATTAGCTCTTCAATATCTTCTATTCAATCAAGTGATAGGTTCAATATTCTTTTCTTTTCAATCGATCGATAGGTTCAATAGCACACAATAAGAGTTATTCATACAATTCTATCTTTAGCAGTTCGATATAAAAAAATAGGCAAACAAAAAATATTATAAGCGAGCATGATAACGATTCTTATAAATCTAGCATTCAATTTCTATCTCTTGTATTCTAAGCATGTAATTCTACCTTACCATAATAATGAAACAGAGCATGTTCAAGCAAACTTTCTACTCTACTCCTTAGCATGGCAGGGGTTCATTCTAACTTTAGCATACAAGAATGGACAAGTTTATGACATCTTATTAATCTTCTTATTAGCATGACAATAGTTTATTTGATAGCTGTGTCCATGTAACTTAGCATGCAATGTTATATTCTTTTACTTAGCATGGCATGGTTCTTTTCAATGACAAACATTACAAGTTCTCTAGTTAAGCATATATGTTCTTGTTCTATCATTCTCATGTGAACATTCTCTACTTAACAACAAGCATTAAAAACTCAGATTCATTATTAAGGCGTGCAAAGATTAGAGAATGAAGTTCTACCCACTCACCCAGATTATTCGTCTTGTGTTTCGATCGAAAAACTCTCCAAAAAGGCTTTCGCTCAAGCCAGAAAAGCGATTTCTCTTGTGTATAGTGTCATCGCGGAGTAGGGCACTACATACTTACCCACCGAGAAAAGTTTCATCCTCGAAACTCAAGGACAAACTTTTGATATCCAGAGCAGTAATAGTCCTCATCCTTCGCCATCCTCAATCAAAAACTCTAGTAATCAGAACTCAATAAAACTCTAGCATTCAAAAATCAGAAATCACAAATCACAAATCTCAAGGAATAAAATAATCCAGAAAACTTTTGCCGCTATCTTTGAGAATATTTACGAATTTATTGTATGGAACGCTTATTGCGACAACGATATCAAGTGGCAAGGAAATATCTTGAGTTGAAGTGAAGCAATAAAATTGCCAAGGATCGAGTTGCTCTGATACCATTATATCATGCCCTGTTCCCGTAAGGGGCCGATCGTCCTCACTTAGTGCCTTGCAGAACCGATCATCCTCGTATTGGTATGTTGCTATGCAAGCCTAAGTTACCCTTGCACAAGGATAAGGCTTGAATAAGGACAAAATAAGCTATTCAGAGATAAGAAGCAGCGACACAACATAGCTGAAAAGTAAAGAATACAATGACATAAGAAAATAAGCTCTTTATTGATATTCAAGAAGTGTTACAAGCGATGGTTGGCCAAGATTACAATTCGCTTAATCTCTCTCTCTCTCTCTCTCTCTCGATTACGATGACATTGTTCCATACATTATATCACTATATACAAAAGCATCGTAAACCATCTCGATACGCCTCAAGGCATCGACTCCAAATTTTAGGCAATTGAGGATGAGGATGAGGCTATGCTATCGCTTCTTCTGACAATCCAGTATCAACGAATAGAACTGGTGAGGGGTCAGTACTTTGGAGAAAGTATCGGTGAGTATAAAAATAACGAATATAAGCAATACTCTCTAAAACCAACACTAAGTAAGCATGTGATAAAATATTATATTACTAGTGATCTTGCTACTTTTACCTAGGTTTATTTCATGCAGTACATGATTAGAGTTAGTTTACTTCTTTCAAAAATATATCTTTGAAATAGTTTGCACATTCAATACATTCAAGCATACAGTAGGAACAGTGTTCTATCGTGCAGTGCGCAACATGTATCGTGAGCCATATCATTAATCTTAGGAACATAAGCTATCTCTAGTAGACTATTCATCTCAATTCAATGCTGCAGTAACATATACATGCAAAACAGAAAAGTTGTATGAGTAGTTCGATAAGAAACATAAATAATAACTAGTGATCACTTATAAAGTGATTCTTACCCTCGATCGGGCGGTTATTCCTTCAACAGACATACAAGTTAGCAAAAAATTGTATATATGAATAAAGTTTTATATCCTTTTCGTCCCTGTATCAAACTGTTAGGTATGCAAGAAGGCTAACCTAGCATGCGCCATAACTATATAATAGCCCCCGAGTATTGGATCATCGAGATTAGCAGTTGGGACGTACAAGCCCATCTAACTAATGATATATCAGCTAATAGCTGCTGAGACACATGATTTCTCTGTATTAAAATACAGTCAAAATAATAGCGGGACTCATGGTTCAATACTGTCACGCCCAGTCCCAAAATATGTAGGACTAGGAATATGTAAGCATGCCAGCCGTATGTATATGGAGACTCCAATATATGAAAACCATAACACATATGTTACGCTATATTATGAAAAATAATTCATAAGTGGTATATAGTTGTCACAAGTCACAGGGCATAACTAAATCTCATCCATAAAAATAATAAAGAAATAAATGATCAAATATGTCAATGAACCAAATATGAACTAGTCGAGAAGAACTAATTATTGGATGGAGACAAATCTACTACCAAACTAGAATATGAAAAAAATATAGTAAGTACATCATCTAATGATCCAAGAGGCTTGAAGGGAAGATCTCCTCGAAAGAGAATGGAGTAGCAAGTCATGATCCGTGCTCCTGTGAATAGTCATGATCGTCTACACCTGAAAAGAGAGCAGGTCCTCAGAGGGACGTAACAAGATACATAGAAGCATGCCAATAAAGTACTGAAAATAAACATCCAAAGAGTCATCTAACCGCCTACGTGAATGCACTTTAAGAACAACTTTCTAACACATGGGCTATCTGGCTAAAATAGGATTAACATGATTCTCTCAGAGAATCAGGGGCCTAAAAAGCATGACGTCTTTTGAACGTCAGAGGCCGCCTGTAGATAATATAGGGGTCATCATACCACGCATCTCCAACGGAGCGTGCGGGTTACAGAAAAAAAGTGCAAAGGAGCCCAAATACCTTACTTATTGTTCTTCCCACCCCATGCTCTATTCTTGCCATATCCATGACATGATGATATCTCTAATAACTACCAAGGCTTCTAATTATGCAAATTCTATCAGCAGTTATCCCCATCCGTCGTAAGTCCCACACGTACCGGTGGCCAGTCGAATACTTAAGTTCGTGTCCTACATGAGACTCACACTCATGTAACAACTGTGTCACGGTCAATGAAACATAAGAATACCTCATAATAATAGGGTGGTCTCATAAAACTAGGTCAACATGCATAATATATAATAAAGAGAAAATATGATGCCACCGTCGTTGCACCCAAGTTATTCTTGGACGTGCAGTTTATATAGTAGTTAAAATATATAAACTAAATGACAGAAATAAAATACATGCACCATATGGAATGTAAATTATAGTACAATGGCAAGGTATACTTGCTTGGCAAGAAAGCTGTGTAATATAAACGTCCATGTGTCAAGTACTGAGGATCAAAAACTATGACCTCCAAATGAACATCTCCGGATGCTGAAATAAATATCACCAATATTCCCAAAATTAGCGAGATAGCTAAAAAATACTATCCTTTCGTCCAATTTGGACACAGGGGCAAAACGGTAAAGGTCAAAGCGGGTTCACATGTTGGCCCACTTTGCACCAAAATGCGTGCCAGAGTAAAGATCTCTAAATGGGACAAATTATAGGTCAAATAAATTTTAAACGACGATATGAACTCAACGGTATATCCAATTTTGGATTCCGGTGAGCTGATCATAAATTCGCCCTTCAAGTCAAACCGTAGGGCCCGCAAATATGCGGCTCGATCAATTATCTCAGAATCGCGTAAAACTTGGGTTACAGGACCAGTGTGATACTACGAATCCAATGGCACAATTTTTGTCGTATTCTGACGAGCGTACACAAAGTGGGATGGTGGTTTGCAAAAGTCGCAATATAGAAACTTTTTACAGATACGGGTTAATTTCGACACACATACATATCTGAATCAACTTCCGCAAAATCTCACACGTTAGGATATACCATACGCTCCTTTCAGTTAAATTAGTATATGATAAGGCGGTCTCGATTGGTGGGACGCACTCCGTATAACAAAATTTTGGTTTTAAAATACCAAGTTTTTGGTCGTATTGGAGGTCAAATAATTTAACAAATAAAATAAATTAATAAAAACTAAAAGAACAGTAAAATTCTTGGTTATATTGAGAAGAAAACCTTTCAATTAGATTTTAAAAATATTAAATGGGTTGGTGGCAAATTGGGCATGAACATGGGGGTTTTGGGTCAAAATTCTGGACTATTTTTGGTCAGTCTTTCGGCCATTTTCTAGTCAAGTTTTCGACCAATTCAGGACATGAAAACTCGTCCCGCTTGAAAAAAAATCCTAGAGGGTTAGGTTGTGATCATATACGGATAAACCGCTCGAGAAAACAATCAAAGATGAGAGAGATACATCACCTTGAAGAGAGGGATGTCGAGGATGTGCTGCTGCACTGTGCGCGCGCGCGCGCGGCCCACGGCTGCTGCTGCGGCGGTCGCCGGCGGTCGCATGGGTCAGGGCTGAGGTTGGGGTAAAGGAGGAGAGATTATGGTTTGGGTTTGGATTTCGGTTTATATATATATATATATATATATATATATATATATATATATATATATAGTTCAAAAGAGAGAGAGGGGTCTGGGTATAAGGGGTTTCTAGTTCGCGGGCTGAAGGGGTGTCGTGGGTTTGCTGGGTAGTTTAGGTGTAGGTTTAGTTATAGGAATTAGTTTAGGTTAGGTTTTATATTAGGTTTTGCTTTACTTTTTCTTTTTCTTTTCCTTTTTATTTATTATTATTATTATTATCATCATTATCATTATTATTATTATTATTATTATTATTATTATTATTATTATTATTATTAACTATATATATATATATATATATATATTTATTTATTTATTTACTTATATAGATGAGGTAAAAAAATATTCAAAAATAATATTTGCACACAAAATAAATTCTAGAAAATTTTACTTTGTAAAGCTTTTATTAAAAATACTACACCCAAAATATTTTATAAAAATATTTTATAATTAATAATTAGATATTTTTCTAGTTATATAAATTAAATAACTGTATTATCTAATTAACTAAGTAAATAACTAAATAGTTATCGAACAAAATAGGATAATAGTAAATAATATGCAATCTTACAAAAAGAGAATTTGTCTAATTTGGCATAGAGAATTATGGGATGCTAATTGTAGGAAGTTGTGATAGAAAAATAATCACAAATAAATTATATATATAAAATATCTAAATATTTAACACTTAATCTATGGTTGTTATACTAATGTCATACTAATACCAAGGGATCGAATTTTTGTGCCACGAAAAGATCCTACAGGTAGTGTCTCCTGTATATGCTACTTCCTATGATGGACGATATAGATTTTAGGACTATCCTATATCATTAATGTCTAAACCACGATGAAGTATCCTAATATAATCATTGGATTCTTAATTGATTTAAAAAATAATCTAAAACAAATACAAGAAATACAAAATATACACAAGATACTTTTTTTTTGGGTAAGGGGGTTTACAAATACTACACTAATAGCCACACCCTCCAAAAAATAAGGACTAGTCTCAGGTTGTCCAGATCTCTCCTTAGTCGAACGATCCCCAGTGCCCCAGGAACCGCTCGAAAGATAAAATTTGTGCACAAGTTTTCAGACCAATGTATGGATGCAATTCTATCAGATAAAGACTATATGATGCACATGTCCAGAAATAAGCAGAGTTTTCAATCAAGCGATAGATCCATTAGCTCTTCAATATCTTTTATTCAATCAAGTGATAGGTTTAATCTTCTTTTCTTTTCAATCGATTGATAGGTTCAATAGCACATGGTACGAATTATTCATACAATTCTATCTTTAGTAGTTCGATATAAGAAAACAGGCAAGCAAAACATATTATAAGCAAGCATAATAACGATTCTTATAAATCTTGCTTTTTAATTTCTATCTCTTGTATTCTAAGCATATAATTCTACCTTACCATAGCAATAAAATAGAGCATGTTCAACCAAACTTTCTACTCTACTCCTTAGCATGGCAGGGGTTTATTCTAACTTTAGCATACAAGAATGAATAAGTTTATGACATCTTATTACTCTTCTTATTATCATGACAATGGTTCGTTTGATAGTTGTATCCATGTAACTTAGCATACAATATTTTATTCTTTTACTTAGCATGGCAAGGTTCTTTTTAATGATAAGCATTACAAGTTCTCTAGTTAAACATACATGTTCTCGTTCTAATATTCTTATCGAACATTCTCTACTTAGCAACAAGCATTAAAAACTCAGATTCATTGTTAAGGTGTGCAAGAATCAGAGAATTAAGTTCTGCACACTCACCAAGATCAATTGTCTTATGTTTCGATCAGAAAACTCTTCGAGAAAGCCTCCGCTCGAGCCCGCAAAGCGATATCTCTTGTACATAGTACTATCGTGGAGTGGGGCACTACATAGGATGCGAGGATTGTACCCTTGGTGACCCTAATACTGAAGAAATGAGAGATCATATAGGTACACTGTCACCCTCACATTTTTAATTAAGGGTAGTTTGGTAACTGATACGAGAAATTTATTTTTAGGAGAATTATATTTAATATTGTGCATGAGTAATTAATTATTGTTGTATTATTTATTATTTGATTAGATGTAGTATTTATTTTTAGACTTGTGTAGTGGACCTAACCTATTTTATTAGATGCATGAACCCAACCTTTGGATGAGTTTAGTTAAGCCCATGAATTAGGCCCATGGATTAGGAGGTTGGATTAATTAGTAAAACCATTAGACTAGAACCTTTCCCCTTAATTAATTTCTTCATGAGAGGCCCCAAGGGGTATTTAGGACATTATACATTGCTTAGAGAGGGGTTTATGATCAGCCATAATTAGGAGGAGAGAGAGTGCTCTTATTTTATTTCTTTCCCAAATTTCTAGATCTACTTTTCCCTCTTCCAATTTTCCTCCATTCTTCCATCAATTCTCCACTAATTTTTCACAAATCTCTTTCTAAATTAATCATTAAGGCTTCTACACCAAGGATCTATAAGAAGAAAGCAAGGAACAAGGAAGAGGAGGCTAAGATCTACAAGGAGAGGAGCTACTTTGTATTTAGAGACTTTTCATTGGGATTCCATCTCCCAATAGGTACAATTCAATTTTTCTCCTTCTATTAGACTCTAGATCTGAGATTTTACCATAAGAAACTAACCCATATGCATAGGCTACCCATAGGATTTGGTTTTGGGACAATCGGAGACCTACGGTGGAAGTTACGTGCATTTTGGTGCCAATTTTGGGAGAATTCCGAGATTGGCACATGTTGTATTTGTCAATTGATCAATTAGACCAAATTGACATATGATTGTTTGTTTGTGACTAGTGTCGTATCCATAATTGGATACGTGTAGGTCGTATCTCGTCAATTTGACGAAACAGATTAATTTTTAGGGGTTTTTCTTCGACCACGGGGCCTTATGCATATCACATTATGACACGAACACGTAAACACACTAATTATAATACTATTGTTCATAATTTATGTATTGGACTTATTCGTGACCTCCGGGATATGTTTGGTTGTAAGTTGGGGCCGTATCGCAAGCGTATCATAGAAAAGTGTGATATGGGTACGATGCGCCCTATGTGTTTGATATTTTGTTTTTCTCTTTATACGTGCATGTGTATTTATATATGTATAAGCTATCTATATATTTTATAGAGTATATAATAGTGTATATTGAGTTATGTTTATGTGTGTGTGCCTATATGTATATCTAATAGTGAAGGTTGATATATATAATAGAGTGTGTATGTATATATGTTCAGGTAGATATGTATATATATATACTTAGGTGTGTAAGTGTTGTTTTGAGTGTAGTGTGTGAATATCTATATGTGTGCTTGAGTGAGTGAGAGGGACTCGACATTTTAGTGTAGAGCAGCTCGAGGGGCGGTCAAATTTAGTCATCCCACTATAGTTTGCAGCAAGGCATTCACTACCTTGAAGCCACAGTAGGATCGGGCTACAGGTTTTACTGTGCAGTTCTGCACATGGGTGCTGTATAGGGGATTTCAGCTCTGTGCAGCTCAAGGAGATGTAAGCAGCAGTCTACAGAGGACCCGAGCAGCGAGTACTCGAGACTTGACAGCCTTGAACAACCAGTGTTCATGCAGCTGGAATTTCACAACAGAGTACCACTGCGTAACAGCTAGGTTCAGGATTTGGCGAAAGGATCAGTAGCAAGATAGGGGCTTGACAGTGTGGAGGTTCCCGTAAAATCAGGCACTGCACAGTAGCTGGACAGTGCATAAAGTTTTATACTGTGCAGCGAGCACAGTTCCTAAAAATTCTTTCTGTGCTGTACAAAGAGAAGAGGGGACAGCCAACTACTCGGGGAGCAGTGCACTGAAGGATGCATTATGCATCAAGGGATTAAGTTTAGTCAACTGAAGGTATCAGGCTCCCACTGTGTAGATTACCTAGAACAGCACGAGCAACAAGAGGGAATCGAGCCACAGCAGTGCTAACAGCAGCACAAATTAGCAGGGCACTATGCAGAGTATCTGCACAGTTGCAGTTTTTGATACGCAATGTACAGTGCTCTGCAGTAAGAGAGTTTAGCAAGTAGCAGGCATGTATCACTGCACAGAGGTGATCAGTATGCTTTACTGTACACAGCAGATGGGAGTCTTCACTGCAGTCTCGAGCAAAACTAGTGCATTCAACAGGGAAGCATGCAAGAGTAGTATAATCTAGCAGTGATCCATATATGTGCAGCCTCGTGCACAAGCAGCAAACAACAGAGGGAGCTTCTCGAGCAAAGCCAATTGCACTATGCAGGTAGTATCAACAGCAAATTCAATAAAGCTTTCATTTACTATAGTAAGATGTGTCAACAGCAGAGAGTATCAGTCGTATCAGTGTTCAATTGAAGGAAGACTTAGGGTAACAACAAATCCAGCAAGGAGAGTGCAGTGGTAATACTACACAACAGCCAATTTTAGGGAATAAGCAACTAGTACAGTACTTCAGTAGCAATATGCTCGTGCTGCTTACCGAGGGATGTGTAGCTGCACAGTGTAGAAGTGTGAGCTCGAGCACCCTGCAGCAACACTACAGTAGAAAATGGGAGTATCAGCTCACGCACAGTCAGGTCATAGCAAGTATTTCAGTTCAGCAGTAGAAGTAGCAGTCACTGAAGGGTGCGAGCTACTACATCACATTAAGAAGAAGATACTGTGTAGTATCCAACTGCATAGTCCACGTATCAGTACTGTGAAGTATCCTACTTCACAGTGGCGGCTAAAAGGAGGTACATCCATTCATCCAACATCAAGGGGTAGCTAGTGAGTTTAGTGGATAGTGGTCAGTGAGTTTAGTAAGGGTTCAACTAGTTAAATTAGTTTAGCTAAGTAGTTATTAGTAGCTTAGTTAGTTTGGTATAATGGTTATGTATATAGTTATATTGTTCCTTAATTAGTTATATATATATATATATATATATATATATATATATATATATATATATATATATATATATATATATATATACCTACTAGTAAGATTATTATATATCTATGTATATAAATTATTGGCCAAGTGACCATAGGTAGTATTACATAAAGTATTGCATGGGTTAGTTAGATAGATATGTGTTGTTAGTATTAGTAGTTAGTAGTTTCATAGCTAGTATATAGGTTAACATGTTAGTTTAGTTGTATTGAATTATTAGTTAATAGGTTATGTATGGTATTAGTATATTATATAATTTATCGTTATTTAGGAGGGATGATCTATATTTTAGCTATAATATGGAGGTTTTGGATTACCTCGGGAGACCAAGGTATTGAGTTTGGGTATCGCGATAGGTGCGAGATGCATTGGTGCATGGCCAAGGTATCCTATTTCAATTGTTTTGATATGGTATGATCATATTTGACTTGACTACATATATAAAACCTTATTTTCATATTAGAAACTTGCGTATCTTGGGATATGACTCTTTGAGTGCTTTATTGTATCTTAGTTTAGCCGGTATAGATTAGTTTTATAGTGTATCGACTTAGTGACTTAGTGTTAGACGCTTGCAACCTAGATTTTATCGGTTTGACTTATAAATGGCTTTATGACTTACATGTTGACTATTTTAACTTAATTTTATTCCAACACCTTATATTAATGCAATATTCCATATATAGGTTTGTGTGACACCAGTTGAGACACAGTTTGACATTTATTGCTGGGACGACAGGCGAGTACATTCTCTGATAGTTTCTATTATTTGATAATTACTATAATACAAGTATTTAGAAATATTTTACATGACTCTTGACACATTTGGTATACGGACTAGTATACACATGGATCCGTCATGGGATATTATATATATATTGTCCATTGTTCTTCGTATTCTCAATGTTTAACTTAGATAATGTTTCGTGTTCAATGGTTCAATGTTTAACTTAGACAATGTTCAATGTTTAATGTTCAATATTTTGTGTTCAATGTTTATTGTTTATATGGCCTTGAGTATCTTGTATCATAATGTGTCATGGTTGGATCCATTTTACTAGTTGGGGAAAAGGAGAAGTATTAGCTAGGTATATGATCAAATCCTAGACAACGTTCAATGTTTAACTTAGACAATGTTTATCCAACGTTAAAGTAGACAATGTTCACCCAAGCCGATCATATATCTATCTAGTATTTCAATCACTTAGCATAGTTACTATTCTTTACCATTTTCTAGTTCATTATTTTATTCTATTGTCTCGTTCTATTCATTGTAATCAGAGTTTACCATATTATTCATTGTTTACCTGCTCATCCACTATAGTTGATATTGTTCATTATTTTTTGTCTTGTATTATATTCTCTATTTCTGCTTATAGTCATTATCAATTAATTAGAACTTCTATTGGGTTGTACTTCGCTCTATTCCTGACTGAAAAATATTTTTCAGATTAGTGGTTAGAGAGGATGTGTCCCACTCACTATGGACCGACAGATGGAGTGTCACCCGAGGATAGCGTCAGAGACTAAGGCCTTTTTGATTTCCATACCTTGTAGTAGTTATTTCTATTTTAGACATTAGTTTATATTATTGTTTGAGATCTGGAGCTGTGTTTAGTTTGGAGATGGTTATGTGATGTATTGAGACTTGTATTTCGTATTCTTTCTATTCCATATCGTGCGTACATCTTCTTTTAGTTTTATATACGATTGAGTATTATTTGGTATTGAGATGGCATAGCAGTACTTTATATGCATTGTGTGAAATATTGGATAGTATAGTAGACCAGGACAGTATTCTACCGCCGATTCTGTGGCGTAGGCTGGACGTACCCATGTACTCGTACCCCTATACCGGGTGCGGGTCATGACACATTTTTAGTGGTAGCCCATGCAGGTCAGGCTTCGCAAGTTGTGCGATGTCATGGTAGTAAAATGACTTAGTTGTACTACTGTGAGCCTACGATAGGATAGGATATAGGATACTAGGCTGAGAGGGATACTCAATCACAACTAGGAAATGATTCCAACATAATTGTATCTTGTCATCTTCATTCTGAATATCGCTTTCCTTAAAAAAATTTGTCCTTACTTGATGATATCGTATCTTGCTCAATATTGATTCCTTATTTTTGAATCTATCTTCAGAATGTCGTCGAAGACGCATTTTCAGCGCTCAGGCGCAATGTCAGCATGATCTATCACTTTATCACCCTTGAGGACAGCACCCTCAGATGATGGTCCAGTACCTACATTCAGGAGGTCAACTTCACCAGTCTAGGTGGGTGTATCTGCAGCAGCTTTCGGAGGTGCTCCACCTCCAGTACCGAGGACAGGACAGATAGTTTTCGAGGATCTTCCACCTCCGCCACCAGCAGTTGATCAAACGCAGATGCTCACGCTCTTCCAATAGATGATGGAGGCGCAGTAGCAACAGTCCAAGGTCCTACGATAGAGCATGGAGAATGCTCACCAGATCGCGCTCGCAGTAGTTGAGATAGCTACCGTCCAGCCACAGACGGCACCAGCTCAGTTTATTTTGCATCAGCCAAGGCCTGGTACCATCATCGACTTCAAGAGGATGGACCCGAAGAACTTCAGGGGCACAGATGGAATTATCTATGCGGATGAGTGGATCGAGGACATCGAACGGAACCTGCGGTTGGCACAAATTTCAGAGATACTACAAATAGAGGCAGCGGGTTGTATGATGTTCGATATTGCTTTGACATGGTTTAGGATAGACCCAAGAATATCAGCGTCGGGAATTACTTGGAAAGCTTTCAAGGAGCTGTTGAAAGAGAAGTTCTTCTCGGATGTGGCTCAAAGTACTTTGGAGAGTCAATTTCAGAACCTCGTCCAAGGGAACTTGACGGTGGACGAGTATGCGGCAGAGTATTACAAATTGTGATGATTTATTGAGGGACAGAATCCTTGGGCCAGAGCTAAGAAGTTCAGGAAGGGACTGAACAGTGAGATTAAGTCTCATACTAATGGAGACCGTACCGCTATATTTGAGAAAATTTTGAGACATGCGTAGCAGGAGGAAGATGATTTGGAGTTTGTCTCCAAGGGGCCGAGAGACATCGGAGGAGCGAGTAGTGGGGTGGGCCCAGCAAAGCATACCCATTTTCAGCAACCGAGGGTATATCAGCATCAGAAGTACCTTGTGCCAGATAGGGCACCAGTTCAACAGATCCAACAGTTTTAGAAGCCAGTGCATCAGGCACCGCAACAGCCTTAGAGGCAGATTCAGTAGAATTTTTATTGTGCCTATTGTGGAAGGCATGGTCATGATTGGGAGAACTGTCGGAAGAGATTCAAACTATGCTTGTATTTTGGTTTCTCTGACCATCAGGTGAAGGAGTGTTCCAATAACCCGTATGGACCAGATCGCGACCAAAGAGGTCGAGCTAGGCCACCTGTGGTACCGCAGACTAATCAGCACCAACATAGAGGGCCACCCCAGCAGGGCGGGGCATTTGCAATGGTAGTCAGAGAGGATGGCAATTTATGTGATCAGTTAGTTAGTTTTATTCTGTTCATTTTTTTTCTATCTGTTGGTTGTGTGGTTAGTTAGTACCTTATAGACTGCTTACGTATTATTGTATAGTTAGTATACCATGTCAGAGACTACAAAAACTATGATGGACGGAGACCATAGTTAGTGATGTATGTTTAGTTTAGACTGGGGTTGACCTAGAGAGGGTTAAGATTTTCTTTAATTTCGAGCATGATTTTTTTAAGGTGGATAGGATTGTCACACTCACATTTCCAATTAAGGGTAGTTTGATAATTGATACGAGAAATTTATATTTAGGGGAATTGTATTTAATATTGTGCATGAGTAATTAATTATTATTATATTATTTATTATTTAATTAGATGTAGTATTTATTTTTAGACTTGTGTAGTGGACCTAACCTATTTTATTAGATGCATGAACCCAATATTTGGATGAGTTTAGTTGAGCCCATGAATTAGGCCCATGGATTAGGAGGTTGGATTAATTAGTAAAACTATTAGACTAGAACCTTCCCCCTTAATTAATTTCTTCATGAGAGGCCCCAAGGGGTATTAGAGAAATTATACATTGCTTGGAGAGGGGTTTATGACCAGCCATAATTAGGAGGAGAGAGAGTGCTCTCATTTTATTTCTTTCCCAAATTTCTAGATCTACTTTTCTCTATTCCAATTTCCCTCCATTCTCCCATCAATTCCACACCAATTCTTCACAAATTTCTTTCTAAATTCATTATTGAGGCTTCTACACCAAGGATCTACAAAAAGAAAGCAAGGAGCAAGAAAGAGGAGGCCAAGATCTACAAGGAGAGGAGCTACTTTGCATTTGGAGGCCAAGATCTATCTCCTAATAGGAACAACTCAGTTTTCCTCCTTCTATTAGACTCTAGATCTAAAAATTTTACCATCAAAAACTAACCCACATGCATAGGCTACCCATAGGATTTGGTTTTGGGACAATCGGAGACCTACGGTGGAAGTTACGTGCATTTTGGTGCCAATTTTGGGGAAATTCTGAGATTGGCACATGTTGTGTTTGTCAATTGATCAATTAGACCAAATTGACATATGATTGTTTATTTGTGACTAGTGTCATGTCCACAATTGGATACGTGTAGGCCGTATCTCGTCAATTTGATAAAATAGATTAATTTTGGGGGATTTTCCTCCGACACGGGGCCTTGTGCATATCATATTATGACACGGACACATAAACACACTAAATACTATACGTATTATTCATAATTTATGTATTGGACTTATTCGTGTCCTCCGGGATACGTTTGGTTGTGAGTTGGGGCCGTATCGCAAGCGTATCATAGAAAAGTGTGATATGGGTGTGATGCGCCCCATGTGTTTGATATTTTATTTTTCTCTTTATACGTGCATATGTATTTATCTATGTATAAGCTATCTATGTATTTTATAGAGTATATAATAGTGTATGTTGAGTTATGTACATGTGTGTGTGCCTATATGTATATCTAATAGTAAAGGTTGATATATAATAGAGTGTGTATGTATATATGTTCAGGTAGATATGTATATATATATACTTAGGTGTGTAAGTGTTGTTTTGAGTGTAGTGTGTGAATATCTATGTGTGTGCTTGAGTGAGTGAGAGAGACTCAACATTTTAGTGAAGAGCAGCTCGAGGGGCAATCAATTTCAGTCATCCCACTATAGTTTGCAGCAAGGCATTCAGTACCTTGAAGCCACAGCAGGATCGGGCTACAGGTTTTATTGTGCAGTTCTGCACATAGGTGGTGTACAGGGGATTTCATCTCTGTGCAGCTCAAGGAGATATAAGGAGCAAGTCTACAGAGGACCTGAGCAGTGAGTACTCAAGACTTGATAGCCTTGAACAACCAGTGTTCATGCAGCTAGAATTTCACAACAGAGTACCACTGCGTAACAACTAGGTTCAGTATTTGGTGAAGGGATCAGCAGCAAGATGGGGGCTCGACAGTGTAGAGGTTCCCGTGAAATCAGGCACTACACAGTGGCTGGACATTGAACATAGTTTTCCACTGTGCAGCGAGCACAGTTCCTGAAAATTCTTTCTGTATTGTGAAAAAAGAAGAGGGGGCATCCAACTACTCGGGGAGCAGTACACTGAAGGATGTATTGTGCATCAAGGGATTAAGTTCAGTCAACTGAAGGTATCGGGCTCCCACTGTGTAGATTACCTAGCACAGCACGAGCAACAAGAGGGAATTGAGCCACACAAGTGCTAGCAGCAGCACGAATCAGCTGGGCACTATGTAGAGTATCTGTACAGTTGTAGTTTTTGATACGCAATGTACAGTGCTCTACAGTAAGAGAGGTTAGCAAGTAGTAGGCATGTATCACTGCACAGAGGTGATCAGTGTGCTTTACAGTATACAGCAGAGGGGAGTCTTTATTGCAGTCTCGAGAAAAACTAGTACATTCAACAGGAAAGCATGCAAGAGTAGTATAATCTAGCAGTGATCCATATGTGTGCAGCCTCGTGTATAAGCAGCAAACAGCAAAGGAAGCCTCTCGAGCAAAGCCAATTGCACTGTGCAAGTAGTATCAGTAGTAAATTTAATGAAGCTTTCATTTACTGCAGTAAGATGTGTCAACAGCAGAGAGTATCAGTCGTATCCGTGTTCAATTGAAGGAAGACTCGGGGTAACAGCAAATCCAGCAAGGAGAGTGAAGTGGTAGTACTACACAATATCCAATTTTAGGGAATAAGCAACTAGTACAGTACTTCAGTAGCAGCATGCTCGTGCTGCTCACCGAGGGATGTGTAGTTGCACAGTGCAGCAGTGTGAGCTCGAGCACCCTGCAGCAATACTACAGTAGCAAATGGGAGTATCAGCTCACGTACAGTCAGGTCATAGCAAGTATTTTAGTTCAGCAGTAGAAGTAGTAGTCACTGAAGGGTGCGAGCTACTGCATCACAGTAAGAAGAAGATACTGTGTAGTATCCAACTGCACAGTCCACGTATCAGCACTGTGAAGTATCCTACTTCACAGTGGCGGCTAAAAGGAGGTGCATCTATTCATCCAACGGCAAGGGGGTAGCTAGTGAGTTTAGTGATTAGTGGTTTCAACTAGTTAAATTAGTTTAGCTATGTAGTTATTAGTAGCTTAGTTAGTTTGGTATAATGGTTATGTATATAGTTGTATTATTCCCTAATTAGTTAGATATATATATACCTACTAGTAAGATTATTATATATCTATGTATATAAATTATTGGCCAAGTGACCATAAGTAGTATTACATAAAGTATTGCATGGGTTAGTTAGATAGATATGTATTGTTAGTATTAGTAGTTAGTAGTTTCATAGCTAGTATATTGGTTAACATGTTAGTTTAGTTGTATTGAATTGTTAGTTAATAGGTTATGTATGGTATTAGTATATTATATAATTTATAGTTAGTTATGAGGGATGATCTATATTTTAGCTATAATATGGAGGTTTTGGATTACCTCGGGAGACCAAGGTATTAAGTTTGGGTATCGCGATAGGTGCGATACGCATTGGTGCAAGGCCAAGGTGTCCTATTTTAATTATTTTGATCTGGTATGATCATATTTGACTTGACTACATATATAAAACCTTATTTTCATATTAGAAACTTGCGTATCTTGGGATACGGCTCTTTGAGTGCTTTGTTGTATCTTAGTTTAGCCGGTATATATTAGTTTTATAGTGTATCGACTTAGTGACTTAGTGTTAGACGCTTGAAACTTAGATTTTATCGGTTTAACTTAGAAATGGCTTTATGACCTACATATTGACTAGTTTAACTTAATTTTATTCCAACACCTTGTATTAATGCAATATTCCATATATAGGTTTGTGTGACACCAGTTGAGACACAGTTTGACATTCATTGCTTTGACGACAGGCGAGTACATTCTCTGATAGTTTCTATTATTTGATAATTACTATAATGTAAGTATCTAGAAATATTTTACATGACTCTTGACATATTTGGTACACGGACTAGTATACACATGGATCAGTCATGGGATGTTATATATATATTGTTCATTGTTCTTCGTGTTCTCAATGTTTAACTTAGATAATATTTCGTGTTCAATGATTCAATGTTTAACTTAGACAAAGTTCAATATTCAATGTTCAATATTTAATGCTCAATGTTTCATGTTCAAGGTTTATTGTTTACATGACCTTGAGTATCTTGTATCACAACATGTCATGGTTGGATCCATTGTACTAGTTGGGGGAAAGGGGAAGTGTTAGCTAGGTATATGATCAAATTCTAGACAATGTTCAATGTTTAACTTAGACAATGTTTATCCAACGTTAAAGTAGACAATGTTCACCCAAGCTGATCATATATCTATCTAGTATTTCAATCACTTAGCATAGTTACTGTTCTTCACCATATTCTAGTTTATTATTTTATTCTATTGTCTCATTCTATTCATTGTAATCAGAGTTTACCATATTGTTCATTGGTTTACATGTTCATCCACTATAGTTGATATTGTTCATTATTTCTCGTCTTGTATTATATTCTCTATTTCTGCTTATAGTCATTATCAATTAATTGGAACTGCTATTGGGTTATACTTTGCTCCATTCCTGACTGTAAATTATTTTTCAGATGAATGGTTAGAGAGGATGTGTCCCACTGACTATGGACCGACAGATGGAGTGTCACCCGAGGATAGCGTCAGAGACTGAGGCCTTTTTTATTTCCATACCTTGTAGTAGTTATTTCTATTTTAGGCATTGGTTTATATTATTGTTTGAGATCTGGAGCTGTGTTTAGTTTGGAGATGGTTATGTGATGTATTGAGACTTGTATTTCGTATTCTTTCTATTCCATATCGTGCGTACATCTTCTTTTAGTTTTATATGCGATTAAGTATTATTTGGTATTGAGATGGCATGGCAGTACTTTATATGCATTGTGTAAAATATTGGATAGTATAGTAGACCAGGACAGTGTTCTACCGCCGATTCTGTGGCGTAGGCTGGACGTACCCATGTACTCGTACCCCTATACCGGGTGCGGGTCATGACACATTTTTAGTGGTAGCCCATGCAGGTCAGGCTTCGTAAGTTGTGCGATATCATAGTAGTAAAATGACTTAGTTGTACTACTGCGAGCCTACGATAGGATAGGATATAGGATACTAGGCTGAGAGGGATACTGAATCACAACTAGGAAATAATTCCAACATAATTGTATCTTGTCATCTTCATTCTGAATATCACTTTCCTTGAAAAATTTTGTCCTTACTTGATGATATCGTATCTTGCTCAATATTGATTCCTTATTTTTGAATCTATCTTCAGAATGCCGTCGAAGACGCATTTCTAGCGCTCAGGCACAATGTCAGCATGATCTGTCACTTTATCACCCTTGAGGACAGCACCCTCAGATGATGGTCCAGTACCTACATTCAGGAGGTCAGCTTCACCAGTCCAGGTGGGTGTATCTGCAGCAGCTTTCGGAGGTGCTCCACCTCCAGTACCTAGGACAGGGCAAACAGTTTCCGAGGATCTTCTACCTCTGCCACCTGCAGTTGATTAGACGCAGATGTTGCACTCTTCCAACAGATGATGGAGGCACAGCAATGACAGTCCGAGGTCCTACGACAGAGCATGGAGAATGCTCACCAGATCGTGCTCGCAGCAGTTGAGAGAGCTATCGCCCAGCCACAGACGACACCAGCTAGGTTTGAGGAAATTTTACGAGCACGATCTGGTGAGGGGATTATCAGTCAACAATGGTACCCGGCCTCGACTTCAAGAGGATGGGTCCGAAGGACTTTAGGGGCATAGAGGGGATTATCTATGCCGATGAGTGGATCGAGGACATCCAGCAGAACCTGTGGCTAGCACAGATTCCAGAGATGCTACAGATAGAGGCAGCGGGTTGTATGATGTTCGATATTGCTTTGACATGGTTCAGGACAGACCCAAGAATATCAGGTCAAAAATTACTTGGGAAGCTTTCAAGGAGCTGTTGAAAGAGAAGTTCTTCCCGGATGTGGCTCAAAGTACTTTGGAGAGTCAATTTTAGAACCTCGTCCAAGGGAACTTGACGGTGGACGAGTATGCAGCAGAGTATTGCCGATTGGGATAATTTATTGAGGAACAGAATCCTCGGGCCAGAGCAAGAAAGTTCAGGAAGGGACTGAACAGTGAGATTAAGTCTCATACTAATGGAGACCGTACCGCTACGTTTGAGGAAATTTTGAGACATGCGTAGCGGGCGAAAGATGATTTGGAGCTTGGCTCCAAGAGGCCGAGAGACATCGGAGAAGCGAGTAGTGGTGCGGGCCCAGCAAAGCGCACCCATTTTCAGCAACCGAGGGTATATCAGCATCAGAAGTACCTTGTGCCAGATAGGCACCAGCTCAACAGATCTAATAGTTTCAGAAGCCAGTGCATCAGGCACCACAACAGCCTCAGCGGCAGATTTAACAGACTTTTCATTGTGCCTATTGTTGAAGGCATGGTCATGATTGGGAGAACTGTCGAAAGAGACTCAGACTATGCTTATATTGTGGTTCCCCTGACCATCAGGTGAAGGAGTATTCCAATAAACCGTATGGACCAGATCGTGACCAGAGAGGTGGAGCTAGGCTACCTGTGGTAACACAGACTAATCAGCACCAACATAGAGAGCCACCCCAGCAGGGCGGGGCATTTGTAATGGCAGTCAGAGAGAATAACACAGTCAGAGAGAATGACATTTGCAATAGCTAGTTTTATTCTGTTTATTTTCTTTCCATCTGTTGGTTATATGGTTAGTTATTACCTTATAGACTGCTTGCGTGTTATTGTGTAATTAGTATACCCTGTCAGAGACTGCAAAAACTATGATGGATGGAGACCATAGTTAGTGATGTATGTTTAGTTTAGACTGGGGTTGACATAGAAAGGGTTACGATTTTCTTTAATTTCGAGCATGATTTTTTTTAAGGTGGGTAGGATTGTCACCCTCACATTCCCAATTAAGGGTAGTTTGGTAATTGATACAGGAAATTTATATTTAGGGGAATTGTATTTAATATTGTTCATTAGTAATTAATTATTATTGTATTATTTATTATTTGATTAGATGTAGTATTTATTTTTAGACTTGTGTAGTGGATCTAACCTATTTTATTAGATGCATGAACCCAACATTTGGATGAGTTTAGTTGAGCCCATGAATTAGGCCCATGGATTAGGAGGTTGGATTAATTAGTGAAACCATTAGACTAGAACCTTTCCCCTTAATTAATTTCTTCATGTGAGGCCCCAAGGGGTATTTGGGACATTATATATTGCTTGTAGAGGGGTTTATGATCAGCCATAATTAGGAGGAGAGAGAGTGCTCTCATTTTATTTTTTCCCTAAATTTTTAGATCCACTTTTCCCTCTTCCAATTTTTCTCCATTCTCCCATCAATTCTCCACCAATTCTTCACAAATCTCTTTCTAAATTTATTATTAAGATTTCTACATCAAGGATCTATAAGAAGGAAGCAAGGAACATGGAAGAGGAGGCCAAGATCTATAAGGAGAGGAGCTACTTTGCATTTGGAGACTTTTTATTAGGAATCCATCTCCCAATAGGTATAACTCAGTTTTCTCCCTTCTATTAGACTCTAGATATGAGATTTTACTATGAGAAACCAACCCACATGCATAGGCTACTCATAGGATTTGGTTTTGGGATAATCGGAGACCTACGGTAAAAGTTACGTGCATTTTGGTGCCAATTTTGGGGGAATTTCGAGATTGACACATGTTGTGTTTGTCAATTGATCAATTAGACCAAATTGACATATGATTGTTTGTTTGTAACTAGTATCGTATCCACAATTGGATACATGTAGGCTGTATCTCATCAATTTGACGAAACAAATTGATTTTGGGGGTTTTCCTCCGACACGGGGACTTGTGCATATCATATTGTGACATGGACACGTAGACATACTAATTACTATACGTATTATTCATAATTTATGTATTGGACTTATTCATGTTCTTCGGGATATGTTTGGTTGTGAGTTGGAGCCGTATCGCAAGCGTATCATAGAAAAGTGTGATATGGGTGCGATGCGCCCCATGTGTTTAATATTTTATTTTTCTCTTTATACATGCATGTGTATTTATATATGTATAAGATATCTATGTATTTTATAGAGTATATAATAGTGTATGTTGAGTTATGTATATGTGTGTGTGCCTCTATGTATATCTAATAGTGAAGGTTAATATATGTAATAGAGTGTGTATGTATATATGTTCAGGTAGATATGTATATATATACTTAGGTGTGTAAGTGTTGTTTTGAGTGTAGTGTGTGAATATCTATGTATGTGCTTGAGTGAGTGAGAGGGACTCAATATTTTAGTGAAGAGCAGCTCGAGGGCCAGTCAAATTCAGTCATCCTACTATAGTTTGCAGCACGGCATTCAGTACCTTGAAGCCACAGCAGGATCGGGCTACAGGTTTCACTGTGTAGTTCTGTGCATGGGTGGTGTGCAGGGGATTTCAGCTCTATGCAGTTCAAGGGAATGTAAGTAGCAAGTCTACAGAGGACCCGAGCAGCGAGTACTCGAGGCTTGACAGCCTTGAACAACTAGTGTTCATGCAGCTGGAATTTTACAACAGAGTACTACTATGTAACAGCTAGGTTCAGCATTTGGTGAAGGGGTCAGCAGCAAGATGGGGACTCGACAGTGTGGAGGTTCCCATGAAATTAGGCACTGCACAGTGGCTGGACAGTGCATACAGTTTTGCACTGTGCAGCGAGCACAGTTCCTGAAAATTCTTCCTGTGTTGTGCAAAGAGAAGAGGGGGGAGCCAACTACTTGGGTGCACTGAAGGATGCATTGTGCATCAAGGAATTAAGTTTAGTCAACTGAAGGTATCGATCTCCCACTATGCAGATTACCTAGCACAGCATGAACAACAAGAGGGAATCAACCCACAGCAGTGCTAGCAGCAGCACGAATCAGCCGGGCACTGTGCAGAGTATCTGCACAGTTATAGTTTTTGATACACAATGTACAGTACTCTACAGTAAGAGAGTTTAGCAAGTAGCAGGCATATATCACTGCACAGAGGTGATCAGTGTGCTTTACAGTACACAACAGAGGGGAGTCTTCATTGTAGTCTCGAGAAAAACTAGTGCATTCAACAGGGAAGCATGCAAGAGTAGTATAATCTAGCAGTGATCCATATGTGTGCAGCCTTGTGCACAAGCAGCAAATAGCAGAGGAAGCTTCTCGAGCAAAGCCAATTGCACTGTGCAGGTAGTAACAGCAGCAAATTCAATAAAGCTTTTATTTACTGCAGTAAGATGTGTCAACAGCAGAGAGTATCAGTCGTATTAGTGTTCAATTGAAGGAAGACTCGGGGTAACAGCAAATCCAGCAAGGAGAGTGCAGTGGTAGTACTACACAACAGCCAATTTCAGGGAATGAGCAACTAGTACAGTACTTCAGTAGCAGCATGCTCGTGCTGCTCACAGAGGGATGTGTAGCTACATAGTGCAACAGTATGAGCTCGAGCACCCTGTATCAACACTACAGTAGCAAATGGGAGTATCAGCTCACGCACAGTCAGGTCATAGCAAGTAGTTCAGTTTAGGAGTAGAAGTAGCAGTCACAGTAAGAAGAAGATACTGTGCAGTATCCAACTGCATAGTCCATGTATCAGCACTGTGAAGTATCCTACTTCACAGTGGTGGCTAAAAGGAGGTGTATCCATTCATCCAACAACAAGGGATAGCTAGTGAGTTTAGTGGATAGTGGTCAGTGAGTTTAGTAAGGGTTCAACTAGTTAAATTAGTTTAGCTAAGTAGTTATTAGTAGCTTAGTTAGTTTGGTATAATTGTTATGTATATAGTTACATTATTCCTTAATTAGTTTGATATATATATATATATATATATATATATATATATATATATATATATATATATATATATATATATATATATATATATACCTACTAGTAAGATTATTATATATCTATGTATATAAATTATTGGCCAAGTGACCATAGGTAGTATTACATAAAGTATTGCATGGGTTAGTTAGATAGATATGTGTTGTTAGTAGTTTCATAGCTAGTATATGGGTTAACATGTTAGTTTAGTTGTATTGAATTGTTAGTTAATAGGTTATGTATGGTATTAGTATATTATATAATTTATAGTTAGTTATGAGGGATGATCTATATTTTAGCTATAATATGGAGGTTTTGGATTACCTTGGGAGACCAAGGTATTGAGTTTGGGTATCAAGATAGGTGCGAGACGCATTGATGCATGGCCAAGGTGTCCTATTTTAATTGTTTTGATATGGTATGATCATATTTGACTTGACTACATATATAAATCCTTATTTTCATATTAGAAACTTGCGTATCTTGGGATACGGATCTTTAAGTGCTTTTTTGTATCTTAGTTTAGCTGGTATAGATTAGTTTTATAGTTTATCGACTTAGTGACTTAGTGTTAGACGCTTGCAACCAAGATTTCATCGGTTTGACTTAGAAATGACTTTATGACCTTCATGTTGACTAATTTAACTTAATTTTATTCCAACACCTTGTATTAATACAATATTCCATATATAAGTTTATGTGACACCAGTTGAGACACAGTTTGATATTCATTGCTTGGACGACAGACGAGTATATTCTCTGATAGTTTTCATTATTTGATAATTACTATAATGTAAGTATCTAGAAATATTTTACATGACTCTTGACACATTTGGTACACGGACTAGTATACACATGGATCAGTCATGGGATGTTATATATATATATTGTTTCTTGTTTCTTGTTTCTTGTGTTCTAAATGTTTAACTTAGACAATATTTCGTGTTCAATGATTTAATATTTAACTTAGACAATGTTCAATGTTTAATGTTCAATATTTCATGTTCAAGGTTTATTGTATAGATGGCCTTGAGTATCTTGTATCACAACGTGTCATGGTTGGATCCATTATACTAGTTGGGGAAAGGGGAAGTGTTAGCTAGGTATGTGATCAAATCCTAGACAATATTCAATGTTTAACTTAGACAATATTTATCCAATGTTAAAGTGGACAATGTTCACCCAAGCCGATCACATATCTATCTAGTATTTCAATCACTTAGCATAGTTACTGTTCTTCACTATATTCTAGTTTATTATTTTATTCTATTATCTCGTTCTATTCATTGTGATCAGAGTTTACCATATTGTTCAGTGTTTACCTGTTCATCCACTATAGTTGATATTGTTCATATTTTCTGGTCTTGTATTATATTCTCTATTTTTGTTTATAGTCATTATCAATTAATTAGAACTGCTATTGGGTTGTATTTTGCTCCATTCCTGACTGAAAAACATTTTTTTAGATGAATGGTTAGAGAGGATGTGTCCCACTCACTATGGACCGACAGATGGAGTGTCACCCGAGGATAGTGTCAGAGACTGAGGCCTTTTTGATTTCCATACCTTGTGGTAGTTATTTCTATTTTAGACATTGGTTTGTATTTTTGTTTGAGATCTGGAGCTGTGTTTAGTTTGGAGATGGTTATGTGATGTATTGAGACTTGTATTTTATATTCTTTCTATTCCATATCGTGCGTACATCTTCTTTTAGTTTTATATGTGATTGAGTATTATTTGGTATTGAGATGGCATGGCAGTACTTTATATGCATTGTGTGAGATATTAGATAGTATAGTAGACCAAGATATCGTTCTACCACCGATACTGCGGCGTAGGCTGGACGTACCCACGTACTCGTGCCCCTATACCGGGTGTGGGTCGTGACATACACCATGACCTCCTAGAAGGTGAGTAGTGGGCTTCTTCCCCAAACAAATCTTGCTCTTGCAATGCCATTGCTCTGGTTCAAGATGACCCTCTTTCTACTGGTATCTTGTCAGATTTTGAAGATGATGTTCACACAACTGATAAGAACGTTACTCAGCTAGGAACCACAAGGATAGGCAAAAAATATGCAAAGAATTATGACCAAGGTCCCAACGAAAATCCGCCATCCACCTTAGCAACAAATCTCGTGAAAGACTCATCAAAGTCCCCAGTTGTGAAAAAGTCAGACAAACTCGTTTTGACAAGGCCTTACGGAAAAACGCATCACAAGGTCTTAGGAACCATACTCATTCAAAATTTTGACTCAGTTAGCCAATATCCCGGCTCGACTCTCTGTGCACGAGCTTTTGTGCCTATCTAAGGAAACCAGGGATATGCTTTGAGAAGCCCTCCTAAATGCGAAGTCTTATTTAATGAAGATCGTGCCTCGTCTAGAAACGAGTGATGAATGTTCACGTTTCCATAATGTAGCTCAATAAGTTCCCAATATCACTTTCTCGTAGAAAGATATGATAGTTGAAGCACAACCAGCATGATCGACCACTGTACTTTACCGGGTACATCAGTTCAAACAAGGTGGATCAGATGCACATTAATCCAGGATAATCTCTAAGCATCATCCCTAGAAGTCTGTTGAAGAAGCTGAATATACGAATGCACCGGTTATCAACAACCAATACAACTATCCTTAGCTTCAACGTCGACCGCAGCATTCTGCTTGGGAAGATTCAGTTGAAGTGTTATTTCGGGGACCTTCAAACCGAAGTGATATGCTATGTCATTGATGTGGAATTATCCTACAATATATTGCTAGGATGGTCGTAGATCCATGAGAACCAGATTATACCTTCGACTCTCTACCAATGCTTCAAATATGTGGACGTGCAAGGAAATGTCAAAATCGAGTTTGCGGATGTCAATCCTTTCAAAGGTATGGTGTCTTACTGCTCGGATTCTCTTCTCTACAAAATAATCCCGTCCAAGAAAAGCGACGGTAATAGAGCCAACGATGAAATAGAGGCTAATACAACAAATAAAAAGCCCATTATGTTCTCTTTCAGAGGTTACAGAGAAAGGACTAGTACTTACGAGGAAGCAGATCCCTTCGCTATTGAACTAAGTACCCTAAAGGCCTATAGAGGTTCGGTCCTAAATGAACCACCTTTTGTTATTGATCTCAGTTCGGAGGACATAAGAAGGTCAGGCACAAGTGAACCCCTCATCATCAACTTGGCTGATTTGAATCCCCATCAAGGATCGAGTCAGGTCAAGATGCTTGTCATCAATCTTTCCACCCTCACAAAGGATGTACAAACTCTCATCTTTGAAGAACAGAATATTGGTTACCTCGTGACCCCATAAACTGTTGAAAGATCCAGCCATTGGATACAATTGACTTTATATAAGGCTCCCTTGTCGACGCTTGTACCTTCAAAATTTCAGAAAAAGATCCTCCTAGATTGAAGAAAGGTGCATTCAATTGGTACACCCTCTATCAGAAGGCTAGCACACTATCACCTTCGGTAAAGAGAGGTCATACCAGATAGACAAACAAGAAAGTTTTGAAGAAGAAGAAGGACGTACCCCTACTACATTTATAGTCAGAGTGCCTACAATATGATGAAGTAAGCGGGATATGATCTCCCTAAAGTACGAAGACTGAATCACAAAAAAGGACGACAGCTTCTACCATGGGCCTTCATCCCAAAAGGCAAGCCCGACGACTACTATCATAGGACCATGCACGGGATAGGCTATTTTACCCCCAGCTCTTCTTCTGACGCACTTTCTTCATCCGCGAAAGAGTTAGCTTCCTCTGACCTTTCATCTTGGTATTCAGACGTCAACATCAGAGTAATGTTTACAAGGCGCCTGGCAGCAAACATGACGCCCAATGAGGTACCAAGTTTCACTGCCTCCTCGATAAATAAACATCCTACAATAACAAATATTGGTAAAGACTCAACGAATGACATATGCCAAAGCATGGTAGCTTTTAACCGGAGCACTCGTGCCATAGCCAAGCCTCCACCCGGTTGTTAAACCAACAATCCCTTAATAAAGGCAGTATTGTGCATTCCCACCCGGGTCGCAGTATTCTTATCTATTATCAAACTCCTCAACCCCCCTATTATCGTCTACTTTAATTCCTAGAGGACTAGTAGGCCTTCAAAAAAAGGAGAGAAAAAAATCCTTTCCATGTGTCTATCTTTGTTTTCGTGTTGTTCCGCACCTACGATAATCCCCAGTAGATTAGTAGGTTTCCAATAAAATCTCCTCTATTATATCGTATCATGTCGTTATTAGCCTATGTTAATCCCTAGAGGGTTAGTAGATTTTCTACATATATTTTAAATTTGTGCATCATTTCTTTCATGTTTTGTCCAATAAGATTCCACGCACCTATGGGATCCCATACACTATCACTGGCGCGGGTCAGTAGTTTTTCACTCATTTCTTATATGTTGTTTTTGCTTCTATGGCATATCAACTCATGTTTTCTTTCCTCAAATCTTGCTCATACGTCATATTAAGTTTCCCACACTCTCACATCTACTAGCAAATGATTTGACCATATGTCCATAAGCTTTCTCCTGAAGTGATCATTGCCTTATACCCATTTTAGGATACATTGCTGTGGTCTAGACTCCTCTTCAACAAAACACTTCCTGGGGATTATACAGCTGCCAAGTCTAATAAACTACCTCTGACAGCCCTGATATACATCTTTCTAGTACAACCTCTTTTGTCCCAGGATATATCACATAATGTCAATCTTTTTTTCTAAGATATTTTTCTATTAAAAAATTGTTCATAACCCTACTACCTTTGAACAATTGAACACTTTAGACCATCAAATCTACTATGATCATAACATGTTCAAAAAATTTCTAGATATTGGTCTAATCTTATTCCTATAAATGGGTTTTGCATCACCACCAAAAGGCGGTTATAAATTCCTAAACCAAAAAACTGACCCTAAGCACTAACTATAGAAACAATACAAGGATAATAAAATAGAAGAAAACTTCATATTAGCAGCAGAAAGAGGATTACAGAGCCTGGCCACCTAGGCCCAGTCAAAAAATAAAGAGAAAAGAAGAAGGAAAGCAGAACACAGTCAAGGGGAAGGACAGTTAGAGTAATATATGCAATATCCTGCAGAGTACATACACCTGAAGTATGATATAATCGGCATATGCCTCCCTTGTCCCCAACACATCCTTCTCATCCGGAGCCAGAGGAAAGAAATCATAGTCTAGTTTCGGTTCTACGGGCTTGGCAATGGCTTCGAGTGTCAAGGCAAAAGAATACAAGACACAGCTAGCCAAAACCAACTTGTCATCTTCCTGTGCCCTCTTCCTCGACGACGAGGAAAGGGTCAGGCAGGAGTCGTCAGCCCACTCACATAAGTCTGCTCCCGAGGGACGACGGGGGGCACCGTAACACCAGAATATACAAAAGGTGGAGAATGGTTAAAGGGAGCGGCACACTCCCAAGGGTTCTACCAAGAAACCCTCTTGGGAGCTATGATTGGGTAATTCAAAAACATTTTGACTACGAAGTCCCAATATAGACAATGGTGGTGGCGGTTCATCTCCTCAAGGTAGTACATGGGGAAGCGAATGAACTTCAACTAATATATAAAAAGTTCAGAACCAGATGACCTCTCATGATGAACCTCAAAAACCCAAATGGTTGCATGACAAATCCCAGACCTACTCAGTCAAACGAAGCATTTCACCAGTCGAAGAGCCAAAAATAGACTTAATAACCATTTCCTGCCACATCAGATCAAGACTTCGGGTTCTCTCTCTTTAAGCAAGGCACACTATAAGTCTCTTAAGTCATCCTATAGGGTCCCCTGACCCATTCTCTCTCCGAAGGTGATACTCTGCCAGAAGTCTCTTATAAGTTGCCTCCTCCATCCTAGATACTCACTACAGAATATCCATGCTTCTACTTTTCAAAGTATTTTTTAAGACTCCTTTAAAAAAATTGAAGAGGGTTCTGTAGAAGCGTGAAAAATCTCCAAGTCCACATCCTATGTGTAATACCCCGCAACCGCAAGATATATTATACTGAGTCGGATTGAAATGAGACAAAGGTTTGGTTGATTTCAATAAGTTGGATACGGGAGAAAGTATTGATTTGACTTGGTTTTATGTACAGTTCGCGTACGAAGTTCGATAGAATCAGTGTATTCATTTGAAACAGTACATAGATAGAAGATTGGAGCAATAATGTCGTCTTTCTTAGTCTGATCGGGTCAAATAATTTGGATAACACGACCTGCTCGCACGGTCATACCAATTGAGTAGATTGTGCTTCGCATCGGACCATGGATTCAAAAAATCGGCCGTATCGGCAAAGCGAAGTGCTTAGAGAATTCAGACTTGGTGAATGGACTATGTCCCTTCTTCTCTACTCCTTCATGCCTAACAATTGGAAAATATGTAATGTCTTGGACACTTGGACCGGAATATGAAAAACATCGTACGGTGGTATACATAGAGTGTGTATAGTTTGGATGAATATAATTTGTGGCTTTGAGTTGAGCTTTACGATTGAAACAACATGATTACTTCATCGAATGAGCGAGTGTGTTTTGTGCATGAGTATCAAGTTGGAATGCTTCGTCAAGTGAAGCATACAGTTATAGTTCAAAACCAGAAAACTGCCGATAGGGTTTTGGTTGAGTTGGAACACGAAGCTTGGAATACCATATTTGGAACTTATTAGAGGGCATGATGCCACAAAATCCATAATAATATGGCATTATTCCTTGTGTGTGGCCTTGGGCCTTTGTGTTGGGACCTTAGGTAATCAAGAGGAACATGAAAAGAGATTGGATCACGATATGAGATTGTAGATTGGAAAATATAGTTAGCTCGTTGCATGGTCACAGACGTTGATAGCATGTGCGCATGTTTTGGTTCCTTGAGCGGGATAGGCAACATGACACTTGGACCACTCAGCCTGAGAAGAAACATTGGGTATTGAGACCTCCACTGAGGTGTTGCAACCCTCAAAAGGATAAGGCATCGTATACCAGGTACATAAGGCATTACGGGACCTTCAGTTGAGACTTTCCAACCAATAGGCTGAAAGAAAATACCGTAGATGCAGTGTATCGTCCACTATGGTTGGCTTGTGTGCCGCCAGGGACCACTTTCATATTGATTAGTGCATCAATTTGGAGAGTACCTTGTTTGGTTGTTGTAGGCGAGGATGGCATAGTTGGTTTTGTACACGGTTCATTGTGTTGGATTTATAAGACTTGAGTTGGTGTTTATCGTTGGTTTTACTATGCACGTTGGGTTGTAAAACACTTGTAAGCTCACATAATTTGAGTTTAACATGTTGCATGCTTAGTACCTTTGTGATAGAATATAACATGCTGGTGTGTTTATTGCTTTCATGAACATTCTTTACTGCTTTTAATGCATGCCTTGCCATGAAATGAATCTAGGTTCAAGTAGAAAGATCATCATATAACAGCTTATATTCACTATTTATGTAGTATCGGCTTAGATGAGTGGGTTACTCCACTCACCAATACGGCTGTGTACTGACCCACATTTGTGGACATTATTTCCATGTATACAGGTGTATTGGCTCAGTTTGGATATACGAGACATGATGTATGGAACGGTAAGTACCTTTGTGGGCAAGAGAAAGAGCAACAGTATTGCAAGCCATTGTGGCATTCTTATTTATGGCATCTTCATTTGGACCCTTGAGAGCTTCGCTGCATATACTTATGTGATCTTGTTTGTAACAATACTTAGATTTCACTGCAACATGGTCATTTCGATGATAACCATGATGTTTGACGTCATTGCCTTGTGCGAACGCAACTCCCGGCTCGTAAGATATTACGTCCTGATGAGAACGATTATCTTGTAGAAGCGTTGGTGTGGTGATCTTACGTCCAGCGGGGACAATCAAACTTGCGAGAGATTGAGATGTGACACTATGCCAATAAAAAATCAACTCTAAGAGTTTCTTGCGAAAGGCCCAAGCCCAAGAGACTCCAGCAAAATATACTAGTGCCACAGTCCTTGCGAAAGACTCAGTCCAACTTGCCTCCGCGGAAGACAACAGAAGCCAAACTTCAGTAGAAAGAAAAGGGAAGCCCAGCCTGTCACATCTAAGTGACAGACCATCAAAGCACCGTATGCTGCAAGTGGTGTGGCCCCTCAAGCATACGGGCCATTATTTGGCCACATCATCCACATCAGCCATAAATATTGAGATTTCTCTCCTTCCAATACAATATACTTTCGCGGGTCTTCTTTTGATAGAAAGAAGTCTAGCACCCCCCATTTGCCCCAGTGGAACACCTGAAGCGGAGTCCTTATTTCAAGACTCCCACGATGCCACATCTCCCTCGCTCCATAACTATCATGCCCCGGTCCCGCTGGGGCCGATCATTCTCGCTTGGTCCCTACGAAATCGTTCATCCTCGTTTGGGCACAATGTCGTGCAAGCCTAATTTATGATTGCACAAGGCCAAAGATTGAACAAGGACAAGTAAGCTATTTAAAACAGAAGCAGCGACACATATTACATAAAAGTAAAGAACACGATGCATATGAAAACTAGCTCTTTATTGCTATTCAAAAGTGTTACAAGCAGCGCTTGACCGAGGTTACAAATCGCCCAAGCACTTTATCGAATACAATAACATCGTTCCATACATTACATCCGTTTATACAAAAGCAGCTCAAAGCAATCACGATACGGCTCAAGACATCGACTCCAGATTTTTGGGTCATGGGGATGAGGCACGGCTATCGCTTCCTGGGATGATCCAACACCTGCGAACAAGCAAACTGTTGGTGGGTCAGCACTTTGGAGAAAGTACTGGTGAGTATAAAATCAACGAACAGAAGCAATACTCCATGAATTCCATACTAAGTAAGCATGTGGAAAAATATTACATTACTAGTGATCTTGCTACTTTTACCTAGATTCATTTCATGCAGCTCAAGATTATAGTCAGTTTACATCTTTTCGAAAACATAGCTTTGAAACCATTTTGCATATTCAATACATATAAGCAAGCTATAAAGACAATATTCTATCGTGTAATGCGCATCATGTATTGTGAGCCATATTCGATCTCTTAGGAACAAAGGTTCTCTAGTGGACTGTTCATCTCATATCAAGACAAGTATTTCAAGTGGACTAGTCAATACCATGCAATAGGGGCGGCAACATATTCAAGTAAAGAAGATACATTATATTTAGCATTTATGATAATGAACATAAGGAAATATAAGTGATTACTTATTCAGTGATCCTTACCCATGGTCGAACAGTTATCCCTGCAACAGACATACAATTTAACAACATTGTATATATATAATAAGGTTATCTTTCCTTATCCGTCTCTGCATCAAATAATTAGGTATGCAAGAAGGCTAGCCTAGCATGCGCCCTAACTACATGATAGTCCATGGGAAACCCGTGAATAGCACCTGCTGGGACTACAAGCCCAGGCTCACTATTAGACAGGATACCCCCCTAATCGCGAGGACTACAAGCCTCAGGGTGTTTCGATTATCTCCCCCGGGAAGAACGATTTCCAGTGCCCCAGGAATTTATTCGAGAGATAGTACCTTGTGCACAAGTTGTCCAAAGACCGATGCGATACATACGATTCTATCAGATAAAAGACTATTTAATACACATGTCTATAAACAAGCAAATATCATATCAAGCGATAGAGTCGAAGCCCTCCATTCTCTTCTTTTTAATCTATTCGATAGGTTCAATCATTTTGATAGGTTCAAACTTTTTTTTTCAATTGAGAGGTTCAATAGCACACGATACAAGTTGTTCAAACAGTTCTATCTCTTTATAAAGCGATCAATAAAACATGTTCAAGCAATCTAGTTCTTTTAACAAGTAACAGGCAATAACAATTCTATATATCTAGCACGTAAATTCTATCTCTAGTTTAGCATACGATACAAGGATAAGTACAAGCAATATTTTACTCTTTCTTATTAGCATAACAGTGGTTCATTCAATAGTGGTGTCCGTGTAACTAAGCATGCAATATTTCTATCTTTTCTTAGCATGACAATGGTTCTATTTCTCTTTTTAGACAAGTATATAAGTTCTCTAGTTAGGCAAGTAGATTTATTTTAATTACAAGCAATACAAGTTCTCTTATTAAGTATGCAGAGTCAGGTTATATCATTCTTCTTATGAAACTATCTTCTTGGAACAAGTAGTAGAAAACTCAGATTCATTATTAAGTCGTGCAAGAATCAGCAAATGCAGTTCTGCCCCACTCACTTAGATCAATCGTCTTGTGGTTCGATCAGGAACTCTCCGAGAAGACTTTCACTCGAGCAAGCAAAACTATATCACTTGTACATATTGCCTACAAGGAGCGGGGCACTACAACAACATCCACTTCTTCTACAACTCCAATGATACCATCTCTCCCTTACTCTACAATATCTACTTCTTCTATGACTCCCATGATGCCACATCTTCTTTACTCTACAACATCCACATCTTCTACTCCCGAGTATTTTATGTCTCCCACGATTCCTCAACTCCCACGACCCTCATCAAATAGCTGATAACTTGGGGAGGTAGTTTTATCCACTTCTCTTACAACCGCCATTTTCTCTGCCAAGAGCTCCAACACAACTATGTACATGGATAGAAGTTCATCAACCGTCAGCCACCATCCGTCTCCCATAACTCGAACGTGGGGTATAACTGAATCAATTATAAGCCACATGGCATCTCAAGAAGGAAGCGCTCCTTTCTAGGGCCATTATCCCTACCAGTCATGTTGGAACGTGGGCTACGCATTTTCCATCACAAGCTATAATCACGCCTAAGGAAGCTCCCCACCCTGCGACAATGATTGGACGATCATCTCTCTATAAATACTTGGTACTTTGTAACTTTTCAAAGGAAGGCCAACGCGATATTAAAACAACAGACTCAACTCCGAGCTCATGCTCGTCCTCCTGCTACACTTCACATCCCATAGATGTGTCCGATAGTCAACGGAGAAAAGGGATCGCTCTGATCCAACCTCCACCGTCCCACTTCCCCAGAATCTTAGGCTTGTCATCATGTCCTTATATTTACACTCTCTTTGTAATTCGGTCTGATGACGAGTTCAATAAAATTTGTTTCCAAATCTCTGATCATGTCACTCGAGCACGAAAACAAAAGTTTGTAAAGGATTTTTTTAATCACTTGGGAATATTTTCTTTTTGTTTATTTAATTTTTTCTTATAATTTTAAATTGGTAAAATAATATGATTGATATTTAATTAGAAATTTATAGGCCAATATAGGGTCTAGAATGGCTATAAACATCGAGTGCAAGCTGATATTGGTAGCCATGTTCTTACATGCCATAATCTCTTCGGTTGAGAGCAATTGGGGCTACCAAGTACATCTTCATCTGGTTTGTACCATTATATAATACTCATCCTTCAACACTTACTCTTTTCTGATAATTTAGGATATGTTATAAAATAAGGGAGAGAGAAAGATTAAAGCCGAATAGATCAATACTTTGAGACTTTTCTCATTAAGAATATATAAATATAAAAGAAAATAAGGGTGGTTGTAGATAGGGATAAGGGTATCCATATTTGGATTTATCCATAAATCATAATACTCTACCTTGGATATCCACTTTAATCATTGCCTTATTAAAAACTTTTCTATAAAAAATCCATCTTTGAAAAAAATTCATAGTAAAAGAAAAGAGTATAATAATATTCTTCAGTAATCCAAGTAGACATGACTTACACTACCTAGTTAAAAACCTTCTTGTCACTACCACTTTTCTGGAGAGGAGTATTTTTATCTTTTCCTATTTATTCTTATTGTTAATAATTATATTTCATATTAATTATTTTGGTTGTATTTTTATTACATAATAATTGGTATTGTTGCTTTATATCTATATTTAATATAGTTGAATGGTTAGTTGTTAGTCATTAGTTAGACTAGTTGTTAGTGATCTAAATGAACCCAACTAGACTTGTCATAACTCATTTAGTGCAACCAATTAGTTAGTCATGGTTGATCATTTTTAATTAGAGAAGAATGATTAGTAAACCCTTCATTTAGTTATTAGAACCTTTCCACTAACAAAACCTATTTTATTACTTAACCTTCATGACTAATTAAGAGAAGATTTTTGGACATATCAAGTGACCTCCACCTAAACCTAAACCTAAACCTAATAAGAAGTGGTCATCCCCTACTCCCTACTTAAACCCCCTTGTTGGTTCATTAATAGCCTATTTACTTTACTTTTGTTCATCCCCAAATATTTCTCCATTTTGAGAAGAAGTTTCAACCTCTTTCATTCCCTAATCAATCCCCATCCCTCTCAAATTCTAATAACAAGGAGGCTAGGAGTTTGTAATAACAAGGAAAAAGCATTGGAAGGAAGGTAGCTTGAGGGAGGTGTCCATTCTTATATTTGTGTCCTCTTGGTGTGTAACATTGAGAATCCATCTCCCAATAGATAAAAATTTTAATCCCCTTGTCATTTAATTCTAAATAATATATTTAACCATTAGGAACCTATCCATGGCTAAGGGCTACCCAACCTATCCATAGCTAAGGGCTACCCATAGGAAGAAAAATTAGGTTCATAGGAGGCCTATGGTGAAAGTTACATTATTTTTGTGCCCAATTTAAGAGAAATCTGAGATTGGCACACCAAGTATTTGCTATTTGGTCAATTAGGGTTGTTTGTGCCTAAATTGGTTGTGTGAGTCTATTTACGTGTCCAAAATTGGATACGATTAGGCCGTATCATGATACTTTATGATACGGAGTAATTTGAAGGTTTTTTTTTCGACACTTGTGATACACGTGTCCTATATTGCCACAAGCACTAGAATAGCTATCTTACTCTTATTGGAGTCTAATTATTATTTATGAGTTGCTCTTAGTGTTTAGATGGTGTATTTTGGTGTTTGGTGTGAGTATCACAGTGTGATACTTGTGTACCATAGTTATGTGCATTATGTGTTTGTATTAATATTTGTGTAATGTTGCGTGAGTTATGGAGTAAAGTATTTGTGTGCAAGTGATGCAGGAGGGGAAGTGTTGCAATGGATTGAGGGGTTGAAACTGATACCTGGTGCAACAGTGAGAGAATTTTGCAGAGCCTCACCTGAGGCTTGCACCTTGCTTGCAACTACAGGCCAATGCACTGGGCAAGCAACAGGCAGTGAGGCACAAACTTTGCGCAGATAAAAAGAAGGGGGAGTGCACTGGATTGCACATGAGGTAATGCTCAAGTACAATAGAAGAGGAGCTAATTTGGGAGCAGCAGTTGCATTAAGCAATTGTAGGCCAAGAAGAGGAAGACCACCCGGGTTCAAGTGCATAATTTTGGTGTGTTCTAGATGGATATAGTGTAAACTTTGTGTGAGTACTGGCAAGTTAAGGTGTCAATATAGATTTGGATACCAAGGGTAAGTATAGGTAATAGTGGTCAAGTGTCAAGAGTATTAGGTAGGGAGAAGTGAGTATTAGATTGTGATAATTGGATAGGGTGTATCAGATTTATATGAGAGTATTTATGAGGGGTAATATATTGATGCTTAATACCAATCTTGTGTGTAGTGAGTGAGGGTTTCAAGAGTTCCTATGATCTAGTGAGTTGACTTTGTGTGTTTGTTTATAGAGTGAACTAGGATATGGGTTATGCTAGAGTACTTTGAGTGAGAGAGATACAAGGGAATGGGGAATATATCTTGTGATACATAGAAATGAGGGTTATATGAGTATCAGTGAATGCACACAGTGCAAGTGCCTATGGGTATTGTAGACCTGTCCATTACCTTAGTTGTAGTTAAGGGTAGTAAGGGGGATGGATGTGTGTGTGTGTTGTGCACCACCACAGACCTGGGAGTGTGTATAGGCAGTATATATTTGTGCACTGCACTGTGTTGGTTGCTTGCAGTGCATGCAATAAAGCTCAGGCTAGAGCAGTATGCAAGTGGGGTTAGAATGGAGGAAAGGTTATGGCAAGTACAACAGTCCATGAGGGAGTATTAAAGATCAAGTGCTCATAGAGTATCTGAATATACAAAGAGCTATCAAGGAGAGTTGAAGTTGGTATCCTACTTGGTTTTGTGTTGATGTTAGGATACCAATTTGGACCTAGGCTTGTGGGTGCATGACTACCAGTTTAACTGATTATGTAATTTGTAACAGTGGTGGTGCCAGTGTAGGGTGGTACTAGTAATGGTGTGGAGTTGATGTCAAGATGAAGATATAGGTATCCAAGCACCTTAGTTAATATCGGGGAGTGCCCAGGTATTGGTTGTTATCTGTATTGGTATCTTAATGTGTGTATATGCATACATTAGGATGAAAAGTGAAGTTAGTGTCTGTCATGAGTATAGACTTAGTGTGTTCAGATAACAGTTGAGGTCTGTGCAAGTGAACAGGGTTCCATCTGTTCTAGATAAGCAGTGTTAGTGATCTATATTAGCATTAGGGTCTGTGTGAGATGTGGAGTAGCAGTAAGGTATAAGAAATTGAGTGTATCATTAGCAATATCATTAGGATAGGGGGAGGTGTATTGTATCTCAGTGTGTTGTACCAGAACTGGGTATCAGTTCTAGTATACCACATGTATAAAGATTTGGGAACTAGTGCAGTACAACCCTTAATGATCAGCAGTGAACTGAGATGGAGGGGATTCTGGTATCAGCAATAAGATGGGTGTATATGGGTTTGAAGAATAATGGGGTTGTGTAGGACTATAGTATGAACATAAGTATAATTATATTGGAATAGTGGGATGTATTGGTATCTCAGGATATTGGGAGATAAGTAGGAGATCAAAGGGCATGTCTTTGTGCCAGTGTGTGTGCTCGAGTAAGAAGTGCACTGTGGAGTGAGGACTATGCTAGGGTGAAGAGTAGTGAGGTATGTGCAAGTAGTGACCAATTGAGAAGAGGTCAGGTATTTAGTTATCTAACTAGAGTAAGTATCTTAGTAGGTAACTTGAGATTAACTAGTGTAGCCTAATGTTAGCAAGGTATTAGTTATATTGACTAGTATTGACTAGTTTGACTCAAAAAGTCAACTCAATAGGTAGTTTGAACCTAGAATCAAGGTTTGACCTAGTTTGACTAGACTTGACTTGACCTAGAAACATGGTTTAAACCTATTTTAACTTATTTATGATTCAGAAACACCTTTTAACATGATAACTCATATATATATATATATAGGTCATTTGGACTCTATTTTAGACTGATTTGGTATTCATTGCTCTGGACCACAGACGAGCACATTCTCTATTAGTTTTCATTATTTGATAATTTTTATAATTCTGGTCTATAGTATTGTTTTACCTAATTTCTCGACACTATGGATACACGGATTAGTATTATCTGGATTCACTCTCTTGCGAAACGTGTATCATACTTATATGGTCTCTATATCAGGACTCATTATTGGCATCACATCAGGACTCACCTACTGGCATCACTTACATTATCGGACTGGTCTCGTATTTGATTTACGTGATGGGATTTGGATTTATTGTACTAGTCGGGTGGAGAAATATCTTAGTAGACATGTAAATATTTCCAAAATCTGGAATTACCCTATTCTAGTCTAATCTGGAATGATAGCAGACGTACACATCACGTACGATGAGCCGTATTAACCCTAGTCATTTACATGTCAAAAGCCGTATTTTAAAACACACTAGTATAGTTATATTCTTGCTGGATTCACCTTATATGCTTGCTGGACACACCATATATATCTCATTTTAGTTCTTATTTTTTTACAGTCTTTATTACCATATAAGGTACCTTATTTTCATTGCTCTTTAGTTCAAAACACACCATATTTGTCTCCATTAGCATCTTCAGGCTGCTTTTCCTTTAAAAATATTATATTTAGTTCTTATATCAACTCAAATAAAAAATTAACCCCCAATACATTTGAATATTACATCTCACCCAAATAATTTATTTACCTATACATTTATATGCATTATCCTCATATTCTTACGAAAAATTGTAGTATTATTTATGATTCTTGGAAGCTCATAACTCCTCATGATATGTTGAACTGGTGAAATCATAGCCATACATATTCTTTGTTTGCTTCATTAAGTGCAAGAATGATTTGACGATATTGTCGCAGTAATTTGCTTTATTGATCTCCAAAATACCTACAAAATTGTTTAGAAAATATATCTTGTTTATGATATCCCCTTAAGGGGATCAGATAAAAAACTCGCGTCTGCATATCCTATAAGATCAACAAATTATATGAATTAAATCAAGAATAATTTTTTTGATATATCTAAAATTTATTTTATGTTATTGTAATGTCTATGTATGGTGGCCCACGCAGGTCCTAATTAAATTGTCTTGGTTATGTTACTGTGCTAAGCGAGCCTGCAGTAGGACTAGATATTAGCATCTCATTCACTTGCTTAATTTCTATTCTTGATTCCATATTTATCCTAAATTTGTTCTTTAAGTTGCATCCCAATTGATTCTATTCTTACCTGGTGACGTCCTTGTTCATTTTGTCAGGGAGATGAATCTTCGTAGCGGTTGCATTGCGTAGTCGAACGATGTTCCCCGGGACACCGGCTCATCTGGATAGCCGACTCCCGAGCAGGCACTAACATTGACACCTGTTCCCCGTCTCCTACAGGGGCAGTCATCTAGGTAGCCAGAGATGGCGCAGGGAGAGCGTCACTATCAGTAGATAGACCTTGGAGGCTATCATGCCCAGGGTCAGATAAAGGAACCTTTGCCTCCATCACCACATTTTCCTCCTCAAGGGCTATTTTTGTTTTTGTTTCTGTTTCTGCCTCAGCCACAACATGGTCATCAGTCACCACCACAGTACATCCAGGCATCCATTTACTAGTTCTTCTAAGACATGATGAAGACCCAATGGCAGTAGAATGAGCTCATGAGAAATAACATCGAGATTGGATGGTCGGGCACTATCGACAAGTTCAGAGGGATACAACCTCCATCACTCAGGGGTACCGAGGATCCCTACGAGGTGAATGGGTAGCTCGTCACCACAAAACATATGTTGAAAGTCGCCGAGCTACCCAAGGAGAAGTGGGTAACCGTCACCCATATGCAACTCCAGGATTTGGCCCACCACTGGTGGAAAGCGGAGGAGAAGCACTTCGAGGCACCTCCATCTTGGAGGGAGTTTCGTCGGTTATTTCAGGAGCAGTTATTCCCGACGTCTATCCGATTTGAGCTCCAGGAGAAATTATTCACCTAATTCAGGGCAGCATGTCGGTGAGTGAGTTTAGCAGACTAAGTCGGTTAGCCCCTTCACTAGTCGAGGATGCGGACAAGGCTAGGAGATTCCACAAGGACCTAAACTACGAGCTCCGACAGTCCACGGGCAATATGGCCCATACAACTAAAGCAAATGTCCTGAAGGCAACAAAGGTTCAGGAGGCTATTAGGCTTGAGAGGGAACTTGAGAGGCATGTTGGAGCTTCAGACCTAGTCTAAAGAGCAGCCTTGAGCGGGCTGATCAGGCGTCCAGTGATCCAACAACACCAGTAACAGCAGAGGAGCGCATTGTACCAGCAGAGGAAGCTTCAGACTTGTCACTACTGTGGCAAAAAGGGGCACATTCAGAAAGATTATAGGAGAAAGTTAGGACAATATTTGAATTATGGGTCATCCCAGTATCAAGCCTAAGGGTGCCCGCAACATCGTGATAGAGCACAATAGATAGTCCAAAGGCTAGATCCACCAGGCCTAGGTATGTCCGTAGTATTGCTTGCCAGTTTGTAGCTTAAGATATGTTTGTTTTAATTTTAAAGACAAAATTCTTATAAGTTGGGTAGGTTGTAAACCCCCTGACCCAAATATAGGATTACGATTTATTTAGGATTATTTTGAATTAGTTAATGGAGTTATTGTTCGCCTAATTTAATTTAATTCACTTGGTGCACCTTGTCGTTGGCTCCATATTCGGAGTGTTACTCTATCTTTTGCCTTCAATTTTTTTTATACCCTTGACTTAGACATGCCAATCTTCAATTCTGACCTTTTTGTCACTTATAATTACACTATCTTGTGCTTCATTATAATCGTACGACATTCGTCACAAATATCTAAATTTAATTTTTAACTTTGTACCTTTGTCCATTCTAATTAAAATTGGAGACACAATCTTGACCCGTTTCTTGCAACCCAATATATGACGATAATCTACTATGAGTCTACTACGTTTATGACACTTGTGTTTTACTCAATTGAAATTCTAATTATAATGACCCATACCCGAATATTCGGGCATGAGTACGTGGGTACGCCTAGCCTACGTCGTAGCATCGACGGTAGAATGATATCTGGGTCAACTTTAACTAAATAACTAATAACTCAACAATGTATATATGGTACCTGTCAATCATCTCAACTCCAAAAGAAGGAACAATATGGTATCTAATAAATATAAGTATACTCAATCATAATGCAAACTAAAAAAGATAAAGCACGAATGGAATAACTGAGAAAAGAATGAAGATACAATCCATAAGTCTGAAATAATATACATGACATGAATCTCAATAACAGTCTAATACAAATCTACCAAATAAACTAAACCTCCTCAGGCTCTAAAACTAAGTCCTCCTGGTCTATAGGAGTATCCTCTAATGGTAAGCCCTCGTGCGGCCCGTAGAATGTAGGACACTGATCTATGAGCCAATCATGTGGAAAAAATATATTCAGTCAGGATTGGAGTTTAGTACATACCTCTGAAAGTAGTTTCAAATACATAATCGAGCATATAAAATAGATAATAAAAATATATATAAGATAACTAAACAACAGAATAAAATGAACTAGAGTGAACAGGTAATGTACTGGAATAAAGAACAAGCAATATGAATGTCTGCAATATAAAGGAATAACTGAAATCTAACTAATGTACCTTGGAATACAAGTTTATTATGTGATCGGTTTAGGTTGAACACGAATACAATAAGGTAACTCGATTACAAGTGTGGTATGTAATAGATATGTACACGAATACACTAGGGCTTGATCACATAATCAATCTTACTCCTACATTCCTAACTAATACTAATGGATCCAATCAAGACACGTTACAAACATGAATATGAGCACACTAAACATGAGCAGTGTGTGAACACAAAATATAATAAATCAATACCCGATACACACGATAAAATACATATGAAAGAGTACCCGCTGAACATGGTAGGGGATAACATCTCCTGACAGGATCCATGTAGTATCAGTCCATGAAACCACTGTGTCAGAATCAAGTATGTAGTTCTAGAACATAAGATATATCCACTATTATAAAATAAAAACTAACAGAGAAATATACTCGCCTGAGATCCTGAGTAAGGTGTGTCTCTTGATGCCCAAGCTGATGACACACAGACCTATATATGGTATATTGCATCAATACAAAGTTTTATAATAAAAATAAGTTAAACTAGTTCAATTCTAGGTCATAAAGCTATTTTTAAGTCAAAATACTCAAACTAGGTCAACTCTAGATCAAACTAGCTATTTCTAGGTTGTATGAGTCTAACTCTAGGATATTAGGTCTATACACTATGTAACTAGGGCATACTAGCTATGCTAAGATACTAGGATACAAACAAAGTACCGTATCAGAGGATACACAAGTTAATAGATATGAAAATACTAATATTATATATATATATACAAGACAATATATATAGTACTCTTAGTCAAACTAAAGCTAAGTGGATACCTTGGCTTTGAACCAATACGGTATCACACCACCTATACACCCATCTTGATACTCAAACCTAATATCTTGAGTATCAACCAATATCTTGGCATTACATTGGTATCACAAGGTAATCCAGATTCTAATATATAATTAACTACCCATACACCTAACTACATACTAACATGCATTAACTTATACAATACTCTACTAACTACCTACTAACATAATAATATATATATATATATATATATATATATATATATATATATATATATATATATATAGTAATCAATAGGTATATATATAACTAACTAACTAACTAACTAAACTATCAATAAAACTAACTAAACTATCAATGAAACTAACTAAACTATGCTATTGCTGTGCATCCTAGCTGCTCTAGCTGCTGCCCATGTTGCAGTTGCTGCCATTGCTGCCTTTGCTACCTTTGTTGTTGCTCTTACTGCAGTTGCTGTTGTAGCTGCCTCTTGCTGCTAATGCTGCTGGATGTTGCTGCTCTTGCTGCAGTTGCTGCTGCAGGCTGCTGCAGTTGCTCTCTTGCTGCTAATGTTGCTGGATGCTATTGCTCTTGCTGCAGTTGCTATTGCAGGCTGCTGCAATTTCTTTCTTGCTGCTGCCCATGCTGCAGTTGTTGTTGCTCTAGTTGCTACTTGCTGTGGTTTGTTGAATGTAGGCTGAACACTACTATGTCCCAATCCCCTCTCACTAAACACGACATACCTTACACTCACTCACACACCTAACCAATGTGCACTCCACACACACACAAGTAAATATATATCTATATATATATATATGTATCACTAACCAACACATACATATACACATATGAATATAAATACATATCTATACATACACACATATAAATATAAATCCCTACAGATACATATATGCAACTCTCTCTCTCTCTCTCTCTCTCTCTCTATATATATATATATATATATATATATATATATATATATATATATATATATATATATATATATATATATATATATATATATATAAAATAACCACCCTAGTAATGCATATACACTCTCCTATCTCTCATGACCACCAACACCTCAAATAAAACATAGACATATCCATAAATATATATATGCATATATATCATACAATTATTATAAATATAACATTCTAATAGCTATTACCATGGCAAATAGAATTGAAATACAATAAAATAAACACGTGGAGTGCACCACACCCGAATCATACTCATTCTATGATACGCTTGCGATATGGCTCTACTACATAACCAAACATATTCCGAAGGACACGAGCAAGTCTAAAATTATAATTAGAAATAATACGAAGAGCTAACTACTAAACTACGTGTCTGTGTCAAAATATGACATGCTCAAACCCCCCGTATTGGAGAAAAATCTCCAAATCAACCCGTATCTCTAAATTATCGAAATACGGCCTACATATATCCAATTATGGATACAATACTAGTCACACGTAATCAAACACATATTAATTTGGTCTAATTGACCTATTGACAAACACAAGATGTACCAATCTTAAAATTCTCCCAAAATTGACATAAAATATCACATATGGAGAAAACTAAATTATATCTATTGGAAGATAGATTCTCAATAAATTATAGATTTAGAGTCTAATTAGAGAAAGAAAACTAAATTATATCTATTGGAAGATAGATTCCCAATAAAATTTCTAAATTGGGTGAAAAGAGCCTCTAACTTGTAGATTCCTAATAAAATTCCTAAATTTCTAAATTATATTTATTGGAAGATAGATTCTCAATAAATAAACACGTGGAGTGTACCGCACCCATATCACACTCATTATATAATATGCTTGTGATACAGCTCTACTATATAATGAAACGTATTTCGAAGGACACGATCAAGGCTAAAATCATAACTAAGAAAAATACGAAGAGATAACTACTCAACTACATCTCTGTGTCAAAATGTGACATGTTCAAACCCCCCGTGTCGGAGAAAAATCCCCAAATCAACCTGTATCTCCAAATTGTCGGGATACGGCCTACACGTATCCAATTTTGGATACGGTACTAGTCACACACAATCTAACATATATCAATTTGGTCTAATTGACCTATTGACAAACACAAGATGTGTCAATCTCGAAATTTCCCTAAAATTGACACAAAATACCACATAACTTTCTCCATAGGCCTTCTATGAACCTAATTTTAATTTCTATGGGTAGCCTTAGCATATGGGATGGTTCCTAATGATTAAATTATAGATTTAGAGTCTAATTAGAGAAAAAAAACTAAATTATACCTATTAGGAGATGGATTTCCAGTAAAATTCCTAAATTGGGTAAAAAGAGCCTCCAACTTGTAGATCATTGCTCCTCCTTGTAGATTATTGCTTTCTCCTTATAGATCCTTATTCTAATAGCCTCCAATGAAGAATAGGGGGAAAAATTGAGTAGGAATTGGTGTGGGAATGAAGAAATTGGAAGAGAAAAAATTCTAGATCTAGATTTAGAATGACAAATGAGAAGAGAGAGAGAGTCTCCCTCCTCCCTATGGTGGCCGGTCTCTTGCCCCTCCTCCAAGCTACTATGGAAAGTCTAAAATATTTCTTGGGGTTTATCATGAAGAAATAATTAAGGAAGAAAGGTTCTAGTCTAATTGGTTTTACTAATTAATTCATTCTCCTAATGAATGGGCTTACTATTCGGCTCAATTCTAACTAGAATTAAATGTTGGTCCACGGATCTAAACTAAACTAGTTAGGTCCACTACACAAGTCTAAATAAATCTAAGATCTATAATAAATAAATAACACAATAATTAATATTTACAACATGCACAATATTTAATAATATATTCCTAAAAATACAAATACCTATGCCCAATTACCAAACTACCCTTAGTTGGAAGAGTGAGGGTAGCACTATGCAATTCCAATTTATTGACAAACACCAATGACACAATTTCTACTCATTTTGGGCAACCGACTTGAATGAACCCAAAATGAGTCCAAATACCAACCCAAATCCACACTCATACTCCTATGGCTCATACAAAATATTCTACACCAATCTTCCTCTCTACAACACACCAAACATTAATTTTGGAACACAAAATCCTATTTTTTTTGTTCCCCTTTAATTTGAATTCAGCCCTAACTATTTTTGGCTAGATACCAACCTCCCCTTCCTCTTTTTCTTGGTCTTTCCTACCCAAAAAGGGTGTGTGCAGCTGGAGCACAGCCACTGCCCCTCCCCATGACCAATAACAATACTCATTATCTCTCAACCCCTTGATCTTACCAGCCCTTCATCACTAACATCCATTCCTTTATACTTCCATGCGTATAACTAGTCATGGCCGGCCCTAACCCATCTCAATCCTACCACTCCCCTTCCAAACTACTACTTCTTCTTCTCCTCTTCTCCTTCTTTCCCTCAATACCCTCCCATGGCAAGCCCACCTCCTGCCACTACCTGAGCAACCCGCTACCACCACCAACCCGACTACTGTCCCCTCCATCCCGACCTCCATCTCCTTCACCATTCCTTCATGTGTACGACCTCCACTACCCTCATAATCATCACCACCATCTCCACCACCCTCACGACCATCACCATCATCTCCACTATCCTTACGACCATTACCACCACCTCCACCACCCTCACGACCATCACCATCACCTCCACTATCCTCACGACCATTACCACCACCTCCACCACCCTAACAATCTCTATCACCATTGCTATAGCTGCAGCTGCCTTGTATTTTATTGCTGTTGTAGTTGAACTGCTGTTGTTGCTGTTTTTGTTGCTGCTGTTCTCCTTCCTCTTCTCCTCCACCACCTGCTGGACCACCTGTCGGACCACCAAGCACCACCACTGCATGGCCACATCCACCTCTTCCAACCGAGCACCACCACCTCTACCCGAGTGCACCCCAACTCGAGTTCTCCTTCATTCCAACCAAGCACACCTAGATATCTTCATATCCCACTCCTTCTTCTTCATCTTTATCTTCTTCTTTAACTTGTCAAAGAGTCTCATGAATGCATACCACATGTACATGTATTTAATCGCCCTTAAACCCATCGTTTAACCTTGATAAACAACCTTTGATGATGTCTAGGAATTATCATTTAGTTGCACAAGGTTATGTGTTAATTATTATGTTTAGAATGCAAGTTTTATGCCATGTGTAGAGTATGTTCATATTTGGATTTAAATGTTGAGCACTTGTGTGTAGATATTTCAAGTTGTTAACATGATAAATTTATGATAGAATTGACACCTTGCCATACGTATCCCCCTACTTGTTAACTTGGTAATCTCTCACTTTAACACTTGTTTAACCCCTCTTAATAACTCCATTTTATATAAGATTTCAGAATATACATATTGTTAGAATGTTGCTAATTAGTGATATACTAGTAGAGGTGTTGGTTACCTAAGTCTTATTCTAGTTGAGATATATATGATGCCATGTTAGAAAGTATTTTATACCATGTTAGGATCAATATTTGGTTGAGATAATTATTGTGCATATGTGTAGGATGAGGATTGGAAGTTATCATATTAGTGTGCCATGTTAGAAATAATCCTAGACTTGAATATTGCTCGTGTACACTTAATATTGGTAGTACAAGTGCATGATTATTAGGGTTTGGTGATTATATATATATATTAGAGGTTGTTGGTGATATTTATATGACAAAGAGAAGTTCTAACCCAATAATAAATGAACATGTTTAGGGTTACATAACTGACATGAGATGTAGAAAATTGTTAGTGTGTAGTTGAACTACTTTGACTTATTGTGTATAATTAATTGAGGACAATATTGATATATTTGTGCATGGAACCTAGAGGGATAACACCTAGTACCTATGCGTTTGGGGTATAACTTAGCACCTACATAAACCTTAGTTATAACCATGGTTATGATATATGAGAAGTTGTACACTTAGAAGACTTTGGGACGTTACGTGCCTAGTAGACTTAGTGTTTGCACACTTTCTTGGTCCTTGACTTGCCAACCTTAGTCAATCTATGTAATTATAACCCTTGCTTGGTTTAGACTATATGTGACTCATGACATTGCATATGTGGTATTCTTGTGCATGCTTAGTATAGCATAATATAGTGATATACTAAGCACCTACATGAACCTTAGTTATGACCATGGTTATGATATATGAGAAGTTGTACACTTAGAAGACTTTGGGACGTTACGTGCCTAGTAGACTTAGTGTTTGCACACTTTCTTATCCTTGACTTGCCAACCTTAGTCAATCTATGTAATTATAACCCTTGCTTGGTTTAGACTATATGTGACTCATGACATTGCATATGTGGTACTCTTGTGCATGCTTAGTGTAGCATAATATAGTATAGATATATTGTTATTATATTCATAGGCACCCATGACGGTTCAACCTTAGCTGCAGGTTCCAGAGCTTTACTTGTTCACGTTGGAGTTCCAAAAAAGTATATCTTGCTTTGTTGTACTGTTTAAATTTAGTTAATATTATTCACATACTTCTGATCTAAATATTATATTATATAATTATGCACTTCTGAGAATGCCTTGGGTGCAGTCGACAAAGGCATTGACGTTAGGACTTGTGTTTGACTTAGTGTCTAGTGGATGTACCTAAGGTTGTGGAGTTATCAACATGACTCCCTAGGCCTTGTCACATATCATTTTACGTCACATAGTGAGTTTATGTAGGGACGCGAGCCTACACGCTTGCTAGCCATCGGTGTGAGTAGCACGCATGCGGTACTTAGCGTAGTAGTATGGTTCTTTAGTTGTTTAGTGACTTGCATATAGTTACGAGATGTCCATGTCATATTCATGACTTATACATTAGCATTAGATGGGGAAGATGATTAGTAGGTATATGGGACAGACATTTGGCTACCATAGTTTTAGAGTAAACTACGGGGTCGCGAGCCTCATAGTTATCCAATTATGGGCATTCATAGATACCCGATTATGGGCGTATATACTTGTCGATACATCTGAAAGAGGTTACTAGCTGCGCGCTATCATGACCAGTGATGTAGTCAGTATATACATCTAGCATCTAGTTTCAAGCTAATGCCAGACACTTATCTTTTACCTACCCATACACACCAATGTTGTCTTCAAAGTGTATTCACTTAGCTGATTAGTTTACCCTCACATTTACACAGTATTTACTTTATGGCATATATATTTTGTATCTTATTACGTCCCTCTGAGAACCTGGTTCCTTTCCATATTCGGACGAGCACTTATACCCGACTATATATGGAGCACGAGTGGAGACCAGATATGTGGCCGAGGACGTTAAGACATTTCCAAAGGAGTTTCCTTGACTTGGGGTACACTGCCACTTTGGACTTGAGTATCTTTATCTAGATAGCTGATACTCTAGTCTAGTTATCTTATTGCTTTCTGTACTTTTATTCCATTATTGTATTTCAGTATATTTGTCCCCATCAGACTACTTCTGTTGTATTTGGATATTCTGATACTCTGTATTTTATTTACCAGCACTTATTTCCATCTTTGTTACATTGCTTATATGGATCAGATTAGTTGTTTCCCTGTTGCCTATTAGCTTAGCATATTAGATTTGATAGTATTTAGGAGAGCTTAGTAAGCTTCGACGGATCCATTAAATTGAAAAATCCTTCGGAATCATATTAGCTGGCCATTTCTACGTGGCCTGGTCCCATATATTTTGGGACTGGCACATGATATATGTGTAGGTGCATATCGACAGGTTTACATAAAAGATATTGTGTTGAGTGAATGACAATAAAGAATTGTACTTATTTTATTTAAGTAGGGTACTTCATGACCCATAATATTTCTTTTCTTCTTTAGGGCAAAATATGTCCCATTGACATGACCCTCTAGGTATACTGAGTGAATGAGAGCTGCTCATATTAAATCTCTTTAGGAGATCTTCTCTTCGGGAGATCTTTTCAGGAGATTTATCTCTTTAGATCTCTTTTGAAGATTTTTTCTTCAGAAGATTTTTTCTTCAAGAGATTATCGCTTTGGAAGATTTTCTCTTTGGGGGGATTTATTTCTTCGAAAGATTTATCGCTTTGGGAGATCTTCTCTTCAGGAAGTATTTCCAATCTCTTCAGGAGATATTGTCATGTATATAGATGGCTACTTTGACATGAGATACTATCATGTATATAGACGGACGCTTTGCCGAATCCATTCAAGAATTTTCTTCATATTAGAATATGCCTAGATATTTATGATCATCATTATATTCTTTTCTAGACAGATAATGAATGAACCTATAATATCAGATTCTTCTGATTGATTTTAGTCTATATATAGATTGTTTTGCAAATCTTTTGGGAATATCCTAATAATTTTAAATCCTTCGGGGATATCCTAGTAATTTTAAATCCTTCGAGGATTTTATGTATATCTTATTTTTTCGGTTATCATGACCTAGAAATATGTTTCTTTATATTCTATTCATGGTCATTTCGAGAATCCTTGAGCGACTAACATTGCTCAATACATTTGGATCTCTTTATTTCTTAACATACCCACTAAAACCTAACCTACTGGGTTTATTCCTTTTTGATTTTGTACTATATGACCAAATACTTCACATTTTAGGATAGAATCTAGTTCTACTTGTATCTCATTTTCTATTTTTGGTAAATATTATCCTCTTCAAAATTTATGAATTATTCGTGGTTCAGTGTTATCCTTTATTTTCATCACCCTTTTATTCTCATTTGCTAATGTCATCTATGACAAATTCTTTTTTATTCTAAAATTCTCCTGAATATATGTAAAATATATATTTTTTGGGTACTAATACCTTTTTCTCAGTCTCATCTGGGATCTGAGGTATATCTTCGATCAGAGCGATACTTTGTTTTGAGAAATTAGATCTTTGGTTTACGACATCTTTCAGATCGTCATGAACTTTATCTATAGAAGATCCTTCTTTAGGAGCTTCTTCTTCAAGAGCATTTAAGGGGTGTTATATTATTCAATCTCTTATTCTAGAGAGCTGAATATTTAGAACCTTTAGGTCTTACACATTCTTAATATAAAAATAATTCATTTAATGCCTTTATTTAATTTTTTTTTCATGCAGACTTCATCCACCGGCCCTTAGAGTTCCTACACCCAACGGTAGCATCCTGGCCATTCGAGGCGTAGGGAATGGATATCATTGAACCGATTAGTCCACCTTTGTCGAAGGGACATCGGTTCATCTTGGTCATCACCGACTACTTTTCTCCTCCACGGGATTAGCAAGTAGGACGTACAAGCCCATCTCACTAATGACAGATCGACTAATAACTACTAAAACGTATAAGTTTCTATAAACTAAAATACGCTCAAAATAGTAGCCAGGACTCATGGTTCATCACTACATTAAAAGCCACACCCTTCCGTAAATAAGGACTTCTAGCCTTAGGGTATTCTAGATCTCTCCCAGGCCGAACGATCCCCAGTGCCCTAGGAACCGCTCGAGAGATAAATCTTGTGCACAAGTTGTCAGACTGATGCATGAATGCACTTCTATCAGATAAATACCATATGATGCACATGATCCAGAATAAGCAAGCAAGCATGTCTATCAAGCTATAGAGCCGGTTCTCTCAATACTCTTGACTAATAGCCACACCCTCCCGTAAGTAAGGACTTCAAGCCTCAAGGTGGACTATTAGTTTAGATATACAAGTTCAAGCTATTCATACAGTTATATCTCTTTACAAGCGATTAATGAAATATATTCAAGCAATCTAACTCTTTTAACAAGTAACAAGCAAGAACAGTTCGTGGATGGTGACCCTGATCTCTTCTTCTTCCCCTCTCCCCAACCCTCGATGTGGATGACGATGACCCCTGACATGGACGATGACGACCCCAACATGGGCGACAATCAAACTCGACGTGGCCGTGGATCCGGAAAATAGAGTCAGGGAGGTAGAGGACTGGTGGTGGTGGTGCTTGGTGATGGTTGTGACACATGACACATAGATGAGAAGTCAACTGTGACACATGACATGGAGACAACTTAATTTTTTTTAACCAAACATAATTTTTTTCCAGAAAACTATCTATTTTTTAGATGAAAGTAGGCTAAAACAAATTCATAATCTGTATGTTCAGAAAACACTTTATAACAACTTCTATAAAAACTATTTTCAGAAAACATATCCAAATAGACCTTTAGGTCTTAGGATTAAGCATGCGATTTAACATTAATGTGATTTGATTATTAATAGTAAGAGTGTTTATATAATTTTCCAGTGAATAAATTATCCAAATAAAAATCAAGAAAAAATGTTTAGTTGTATAAGCCAATTAGTCCATTTAAGTTATAGTCATTTGTCCCACGAGCAACATGCTCATGCGTTATTGAGCACACGAGTTCAGAAAACCACAAAAACTGAGTAAATGTATGAAATATGATAGAAGCACCGACCCGTATTGAGTACTAAAGTACAAAATACGATATTAACATCAAGATACAAAATATTACAAATACTTGAAACTTGAGAACTTAACATGCACAAATTATTGGGAATTGGGTACGCCCTGAAAGAGTTCCAATACCGTATCTGAGATTGTCCACAGCGAAAACTTTTGGCCAACCCATATGAGATAACCAACCCTTGTCTAAACACCAAGCATAAATAAATACAAGTATATGGCGGTGACTACATCACTTAGACAAATCTTAACCTTTATAACTCAAGTGAAATTACAAGATTAACAAAATTAATATCGAACCCTTTACGCTAATAGATTCAACTTCCTCACCACACTTAAGAAGAAAAGAAAGAGATTACAATTGAAATCACCCACCAACCCATAGCAATCTCCCTGAGCGAAGGTGACGACTCCTCGATCAGATCTTTTTCTTCCTTCTGTCTTGGATGACGAAGTCCTAAGAGTAATGCACGGACTTTTTCTTAGATTTTTTGTGGACGAGCACTCCGAATCTCCAACTTGTGCTATACTTTGTGCCTCCACCCTCCTCCTATATTTATAGGATGAGAAATCCTATTTTACGTCATAGTATGATTTTTTAAATAGAAAATCTTAAAATATAAATCATATTCCACCTAAAATAGTCCAATACCAATTATGGATGTCCAAATATGGTCAAATTAAATATTTAATACAAATTTAAAATATAATCAAATCTTATATTTAATGTAAATTTTTAAATTATATCAAATTAAATCTTTGACCATATTTTGGCTCTAAAATTTACCGATTTCAGACTGGATCCCATCAATCTTTCCCTCCAGTCTGGAAAGGGTGTTGATCCTATGGATTCTCAAATAGACTCTATACATGTCGCCCCGCGACAGAGTTCCTGCTCCCCCATGCTACCGATCTCCGATCCCCTGAGTTGCTTTGCATCTTCCTTCATCTCTAGCTCCTCGACCGTCATGTCGACGCTAGCTGCAATGCGTAGCACCTTCTGTACCACTGGGATCCTACCGACATCAATGACACGGCTAAGATCAAAGACCCTAACTATCAATCTCACTGTGAGTCTTGGCTGTTTGTCCTCGACTTTCATCTTCCACCAAAATGTGTTAACGTTCTGATGAGCTTCTTCACCCTTGGCTGGCTCAACCAAGCGGATGGTACGATTCTCTCGAGATTCGAACTCCTGAATCTTCCAACCTTCGTGTCCGAACTTGAAGATCCCCCATACACATGTGTCCTCGAGCAGAACATCGCGTACTGTGCATGTCGTCGATGACCTACAACTCCCCCAGAATTGTATAAATGGTGACGTTCCGGCCTCAAATTGAGTTTGCTGCAAACCTTGATCTCCTTCCTACCCTCGAATTGCTGAAACCAATGTCACTCCATGAAGATTTGGCAAACCACCTATCGCCAAAATTGGATCCGTGAAGTAACCCCCACTTGGAGATCGACCAGCTATTATGGGACCGACATACTAACCCTCAATCTTTGGCTCATCACCTTTCGTCGCTTCTTTATCTCGATGAACCGAATCCTCCGTAATCCTCAAAGTATCTCGGAGCCCTTCCTCAGCAAGTTCTTGATGATCCAACTCATATCAAATATCCCTCGAGCCTCCATCCGATGTCTGTGGCCTGCCTATACAACTCAGCGGCTTGAGTCTGTACATGCCACAACATAAATATCCTCGGGCCAGTTGTTGGAAAACTTTCATAAGCATCCAATCTTTGTCCCCAAACAAAATGTGACAGCCATCATTCGCCAGTCTCCCTACCGAAACAAAACTCGGTACATGTCGTACATCATTGAGAACGAGCTTCTCACCAAGCTCCGTTGTCAAGTGTGCATCACCGATGCCTACAACTCCAGCCGTCGCCTTGTTATCCATCTTCACACGTCCAAACCTGTCACCGTGGTATGACATGAAGATCCTCCTATATGGAGTGGCGTGATACGACTCCCTCGTGTCCATGACCTAATCGCTATCATGACACATGCCACAAGGTTCCTCTGCGTCGGTTGCTACGATGATGAGATCTTCCATAGCCGTGAGATTCTTCTAATCATCCTTGCCTTTGGCCTTCTCAGATTTGAGCTTCATACAGTGTCACTACCCCATTTCCAGAGCAGGATATTTTTTTTTAAATTTGGTTAATTGTGTATTTATCATAAATATTTGTATTAATATTTAATTGTTGGTTGTATTATTTTTTTATTAGTTATTTAGTATTTTGGCTAGCCTGGACCCATGTCAGACACAACCAATACCCTTGTCAGACTTATTTATTGGTTTAGAATAGTTATTTATATTTTTATTAGTTAGTTGGAGTGATTAGGAATTAATTTGAGTGCATTTGGAATCCCAAACCCAAATTCCAATTAGAATGACTTAATTTGGAGGGTATTTTTGTCATTTCACCTAACCCCAACCCTAACCCTTAACCCCTTAGCCCGATCAAGACCAGCAGCTCCCCCCTTCTTTCATTTTACTTTACTTCTTCTTCGCCATTCTTTTTCTCTTCTTTCTTCTTCCAATTTTCACATTCCAAGTAAGTTTTTTTCTCTTCTTTCTCTTCCTTCTTCTATTTTCTTTTATCAATACAACCCTAACCCTTGACTTTCCCCTAACCTAGGTGTGTAGAGCTTAGATTTGGTGTTGGAGCTTGGGTTGGAAGCTTAGAGGCTTGGTGTGATAAATTTGGGGCTTTTTGGAGACTTTGGCTTGGGATTCCAACTTCCAAGATGTAAACCCTAATTTTTCTCCTTGTGATTACTCTAATATAGTGTAATTGGTAGTTTAAAACCTTTCTAGACCTTAGGGCTACCCGTGGGATAAAGTTGGAGCTTATTTGGATGTGTTTGGAGACTTTGACATTAGGTTTTGTGTCAATTTTGGGTGAAATCCGAGATTGGTCCAATTTTTTGTGTTGCCCTAGGTTAGACGGACCTAGGTAGACGTGATTGGATGTCTTGAGGATAAGTATGTGTCTCCGTTCGGACATGTGAGGTCGTGTCGCGAAGATATTGGCGTTTCGGGCGATTTGGAGGTTTTTGTCGTCGTAGGTTCTATGTGCGTGCATGTTTTTGTCATGGACCTAGAATCAGAGAGTTAGCATTTTTTCTAAGGTTTAGACATCGATTAGAACCCGTAGATAAATTTTGGGCCGATTCTGAGTAGGTTTGGTGTGCGTTTCATGAGATTTTGCGAACCACACTCCACGTATTCGTCGAAATGACCGAATGACCATTTCGATTTGGTTTCTAGGTTTTCGGCTTGTGCGCACGTTGGTTTAGCTTCAGAGAGTATGTGTTAGAGTTTTCGAGTATATAATTATATATATATATATATATATATGTGTGTGTTTATATATATATATATATATTTATATATATGTATGTATGTATGTATGTATGTATGTATGTATGTATGTATGTGTATATATGTGTGTGTAGTTGTGTGAGTGTGTGTGTGTGTGAGTGTGTGAGTGTGAGTGTGTGTTTGTGAGCGTGTGTGTGAGTGTGGATATGTGTTTATATATGTATGAGTGTATATATATATATATATATATATATATATATATATATATATATATATGTGTGTGTGTGTGTGTGTGTGTGTGTGTGTGTTTGTGTGTGTATATATATATGTTTGGGTGTATATGTATATATGTTTGTGTGTTTTTATATATATGTAAGTGTGTGTGCGTGTATAGGTTTCTGTATGTGTGTATAGATGTGTCTGTGAATGTGTGTTAAAGCGAGGGGGAGAGATTGAGGAGAGTGAGCGAGAGGGCGAGCCGCAGTAGCAGCTAGCGCAGCTGTAGGCACAGTAGCAGCTAGTGTCATGCCCCGATCTTGCACAAGCAAATCGGCCGTTCCCGCTAGGCGAGAATCACCGCGCCAGCGCTCCCACGGAATGATCTCTTTGACCCATCCGGACGTGATGCCGTACGAGCGTGAGCCACGCCCGTGCAAGGTCGTGGTTCATTGGCTGGCGATAAGAGTTCTAAGCCACAGAGTCGCACAGATTGTCCGAGTGCAGCGGAGTCATAAACGCATAGCGATTTGGTAACATGTTCACTGAGTTGACAATATAGCAGAAGAATTGAACACAAGTTGAACTAAAGCAACTCTTTGTATTGATATAAATATGTGTTACAGGCGGCGTATAGCCGAGATTACAAGTCGTTCAAGCCTCTCTCTCTAAAACAGTAAAAGCGTGCCAAGTGGCTACAATTTTGGGATGAGGGTACAGACGATGTTCAGGCAATGTTCACAATATTATGTCTTTTATATGTGCTTCAGTTCCGGACGCAACACTGCTTCGGAGTGATCTCCACGCCTTAGCACGCGCGAAGGAGACATCCGTACCGAACGAGGTTCTCCCGCACCCTGTATACAAACTGGTGGATTATCAGTACATTGAATGCACTGGTGGGGAAGCTACTCGCCCGCTCGACAAATCCAAACACGTAATATAAGTTTCGTGCACCAACTATTTAGTTGTCTTTCTAGTTTGCCTTAGGATCAGTTTCATGGTAATGCATTGAATAGCCTAACATGTCAGGCAGTGCGCCGTGCGATGTTAGAGGAAACACGACAAGACTACCACTTACCATTTCTCCTTCCCTGTCCGAGACAAACGATATATTCAATTCAGGCACAAGAAGCATATATAAACATTCAGGAGCATAGCATATACAAACACGATGTCGTGGGCAAGATCACGTTACAAGTACATGATTTACAGGAATATCAGGTGTGTTGCATACAATGATTTACTGAAATATACTTGACATCGTTCGGTTTCTTTTACCTGACTATCTGAATCACCTGCACAACTTACCATGCCTTCCCTGCCACGAAGACACAAGTTAGTATGCAATATGTTCAAATATACATGATGATCACTGGATTGATTGCCATAAAGGACACTAGTCTGTGACGAAGATGGTTTGCTACGTGCAAGTACGTAAGGCACCGCATACCATCCCGTCCAAGTATGTGAGACTAAACGTGAGTTTCGTCCGGAGTTAGAACGGTGCCAGTGTCCCAGCAGCCGTCCGCGGGAACTATACCTTGTGCACAAGTTGTCCGTGATCGAACATTAACATTTATTCTCCCGAAGGTTACATTAACAATCATTCGCCCGAAGGCTATGTTATCCGCCCGGAGGCTACGCTATCAATCATTCGCCCAAAGGCTACGTGAGTACAAGACAAGCAGTATTGCATGATTCATTTATATTGCATCTACATTCAATTCATGCATCCAGGATTGAGCTTTATACATTGCACAATATAAACAAGAAGTATACATTCAAACTTATATCTATGCATATAATGAACATTCTGAACGAACAAGCATGCATAGATATAACTGTTAACAAGTTCAATTTTGACAAGCAATATTTCATTTTTCATGTTCTAGCACAAGCAATACAAGTTAGGATTATTCCCTTAGCTAGGTGCGTTGGATTCTTATTAGCATGCAGGGGGTGATTCACCTAGTGACTAGCATGTATCATTCCAAATTTTATGTGTGCTGGCTAAGCAAAGACAAGTTCACCGTAGCCACCCACCTTAGCGATGATTCGCCTCGGTAGAGCGATACGTCAAGCGAGCCTCTCGTTTGAGGCAAAGCAGGTCAGGACAGTTGTACTTTTGCCATTTGCGTCGGTAGTCCGCTAAAATGTAATGGGGTGTTACATCCTACACAACTCAGAAAAAGTCTCGTCCTCGAGACTTACTGAGGACAAGCAGTACGTTTCAATCAATTTTGATTTTAACGATACAAGGCTGAGGCAAACCTATACAAGTCGTTGTACTTATTTATTTGGATATTTGCTTGCACAAGCATCGAGATCAACATATCGCTTAGTCTGGATCGTGCGCACATTCGAAGTGCACCTCTAGCATGAGCACGTCAACCAGCTTAGTGATAGCGAAGTCTTAGCACTCGAGTTTTACCTTTTCTTAAGTCTTGGATCGTGCACAAGTTCAAGGCGTCCCTCGAATAGATGCATTCAACCAAACTTAGAGTTAGTGAAAATCGGACAAGCTACTGCGATACTCTCAAGGGTTCGCACAGGTTGGCACAAAGGCCACTCGCAGCACCACATCATACAAGCAATAATATTATTCAAAACATATTTTGAAAGTATTTAGACTTATTGTTGGAACATCCCATCGAGGCATTGAGAGAGAGCATGTACATAACCCACGAACGAGATTTTGAAACTGAGATATTCGAATTGAAGTCCAAAGGTGTAGAAGCCAGGCTCTGATACCAACATGTCACGTCCCGGTCTCCCGCAGGCAAATCGGCCGTTCCTGCTAGGCGAGAATCACCGTGCCAGCGCTCCTGCAGAACGATCACTTTGACCCATCCGGGTGTGATGCCGCACGAGCGTGAGCCATGCCTGTGCAAGGTCGTGGTTCATTGGCTGGCGGTAAGAGTTCTAAGCCACAAAGTCACACAGATTATCTGAGTGCAGCGGAGTCATAAACGCATAGCGATTTGGTAACAGGTTCACTGAGTTGACAATATAGCGGAAGCATTGAACACAAGTTGAACTAAAGCAACTCTTTGTATTGATATAAACATGTGTTACAGGCGGCGTATAGCCGAGATTACAAGTCGCTCAAGCCTCTCTCTAAAACAGTAAAAGCATGCCAAGTGGCTGCAATTTTAGGATGAGGGTACATGTGATGTTCAGGCGATGTTCACAACATTATGTCTTTTATATGTGCTTCAGTTCCGGACGCAACACTACTTCGGAGTGATCTCCACGCCTTAGCACGCGCGAAGGAGACATCCACACCGAACGAGTTTCTCCTGCACCATGCATACAAACTGGTGGATTATCAGTACATTGAATGCACTGGTGGGGAAGCTACTCACCCGTTCGACAAATCCAAATACATAATATAAGTTCCATGCACCAACTATTTAGTTGTCTTTCTAGTTTGCCTTAGGATCAGTTTCATGGTAATGCATTGAATAGCCTAACGTGTCGGGCAGTGCGTCGTGCGATGTTAGAGGAAACACGGCGAGACTTACCACTTACCATTTCTTCTTCCCTGTCCGAGGCAAACAATATATTCAATTCAGGCACAAGAAGCATATATGAATATTTAGGAGCATAGCATATGCAAACACGATGTCGTGGGCAAGATCACGTTACAAGTACACGATTTACAGGAATATCAGGTGTGTTGCATACAATAATTTACTAAAATATATTTGACACCGTTTGGTTTCTTTTACCTGACTATCTTAATCACCTGCACAACTTACCATGCCTTCCCAGCCACGAAGACACAAGTTAGTATGCAATAGGTTCAAATATACATGATGATCACTGGCTTGATTGCCATAAAGGACACTAGTCTGTGACGAAGATGGTTTGCTACGTGCAAGTACGTGAGGCACCGCATACCATCCCGTCCAAGTACGTGAGACTAAACGTGAGTTCTGTCCGGAGTCAGAACGGTGCCAGTGCCCCAGTAGCCGCCCGCAGGAACTATATCTTGTGCACAAGTTGTCCGTGATCGAACATTAATATTCATTCGCCTGAAGGCTACATTAACAATCATTCGCCCAAAGGCTATGTTATCCGCCCGGAGGCTACGTGAATATCCGCCCAGAGGCTACGTTATCAATCATTCGCCCGAAGGCTACGTGAGTACAAGACAAGCAGTATTGCATGATTCATTTATATTGCATCTACGTTCAATTCATGCATCCAGGATTGAGCTTTATACATTGTACAATATAAACAAGAAGTATACATTCAAACTTATATCTATGCATATGATAAACATTCTGAACGAACAAGCATGCAAAGATATAACCGTTAACAAGTTCAGTTTTGACAAGCAATATTTTATTTTCCATGTTCTAGCACTAGCAATACAAGTTGAGATTATTCCCTTAGCTAGGTGTGTTTGATTCTTATTAGCATGCAGGGGGTGATTCACCTAGCGACTAGCATGTATCATTCCAGATTTTATGTGTGCTGGCTAAGCAAAGACAAGTTCACCATAGCCACCCACCTTAGCGATGATTCGCCTCGGTAGAGCGATACGTCAAGCGAGCCTCTGAAAGCCTAAGCCGATTCATGTAGGGACAAGTCTGGATATCCTTTGCTTCTCGTTTGAGGTATAGCAGGTCGGGACAATTGCACTTTTTCCGTTTGAATCAGCAGTCCGCTAGAACGGAACAAGGTGTTACAGCTATCGCAGCTGCAGGCGCAGCAGCAACGCCACACAGCGCCGCGACAGCAGCCGTACAGTAGCAGCATCAGCTGCAGGCGCAGCAGCGCACCGCGGCAGCAGCGAGCAGCAGCTGCAGCAGCAGAGGCGTGCAGCAGCGGCAGCGGCAGTAGCAGCTGCGCTCAGCCGCGCAGCAGCGCGTTTCAGCAACGCAGCGCGAGCGAGGCAGCAGTTCGCAGCACGCGTTCCCCTCCCCCTTCTTTATATATATGTATGTATATATATATATGTATATATATATATACTTATATAGATAGATAGATACATAGATAAGTATAGATAGATATGTAGGTATTAGTACATATATATATATATATATAGTTAGATATATATATATATATATATATATATATATATATATATATATATATATATATATATGTATAGATATGAATATGTGTATGTATATGTATGGATATATATATGGATATGTAGGTAGATATGTATATGTGTTATATATACATGTTTTCTTAGATATATAGCTAGGTATATGTATATATAGATAGTTATCTAGTTAGTTAGTGGGAAGTAAGTTGGGTATCTCAATACCTCGAGATACCCAAGGTATTGAGGTATTAGGGGTAAGGTATTGTGGCTTGAATTGATTTGCACGTTGGATAGTTGGAGCTAGAGTTGGAATATTGCATTTGAGGCAGTTGGTTGAATGATTGGGATTATGCTTGGACAGTTGGAATATATTGGTTGGGAATATCGGGATTTGGGCGAGCGTGCATCCGTGCACGGGTATCACTTGGTCGCTTTGTCTTGTAAAGTGAGCGGTTGTGGTTTAAAATCGAACAATTGCATCGGCGAGGGCATTGTGCCACTGTTGGGGCATTGTGCCATGGGATTGTTCTGAGTTGGGGTGTTGCACCCAATGTGAAACACTGTGCTGAGAATAGGCATTGTGCCTATTGAGATAACTTGTGAATTGTGCCTTAGGCAATATGTTGGAAGAATGGTTATGGATGTTTTGGTTGGATATTTGGTTGAACGAGTCTAGGATCGCTTGGTGGGGCAAGAATGTTCGATCCTCTCGTCATACCTACTTGGTGTCTGCATGTCATGGACAACCTGTTGCGCACAGGGTTTGATATTTCCTCGAGACGGCTTCCCGGGGCACTAGGACCGTATCGATCCGAAGGGAAATATTAATTCGTGCTAGTTACGATGCATTATGGGACCTCCAGTGGGGCTTGATACCCGGGCTGATAGGGCGCGCCGCTAATGCTTGGAATATGTCCTTTATGGCTTTGCCAGTGACTTCATATAGATAAGAGTTGGTTTGCTTTACTTTGGTTGGTTTGTGCTTCGTGTAGGCGCGGCCACCTTGCCTCGGCAAGAGTGTGCACTTTAAGATTTGGATTGTAAGTTTTGGTTGAGGATGGATATTTATGGCTTGGATTGTTGGTTCGATAGTCGTGTTGCTTGGGCTTTGAGTAGGACAGTTGCATGCTAGTTTTCTTCGAGTTGGTTATATTGCTTGTCGTTTGGTTTGAGTTGAATGCTTGCATGCTTAAACTACTTTACAGTTTTTCTTAACATGTCATCCATGTGCCATGAAATGAATCTAGGATTCAACTAGAAAGATCACCATTTAACTGTTTGCATTCACTATTTTACTTAGTGTCGGCTTAGACGAGTGGGTTACCCCGTTCACCAGTACGGCTGTGTACTGACCCACGTTTGTGGGCATTATTTCAGGTATGCAGGTGTAGTGGCGCTGCTTGGATATACGGAACATGATGTATGAACTATAAGTACCTTTGTGGGCTAGAGAAAGAGCAAGAGTATTTTATCGCCTTTATGGCATCGCCTTTGTGGCATTTCATTTGGACCCTATCGAGAGCTTCGCTGCGTATTACTCTGATGTGTGCTTGGTACACAATACTTGACTTTCGTTGCAACTTGGTGCTTCGATGATAACTTTGGTATTTGACAACATCGTCTTGTACGAGCGCAACTCCAGGCTCGTACGGCATCACGTCCCGATGAGAACGATATTCCTGTGGGAGAGCTGCAAAGCGGTGATTCACGTTCAGCGGGGACTATTGAGCTTACGGGAGATTGGGGCATAACAAATTGGTATCAGAGCGCTTGGTTCATTTTCTCGGACTTGGTCCTTCGCTTCATCACAAACTCTAAATAGCTTCCGTGTGTCATTTAGCTCTTGGCTCTACTCAGTGCCGCATTGGATGTTTCATGCAATAAGTCTATATAGTGCTGGTTATGGCTGCATGTTGTGCTTTGTTGCGTTGCTTTTGTTGGTTTTCGTTAGATCGCTTAGCCTTGTTAGGCGTTGTTGTATTCGTGCAGCAAGTTGTTGGACGTTGTTGCATTTGTGCAACAAGTTGAGAGGTGTGTTGTTGCTTGGGTTGGCTTGTCGTTTGGGGAGTTCTGATTGCATCAGTAGATCAGTTGGTTGGCAGACGAGATTTGGTTATGTGGCATATTGCAAGTAGAAGCATCGATTGAGAATGGATCGTTGCACGAGTTGCTCGTGTAGCGAATGTGTTGGATGGAAGTTTGATTTTTGGCTGGGTATATCACATAGAGCATTGGTTGAGCAGGTTTGAGTTTGGCTTGGAAGTATCAGGATAGTGTTGCACGAGTTGCTCGTACAACAAATGTGAGAAACAGTTGGGTATTGGGTTGGACTACTTGGAAGAGAGCTCGATGCACGGGATTGCTCGTGTTGCGAAAGTATCAGACGATTTTGAAAATGGTTGGAAGCATTGAGAAGGGGATATAGCACAAGTTGTATAGCGAGATTGATGGAATGAGTAAAAGATGGTTCACTTGTGGGTTGAGTTTTTGTGTCAGACTTAAGTTGGGAATGGCAGGATCATGCATAAGGGATGGTTCGAACGGATCTTGGATCAATGCGAAGAAATCATAATGCGAGTAGCGACTTGATTCAGAGTGGTATATGGGATACCACATGGTGAGCAAGGCATTGACAGTATTTTGGATGGACATCAATGGGAATTGCCTGAACGGACTCGGGTAACAGAAATACAAGTTGGTTGGTGCACGTCGGTTGAGTTGGGAAGGATGAAAAATATAGCAAGCGAATATTGAGTTGAGCAATCAAGAACGAACTTGTGCAAATGAAAGTATCATTGAACTTAAGAGATGGATGAGATCGGAACAAGCTATGGGAATAAGTGTTTGAAAATTTGAAGGATTGAGGCAGGCAAAGTATTTAAAACAGTTGAGATTGTTCGGGTGGAAAGTTGAATATCGAATTTTGCTTGCACAATTTGGAAGTTCGGTAGAGCATTCATTGAAGTAAAGAGAGTTGAGAATAAGAAACAAATAGTTGGGATATGCTTGAGCGAAGCGATGGGTGAATCGAATAATAGCGAGCACGGACTACAATTTTGGGCAACACATATGAGCCGTTGGTTGAGTAATGAAACAAGATCTGACTTGAAGGATTTTAGATATTGCTGCCCGAGAAGTCGACTCAGGTTTAGCGAAAATGGAATTTTGGGCAAAATGGTGCAACGATGGTAAACAGATCCTCCGGAAAGACGTGAACGGATTAAGGCAACAACTGTAGGCAAAAAGTATGGCGGACAGACTTTTGAAGATGGCTAAATGTGGGAGCAACAATTGAGCAAATCACAGTGCTGCTCGAGTAAGTTGGGTGTGCATTATGGGATGCGGCAAACGGATAAGAATTTGAGCAAGTCTTTGGTTTCAGAAATTATTGCAAGTGGTAGTGCGAGTAGACAAACATAGCAATTCAGAAATTTAATAGATTCAGGGCAGAATGATGGATTGATGGAAGACGGTTTCAACGAGCGCAGTTCTCGAATTATTGGCTTGGATAGATAGCAAGACTCTAAGTGGTTAAGCGGCATTTGGTTGACAGATCAGCAGAGGTAGTGCATGAAGTTCTCGGATTCGAAAGTTCGTTCGGATGGAATGGTTGGAATTATGGCTCGAATTTGCAGAGGAGATAGCATGGTTCATAGTAACTGTCCATCGTGATGACAATTATCGAGCGTAGCTTCGGGACAGCTGACCCTAGCGACTTGACCGCCCGATCAGAGATGAATATTGTAGACCCAAAGAACGACCCTTGTGGCATCGTATTTGGGGATGCGTCGAGGGTGGATGTGAGCGATATATATTTGTGGATATGTCAGAGTGTTGGATTTGAGAGACCCTTGGGATAGCCTTCAGCTGAAGAAGTAGCCAGAAGACCGAAGCGATAGCGGGATTGGCCTAAGTCAACTGATGAGATTCAGAGTCGCGGATTTTTGTAGATGGCATCGCCTCTGACTCATCGTGCCCTGGAAGAGAATATCATTCATATGAATTGACGACTGTGAAACTAGCTCGTAAAGTTAAAGCAGCGGCTCGTTCAGATCAAATATTTGCGAATATTGGAAGGGACAGATGTGCCTCAGATTTACAAGATGCATCGGAACTTAGTCTGGAAAGCGTGCTCATTCGGAAGGCAAAGGTGACATCCTGAGCTTCGAGGCAGTGGAAGCAGCACGAAGAACTATTCCATGCGTAACCTAGGAATTGTGGCGAGTGTGTCCACGTTGAAATCGTGGCGACACTATCCCTTTGGCGTGGCGGCGAGATCTTCGTGGATCACACGAACCTCAATATAGATGTTCACCCAGTGGGGTATTTAGGATTGAGGAAGAGGTGTTTGGTTGAACTGATCTAAGAAAAGTTAATTTTTGGGTAAGTCGCCTAGTTGGGGTAGTATCAGTTGAGATGATCATTCGGTGCATGAGATACATATTTGGAGATGTTGCTAGTGCGGATTCAGAAATAGTTGGATGGATTGAGTTGGAACACGAATTGATTAAGTCAGTGGAAAATTATCATATTTGAGGATGACCCTTAAGCGAATATGTTGGAATGGAAATCAGGATTGGTTCGATTGGGAGTAAAGCAAATGGATGCCTCGGACAAAAAGATACCCTTGTAACTTATTCAAATTCGCTATCGCAAGGCTCGGCTGAAATGCATGTATTTTAGGGATGCCTTAAATATGTGTACGATCCAAAACTAAGCGATACAAAGAATTCGTATTGAGCTACAAGGAGGATGTAGAAATATGAAATTTGTACGAGCGTTCAACAAAGCGAGATGCTGAGTAAGGATCGTGAGTATGAGAGTTGCATAGAGCAGAGTTATGTATTGAACAAACGACATGTGGTAAGAATGAGTACCAGCACGGTTCGTGGACGAACCTTATTCTAAGTGGTATATTATGTAACGCCCGTAACCGCACGGTACGTTACGCTGAGTCAGATTGAATAAAACAAATGCTGGTTATATTTGATTTGTTGGATTTTGGGAAGAAGTATTGATTGAGTTGGTTTCATGTGCAGATGGCTAGCGGAGTTCGATGGGATTCAGGTGTTCGTTCAGAGCAGTACTGAGATAGCTGGGTTGGAATGATAATGCCGTCTTCCTTAGTCCGATCAGTCGGATGATTTGTAGAGCATGGCCTGCTTGCACGGTCATACCAGTTGAGTAGATCGCGCTTTGCATCGGACCACGGGTTCAAGGGATTGGCCGTATCGGCAGGACATAATGCTTAACGGAATTGAACATTGTGAGTGGGCACTTTCCCTTCTCCTCTACTCCTTCATGTCTAATAATATGGAACACACGTAAAAGGCTTGAACACTTGGACTGAAACATTGGGAATTACTGCACTGAGGCGTGCATAGAATGTATGTCGTTGCTTGGATAGGATTGTGGCTTGAATTGATTTGCACGTTGGATAGTTGGAGCTAGAGTTAGAATATTGCATTTGAGGCAGTTGGTTGAATGATTGGGATTATGCTTGGACAGTTGGAACATATTGGTTGGGAATATCGGGATTTGGGCGAGCGTGCATCCGTGCACGGGTATCACTTGGTTGCTTTGTCTTGCAAAGCGAGCGATTGTGGTTCAAAACCGAACAATTGCATCGGCGAGGGCATTGTGCCACTATTGGGGCATTGTGCCATGGGATTGTTCTGAGTTGGGGTGTTGCACCCAATGTGAAACACTGTGCTGAGAATATGCATTGTGCCTATTGAGATAACTTGTGAATTATGCCTTGGGCAATATGTTGGAAGAATGGTTATGGATGTTTTGGTTGGATATTTGGTTGAACGAGTCTAGGATCGCTTGGTGGGGCGAGAATGTTCGATCCTCTCGTCATACCTACTTGGTGTCTGCATGTCACGGACAACCTGTTGCGCACAGGGTTTGACATTTCCTCGAGACGGCTTCCCGGGGCACTGGGACCGTATCGATCCGGAGGGAAATATTGATTCGTGCTAGTCACGATGCATTATGGGACCTCCAGCGGGGCTTGCTACCCGGGCTGATAGGGCGTGCCGCTAATGCTTGGAATATGTCCTTTATGGCTTTGCCAGTGACTTCATATAGATAAGAGTTGGTTTGCTTTACTTTGGTTGGTTTGTGCTTCGTGTAGGCGCGGCCACCTTGCCTCGGCAAGAGTGTGCACTTTGAGATTTGGATTGTAAGTTTTGGTTGAGGATGGATATTTGTGGCTTGGATTGTTGGTTCGATAGTCGTGTTGCTTGGGCTTTGAGTGGGATAGTTGCATGCTAGTTTCCTTCGAGTTGGTTATATTGCTTGTCGTTTGGTTTGAGTTGAATGCTTGCATGCTTAAACTGCTTTACAGTTTTCCTTAACATGTCATCCCTGTGCCATGAAATGAATCTAGGATTCAACTAGAAAGATCACCATTTAACTGTTTGCATTCACTATTTTACTTAGTGTCGGCTTAGACGAGTGGGTTACCCCGCTCACCAGTACGGCTGTGTACTGACCCACGTTTGTGGGCATTATTTCAGGTACGCAGGTGTAGTGGCGCTGCTTGGATATACGGGACATGATGTATGAACTGTAAGTACCTTTGTGGGCTAGAGAAAGAGCAAGAGTATTTTATCGCCTTTGTGGCATCGCCTTTGTGGCATTTCATTTGGACCCTATCGAGAGCTTCGCTGCGTATTACTCTGATGTGTGCTTGGTACATAGTACTTGACTTTCGTTGCAACTTGGTCGCTTCGATGATAACTTTGGTGTTTGACAACATCGTCTTGTACGAGCGCAACTCCAGGCTCGTACGGCATCACGTCCCGATGAGAACGATAGTCCTGCGGGAGAGCTGCAACACGTTGATTCACGTTCAGCGGGGACTATTGAGATAACCAACCCCTGTCTAACGAACACCAAGCACAGATAAATACAAGTATATGACGGTGACTACGTCACCTGGACATATTTCAACCTTTATAACTCAGGTGGAATTACAATATTGACAAAATCAATGTTGAACCCTTTGCCCTAATAGATTCAACCCCATCACCACACTCAAGAAGAAAAAAATATATTACAATTGAAATCACTCACCAACCCGTAGCAATCTCCCTGAGCGAAGGCGATTCATCGGTCAGATCTCTTTCTTCCTTCTGTCTTGGATGACGAAGTTCTAAGAGCAAAGCACGGACTTTCTCTTAGATTTTCTATGGACGAGCATCTCGTCCAACTTGTGTTGTACTTTGTGACTCCACCCTCCTATATTTATAGGATAAGAAATCATATTTTAGGTCATAATATGATTTCCTAAATATAAAATCTTAAAATATGAATCATATTCAACCTAAAATAGTCCAACACCAATTATTGACGTCCAAATATGGTCAAATTTAATATTTGATACAAATTTAAAATCAAATCAAATCTTACATTTAATATAGATTTCCAGATTATATCAAATTAAATCTTTAATTATATTTGGGCTCCAAAATTCATCAGACTAACTCCAACACAAATACAAAAATACGATCTACTGCCAAGCAACCATAGAAAATACAGTCATAGAGAAACATATATTACAGATTAACCCCTAGACTGATACAGACTGATTCCCAATACGATTAAATTATCAATGATATGGATAGAGACCAATATATACTAATTGTAGGAAGTTAGTTACGAAAATGTTAGAGACTTTGCACAACAATAAGCTCTCAAGTTTTGAAGCACATAAATAGTAAATAGAGAACATATTCGATATCTCAAGTTTTGGAGTAAATAGATAACATAAATGATAGGTAAAAAGATTTCTTATGAACTGCATAATTATCTACACTACAAAGGATCGCGCTCCTCTTGAATTTGAGAGCTTTATTTACCTCTGCCCATAGACTCTAAATAAAAAGGATTGAACCATAATATGGATTGAATTTGAGAGAGCTTTATTTACCTCCAAAAAAAAAAGGATTGAACCATATTATAGATGTAAAACATATAATTGCCTTAGTTGGAGGTACAAAAATGACTTACCAAACCCAATCCACGTCTAAAATCTTAACAACTAACCTTTTTTAACTTTTTTTTTTTTTTGCCCGTAATAAAGGCACTAAAAAAAAACTCGAAACTGGTCCAAATTTTTTTATAATTTTTTCACTCAAAAGTTTTTTCAGGACTACCCAAAAAAAAGTATTTATGACTGTCAAAATTCCAATAGATTGGACTGTCAAAATTTTGACAGTCCTAAATAATGTATGCAGTTCAATGGACTGTCAAAATTAACTGTCAAAATTTTGACAGTCCAACATATTGGAAGGACTGTCAAAATTTTGAGTCCTAAATAATTTTTATACCGAGTAAAATTTTGAGTAAAAATTTTATACAAAAATTGGACCACCCTCGAGTCATTTTTGTAATATCTTTATCAAAAGTTTTTTTTTTTAATCTTTTAACAAACATAATCTAAGTCACAAATAAATAAATGAAAGAAAACAACATTCTATTATATTAGACTATTTATTGTTGCTAGTGAGAAATAGATTGAGAAAGAGATGGTCTAATGAGTGCATGCATGTGTACACCTAGAAGCTCATCTGTCAAATGCACCTTCATGTGGAGGCATGTGGGGTCCTTATATTAAAATCCCCTCTGTCAACGACGAAACATTAACCTTTCTTGAGAGGCTGCGGATCTTGAGAAGCTGCGGATGTTTCGGTAAAACTCCATTTGGGTTTTGGCCCTCCAAACCAAAACAGGAGAGGAAAACCTTAACAAATTACACCAACACTTTTCTTCCTGTTTTTAGTTCTTCTCATCATCTTCTTCTTGTCACTCCCAACACTTCGCCATTACTCTTCTCCCACAATCCAAAGCAGCAACAACAGATGAGTCTTCTCTCCTTGTAAAGGTGAGGATTCAATACAAAGCTATGTAGATCTTCTTTGATCATGATTTAATAAGTTTTTTGAGAAAATAAATTGTTGAATCTTATAGATTATTGATTTTGCTATAAACCCAGAAATCTTTTGTTGTTTTATGTGCAAAGTTGCTAACTTTTCAATGTTTGTGGGCAAAACCCATGTTTTTCTTCTTGTTCTTTATAGCATATATGAGTAGAATCTGATAGATGGTTGAGTTTTGGCGACAACCCATAAAATTTCCATTGTTTCTTAATAGATTATGTGCAAATTTAGTAATTTTTTATTCTTAAAGTTTTTGGACAAAACCCATGTTTTTGTTCAGGTTCTTTGTAGCATATTCATGTAGAACCGGATCGATTGTTGAGTTTTGGACATAACCCATGAAAAATTCATTTTTCGTTCATATATTATGTTGCAAAGTTAGTATTAGTCTCGGAGCTTAATCAAAAGATGAACAAACAAGGCCAACATAGCTTCTGACCAACAAGTTTGTCTTTCGAGATCTCGATTCCAACGAATCACTATATAGAATATCTCTGATTATAACTTGTTCCGAAGAAAACAAAAGAATCAGTAAACCAATCTCGGTTCTTTCTTGCAATCGCAGTTGCAGTCGGACAGAACGAGTTACAATTAGAGGAGAAGAAGAAGAAGAAGAGGAAGAAGAAGGATAATGGCTTGCTGGGGTGATGAAGATCACCGTTGCTCAAAGCAAGATTCGTCCCTCACGATCTGCTCCCAGAAACCAACAAGTTCTCGAAGAACTTCTGGAACGCTCGTGTCACCTCTTCCTGGACTCGCACGATCTCTTGGACTTCTCTTGGCGGCGAACTATCTCTCTTCAACTCTCTCTCGTAGTTCTTCTCTCGAAATTAACCTCTGTTGAAAGAGGACAGAGTAGAGAGTATTTATAAAGGAGCCTAGTCACCTAAGTCGGTTTCAAAGAGATAATGAGGAATTTAATTCAAATCCCACAAAATCAGATATGAATTAAAAACTCTTATCTTTCCATAATCAAATCCTAACCGACTTGCTTCTGCCTTCATCGCAACAGCGCATCAGCATAGCGGCCCAGCAGCGCAGCGGTGCATCGGCCCAGCGGCTCATGCGTGCATCGGCCCAGCAGCGCATGCGTGCATAGCCAACGCATGCCCGCGCATCGTCCGCTCAGCACCCTGCTCATAGGCCTGCGCATGCACTCGCGCATGCAACCATGCTAGCAAATGAGTATGCAACTCGCACATAAAACGAGCGCAACTAATACGCAAAAGTGCCATGCGCCGATGCTGACGTGCTGAGTGTAAAGTGTGCCAACAAAGCGCCACTTTGTGCCATTGAGCCCGAGTCCGAGTCGCTAAGCCCCAAAGGGGGCTTAGCTCCTATGGAATAAATTCCAAGAGCATGACAAAAAGCTTAAAAGCTCCCCTTGTGGAGTTAAACCCTTTTTCATCATAATAAAACACCCCCCATGGCACCCATGTGCATGTCTCAACACAAGCAAAATATTATATTGAGATACCCACTTGGTGGTGTTGCCAATGTGGGACTATCTTTCATAGTCTAAAGGCAAAAATACCAACAATCTCCCACATATCTCAATATATGGGTCGAGCGTTCCACACAGTGACTGTCCATCATGCATTAAGATAGATGTCGCTTCGACTTGAATCTTTCCGCATGGATCAAATAACAGTATGATACAAGAATGGAGTGTCTTGAATTCTGCACCAAAGTTGCAATTATTTTTACTCACACAATGACATCAGCTGTGCTTCGGTTGCACATTAAAGGCTTTGTGCACGCCTGGTTTCGGTGTTTGTATCTTGGGTGTCTACAAACTTACACTTAAGAGACGGCCTATATCTCTTTCTATAAATTCTAGGTGAGTTCTTTTAAAGAGTCCTTGGCATGAAGCTTTGCGCTTCCTTGTGGTGCTACCCCGCTATGACATGGCCCAAAGCCGAGGTCCTACCTTATCGTAGTGTCATCCATTGTAGCATGAGGTTCCAGCCTCTTTTGTAGTGCCAAACTACTCAACATGAAGCATTGCGCTTTCTTGCGGTGTTACGCCGCTGTGACATGGCTCGCTAAGCCGAGGCTTTACCCTCTCTAGGTATCTCTTGGTGGCATCACACCACTGTAACATGAGGGCACCGGCCTCTTTGTAGTGCTACCTACCACTCTTCAGACTAACAACATTAGGCCACTTGCCTATGTGCTGTGCTACGCCATTGTGACATGGCTCGTGAAGCCGAGGCATTACCCTATCGAGGTACCTCATCGTGGTATTACCCCACTGTAGCATAGAGTCCTCGCTCCTTTATAGTGCTGTGCTACCGTGATTCTTGTAAAGTACGTCCGACATTCCAAATATCCTAGAACTCATTAAGGCGTCTAAGCCATCCTCCCACATGACTTGTTTTACAGTGAGAACAAGTAGTAGACAATAGTGGTTCTGGGTCCGTAATCCCTCAATGTCCCAAAGGACTACCCACTGTTCTTGACATTCTCCCAGTCAATGATCCTTCTTTGAACCAAAAGCTAGATGTCTAGTAGATTTCTCTTTGAACTAATAGCATAAAACTTTATGGTAGAATTACAAAGACAGAACATCAAAATATCTTCAAGCCCATTTTAATTGCTGTCCTCGACTAGCTGGCGCTTGAGACCTTTGGTGAACGGATCAGCCAGATTCTTCTGGCTCCGAACATCAATCACGGCAATAACTCCAGTATTGATAAGATCCTTCACTATCCTGTGCCTCAGTCACATAGTCATCTTCTTACTATTGAAGAGATCATTTGATGCCACCACTGCAGTTGCCTGGTTGTCGCAGTATATCAGTACCGTCAGAATCTGCGCACCAACCACTGGAAGATTATACATGAGTTCCCGAAGCCACTCTGCTTTATCCGCTGCAGCCGCCAGTGCATAGAACTCAGATTTCATCGAGAGATGAGAGAGCATTGTCTGCTTCTTCGACTTTCACGATATAGCAGCTCCACCCATGGAGAAGATGCATCCTCCTGTTGACATTTTGCTCTATACTTCTGAACACCACCTTGCATCACTGAAGCCTTCCACTACTGTCGGATACCTGTTGTAGTGTAGTGCATACTTCTGAGTCATCTTGAGATATCTCATCACTCTTTTCACAGCCTTCCAGTGCTCTACACCTGGGTTGCTCGTGAACCGACTCAACATTCCCATGGCGAAAGCTATGTCAGGCCTTGTGGCAGTTGCATACATCAAACTCCCGATGATGCTTGAGTACTCCAACTGCCTGATGCTTTCTCTAGGATTTTGCTTCAACTTCTTGTCATACCTGTACGGAGTATCGATCCCTGGAAGATTCTGATATCCATAGCGTGTAAGCATATTCTTAATATAATGAGACTGTGACAACGTCACTCCAGTGTCTGTCCGAATGATCTTTATCCCCAAGATAACATCAGCTTTCCCTAAGTCCTTCACACTGAACTTGGATGAGAGAAACTTCTTTGTCTCAGTGACTCGTGCTATATCCGTGCCTAGGATCAGCATGTCGTCCACGTACAGACAAACGTTGAATCTTCTCCCGTTAGCGAACTTTGTTTAAACATACTTGTCCGTCTCGCTGACCCTGTAGCCGTTTAATCTTATGACTTTATCAAAATTCTCATGCCACATTTTGGGAGCTTGGTTTAAACGGTATAATAATTTCATCAACTTGCAGACTTTGTCTTCAAGGCCCTTGACGAAGAATCCTTCTGGTTGTTGCATGTAAATTTCTTTGGTCAACTCTCCATTTAGGAATGATGTCTTAACATCCATCTGATGTATAACTAGCTTGTGAATTACACTCAGAGCAATTAACATCCTGATGGTTGTTATCCGTGCTACTGGAGTATATATGTCAAAGTAGTGGATCCACTGTTTTTGAGAAAATCCTTTGGCCACCAACCTTACCTTGAACTTGTCAACAGTTCTATCGACCTTCATCTTCTTCTTGAAGATCTATTTGCATCCGATTGGTTTAGCTTCTTCAGGCAGATCGACCAACACCCAAGTGTTGTTGGAGGTTATTAAGTCATACTCATCATGTATAGTCTCATTCCAGAAGACGTCTCTAGTCTTCATCGCCTCATCATAGGTAAGCGGATCTGCTTCAACGTGATAAGTGACGAAGTCATCCCCGAAGTCCTGTCTCCTCACCCGCTTAGTTCTCGGTTCTGCGAGTTCTGGTTCGAACGTTGTCTCTGGAATGACAACTTTTTTTTGGACTACATCTTCATTGTAAGTGTTAATCTCCTGTGAACTCACATTATTCTCCGGAATGTCCGTGATAACAACGTTATTGTGCCTTGCAAATTTGTTTTCAAAGAATTCTGCGTCGTGGGATTCGATGATATAATTTGACTTTATATCAAGAAACCTCCGACCATCACTCTTCTCAGCATAACCCAGGAAGATAGTCTTCGCAGTCATCGTGCCCAGCTTTTGAATTTTCAAGTCCGGAAGCTTCACATACGCCAGGCATCCCCACACTCGAATGATATTCAAGTTGGCTCTGACATTGAACCAGAGTTCATGAGGAATGACATCGGATGTTGCGTACGACACTCTGTTCAGGATGAACGTACCCGTTAGCGCAGCTTCTCCCCAAAAATAGTTTGGAAGACCCACAGTCAACATCATATAATTCATCATTTATGTCAACGTTCTGTTCTTCCTTTCAGCTACTCCATTTGATTGAGAAGAATATGGAGCAGTCGTCTCATTGACAATTTCATGTTTTCTGCATAACGATGTGAATTCAATAGATCTATACTCTCCGTCTCGATCACTTCTGAGTCTCTTGAGTTGTTGCCATGTTTGATGTTCAGCCTTAGCCCTGAACTCTTTGAACTTCTCGAATGTTTCATCCTTCGACTTGAGCAGATAGACGAACACGTACTTCGAGTAGTCATCGATGAATGTAATGAAATACTTTATCCCGGCCTTCGTGAAAAATTGTTTAAAATCACTGATGTCTCAGTGCACCAACTCCAGAAGATCTGTGCTTCGGTTTACTCGTTTGAACGATTTTCTTGTGATCTTTGTCTGCGCACAGACCTCATACTTCTCCACCTCCTTACCCCCACATTTGGAGATAAGCCCTAGGCTAGACATTTTGTTTATTCTTTTACAATGAACATGTCCTAGTCTATTATGCCATAACCCAAGAGAATAACCAGAAGAAGAGAATGCATTTATAATTTTATGCGGAGTTACAAATTGAAGTTTAAACATCCATTCAGTACAAAAAGCTTTTCCGAAGTATGTTTCTTTGTAGGACATCACCATCTGCCCAGCATTGATGTCTATCCTAAAGCCCGCGTTGTAGAGCAGACTTCCTGAGACCAAATTCTTGGCTATCATTGGTACGCGTTCACATCCTGAAGCGTCAGCGACTTCCCCGAAGTCAAGTTCAGTACCACCGTTTCGGTCCCAAGGACTTCAGCTTGTGTCTAGTTCGCCACCATAACCATCTCAGATGTCGGCTTGTAGTTGGTGAACATCTTACTCTTTGAGCAAACATGGCAGGATGCACCAGTGTCCACCCACCAGTCAGTGTCGACACCAACTGAGACAACCTGCGCAATTATAGCAACATTGTTAGACTCACCTTGCTCTTTCTGTTTGGACTTTGATTTGCAGTCTCTGCTGAAGTGACCTTTCTTGCCGCAGTTGAAACAAGTCCTATCGTTCTTAGGCTTTGGTTTGAGCGATTCCGACTTCACCCTCGGATGGTTGAAGTCCTTCTTCTTGTTATGAGAAGCCTTCTGCTTCCCCTTGGAATCACCAGAATGCACCAAGTTGGCCTTTGCCAACTGTTTGGATAGCGTGTTCAATTTGTTTTGAGCCTTCAACTCATCTTCAACATGGATGTTGTGCAGTAGTTGATCAATGCTAACCTCCATCTTCTTTTGGTGCATGTCTGAGATAAATTTGCTCCAACCAGGCAGGAGCTTGGCAACAATTCCTGCCACGACGAAAGAGTCGACCATGGGCTTGCCATCATCCTCAAGTTTTTGACGCAACTTGAGAAAATTCTTGACTTGAGGCAACATCGTCTTGTCGTCCTTAAATCGCATCTTCCAGACTTTTTTCGTCACGTGGATTTTGTTGCGGTTCTCATCCTCCTTGTAATGTTTCTCCAGAGCCTCCCAGACGACCTTAGCATGGTCCGTCTTACTGTATGACTCCGCCAGAGTATCCTCCATGGAGTTCAGGATCAGAAACTTGCAGAGGTTGTTGTCTTTCCTCCACTTGTTCTGCTTAGCAGTTGCAGAAGCAATTGCCTGAATAGTAATATTATCACCCTCTGGAACAATAGGCTCAGGATCTATCAACACGTAGTCCACATTTACGAGTTGAAGATTCATGTTGACTTTTCTTTTCCAGATGTTGTAATGTCCTTCGTCAAACTTCTCAAGTTTGTTAAAACTTGTGTCGAGGAGGTTTGAGCGGTTGTTCTCCATCTTTTCTTCGGATCTTGTTTTGAGATTGATTAGTCTCAGGACTTAATCAAAAGATGAATGAGCAAGATCAACAAAGCTTCTGATAAACTTTGCAGTCTATCCTCTGTTGATCCAAAAGTTGTAGTCGAGATTCAGAAGCTTCAATAAACAAGTTTGCCTTCCAAGATCTCGATTCCAACGAATCACTATATAAAATATCTCTGATTACAACTTGCGTCGAAGAAAACAAAAAAATCAGAAAATCAATATCGGTTCTTCCTTGCAATCGCAGTTGCAGACGGACAGAACGAGTTACAATTAGAGGAGAAGAAGAAGAGGAAGAAGAAGGATAATGGCTTGCTGGGGTGATGAAAATCACCGTTGCTCAAGCAAGATTTGCCCCTCACGATATGCTTTCAGGAACCAACAAGTTCTCGAAGAACTTCTGGAACGCTCGTGTCATCTCTTCCTGGACTCGCACGATCTCCTGGACTCCTCTTGGCGGCGCATCAGCTTCTCTTCACTCTCTCTCTCTTGTAATTCTTCTTTCGAAATTAACCTCTGTTGAATGAGGGCTGAGTAGAGAGTATTTATATAGGAACCTAGCCACCTAAGTTGGTTACAGAGAGATAATGATGAATTTAATTCAAATCCACAAAATCATATATGAATTAAGACTATCTTTCTATAACCGAATCCGAACTGATTTGCTTCTACCTTCAGCGCAGCAGCGCATCAGCACAGCGGCTCATGCGCGCATCGCCAGCTCAGCGCATGCAACCATGCTAGCAACAGCGCATGCAACTCGTGCATAAAACGAGCGCACGAGCACAAGCGCCAATGCTAAGTGCAAAGTGCACCAACAAAGCGTCACTTTGCGCCTCCGAGCCCAAGTCCGAGTCGCTAAATCCCTTTGGGGCTTAGCTCCTATGGAATAAATTCCAAGAGCATGACAAAAAGCTTAAAAGCTTTCCTTGAGGAGTTAATCATTTTTTATTCTAATAAAACATCCCCACATGGCACCCATGTGCCCCACCACACCCCATGTGCACACCTCAACACAAGCAAAATATTATATTGAGATACCCACTTGGTGGTGTAGTCAATGTGGGACTATCTTTCATAGTCCAAAGGCAAAAACACCAACAGTTAGTAACTTTTTTTTTTTTTTTTTTGGGCGAAAACCCATGTTTTTGTTCTTCTTCTTTGTAGCATATATGAGTAGAATCTGATAGATTTTTGAGCTTTGGACAGTAACACAGAAAATTTGTTTCCTGATAGATTGTGTAAAGTTATCTCTTTCAAGTTTTTGGGCAAAGCCCATGTTTTTCTTCTTGTTCTTCGTAAGCATATATGAGTAGAATCTGATAGATTATTGAGCTTTGGGATAAAACCCAGAAAAAAATTCATTGTTTCATGATGGATTATGTGCCAAATTAGTAAATTTTATAGAGTTTTATTCCTTTTTCTTGCAGGGATGTGTATAGAATCTGTGTAGAAAACCATACGTTTATTGGTGTTTTGAGTAATGAGATGGAAGCCCCTACCATTTCCACAGCAAGAACAAATCCATTTGGACCACCTTTGATTCTGAAGAATTCTGCTTTGGGTGGTGTCAAGACTGCCAACATCAAGACCATTAGGCAGATCCTCCTCCGTGACCCAGATATCGACTCCCCGACAGCGTCACCTGATACCCGTTTTGGTACTGTCCCTGCCAATGCTGACCCCATTCTTGTGGCCGTCAAGGAACTCAACCCCGATCCAGAGATCTCCTCGTCTAGCCAATGCTACCAGAGTGCCATCAACACTAGCTTCTCTCAGTGCGTCGAGCCGGCCAAGGATAGTTTCATTACTGCCCGCATCTCAGAAGCGTCTACTGCTGCCGTTAGCAGCATCAAGAATGCTGGGGAGGACTCCGCGTGTGGTGATGCGGGGAGCACGAGCAGCGAAGTGAGCGTCGAGAACAGTTTGAGTAGCCTCATGGCCGGCGGAATGAACAAGCCCCATAAGAGCAACGATTTGAGGTGGGGGGCGATCCTGGTGGTCAGGACCCGGGAGGGGGCCCTCGGGCTGAACCATTTCAGGCTGTTGAAGCGGTTGGGGTGTGGGGACATTGGTAGTGTGTACCTGGCAGAGCTGAGTGGGACACAGAGCTATTTTGCGATGAAGGTGATGGATAAGGCGGCATTGGCGGTCAGGAAGAAGCTGCCGAGGGCGCAGACTGAGAGGGAGATTTTGCAGTGTCTGGACCACCCGTTTCTCCCAACGCTGTACACACATTTTGAGACGGAGAAGTTCTCTTGCCTGGTTATGGAGTTCTGTCCCGGAGGGGATCTTCATGCACTGCGGCAGAGGCAGCCTGAGAAGTATTTCTCGGAGCAAGCTGCAAGGTAAAGTTCCCATTTGGTTTTGAAAGACGGTTTGGGTCATTATTTGTTGTTATACTAGGTGTTATTTTGATGGTTATGATATTGTTAGTTAATTATCTATTGTTGAGAAGCGCTGTTACAGGACATCAAATAAGCAGGTCCTCCATAATTCGTTTGAAATGGTATTGTTAAGAACAATGTTCTTAAAAGGCATGCCCAAGTTGCGAGGCGCACAAGGTTCTAACCTCAGCGCCTCAGTACACATGGATCGAGACTCCTTTCATGAGGCGTGGGTCTCTTGGAGTCTCATGGATTAGGCTCATGTCCAACTGAGGCTCTTCCATTTTCTAAATTTTACATTTACTGACCTATGGATTTGTTTCAATTGAGTAGGGACCACCGTTATCTGTCTTTTATGTGCCTTTCATAGGGAGAAACTGAAACAACTCTCACAGATCTAAAAGAAGAAAACCCTCAAAACAAAAGTCTTCTTCCTGCTCTCATTCTGTTCTGAAATCTAAGGGTTCTAACGGTTTCTTGGTTCCCTGGTTCTCAATTAAAACTATTCTTCTTCCTTATTATCTACCATTGGAATTTTTTTTCTTTTTCTGCCTTCTTAGTTTTTTGTGTTTTTTTTTTACCATGCTCTGGTTCCTTTCTTCTTCTATACACTAAATATCTCATGCTTTTATTTTTCTTCACTTTTTATTTTCATGCTTTGTTTTCTGTTTCATCTTCTTCATTTTCTTCTGTCATACCCTGAACATCTAAGCTGAAATCTAATGCCTCATTTCTCACCAACCAAAACCCTCGTCATTCCCTGTGTAACCCGACCTCCCCTTCTTTGGTCTGTTCTTTTCTTACTTTCCTTGTGTAAAGCCATCTCTCTCTAGTTCTTCCTACAACATAAGTTTCTTATTTTTGTATCAATATGATTATGGAATTGAACTCCGACACGCCTACTTCCAATATCTATTACATATAGACGTATATGATTTATAGATATTATTTTAAATGTTTGTGAATAAGTGCGCCTCGCCTTCATGAGGCTCGTGCCTCATGCCGCGCCTCAGTTCTCTACACACTTCGCGTCGCGGTGTGTTTTATTGACTAAAACATGAGCTGTTGATCAATGATTAACCTAATTAAGTGAAATATATGAAATTGTGCCTCAATATCATCAAATAATTGGAAGAAAGGTGTGATTTTTCATTGCTCAAATAATTGTCTGTACTATTCCATCACAATGGAATTTTTCTCCTCTTCAGTAAGGTTATTATGTTCTTCACGCACTTTTAAGATGGTTTATGAATTATTAGTTGGTAAATACTGTATTCTATTCCTATTACTACCTTTTTGTTAATGTTTCCTTATGGCTTCCTATAGCAGGCATCTGGTAGATACATTCATTTTCTTCACATTAACGCTAAAGTGGTACATGGTCCAAGATTTGGATGTGATCATCGGTAGGGCAAAAAGAGGTTCACAAAAGTCCTCTGTCCACTAACAGACGAAGGCTGAGAGAGAGATCTGCCAGCATTAAGGGCTTATTTCTGATCTTAGGTCTTGGGCAAATGAAGTTTCTAGTTAACATAACTGAAACAAATCAACAATATTGATTTTATTAATGGATAATTTAAAAGGCCATACAACTATGAATATATATATAGAGAGAACACATCCATATCCGGATAGGAAAATGAATCTGAATCCAAATAGGATAATCTAATATAAATCATAAACTAATTATATCTTAACAACCCTTCTTCAAACTCATGATGGGTCAAATAACATGAGTTTGCTCAGTAGAAACTGAAACCGTGGTGTGGGGTGTGGCTTTGTAAAGAAATCTGCTAGCTAATCAACGGAAGTCATATGTGGTAGAGAATAGTTTCTACCAAAAAATGCTTACGGACGAAATGATAATCAGTCTTAATGTGTTTTGTCCGTTCATGAAAAACCGGATTGTTTGTTATCTGTATAGCACTCATGTTATCACAAAAGTCCTCTGTCCTCTAGGAGTAATGCTCATATCAGATAGCAGTCTACGTACATGAACGATCTCCCTGGTGGTGGCAGCCATAGTTCTATACTCCGCTTCAGTAGAAGAACATGCAACAACGTCTTGTTTGTTGCTTCACCATGAGATCAACGAATCACCAAGAAACAAACAAAATCTTGTAGTAGATCGTCTGGTGATCGGATCTCCTGTCCAATCTGCATCAGAAAATGCTCGAAGCTATAGAGTAGATGTAGAAGATATAAATAATAAGCACGTAACGAAGTCCTGAAGTTATCGGAGAATTCGGAGTAAGGCACCATAGTGAGCTGATTGAGGCGCAAAAACGAACTAACAATACTAACTGCATGAGAAATATCTGGTCTAGGCAAAAAGAGATACACAAGTTGACCCACTAGCCGCCTATAACGAGTAGGATATGTGAGAGGCTCACCATCTGTGGGATGAATCTTCACATGAAGCTCTAAAGGAGTATCAACTGTGCGACTATCCGATAGACCAGCAGACGAAATAATCTATGAAATATATTTCTGTTGAGAAACAAGTATCCCTCTCTTACCTTGTGCAATCTCGAGTCCAAAAAAATATCGAAAATTGTCAAGGTATTTCATCTGAAACAATTGATGAAGGTACCTCCGAGTAGCTGTAATCCCTGCCAATGTTCTAAATTTCGGTAGGCGGAGTCGGTGCGTCAGAGAGCCGACTAGCGCCTAGGCGGCGAATTGAATAATTTTGTTTTGTTTTGTTTTACAATGTAAAGTACATGAATACATTGTATGTATTATAGAGATACAAGTTTATGTGTTCTTACGGCTAGTAGAACATGTTTAAGTCATGCACACAAGTGGGAGGTGGTGGTGAGTTTGAATCCTCCTCATTGTGAAATCTTTTTTTTCTGATTTTTTGTGTGATCCCTAATAAAGAGGGAGAGGAGACATTGAGTCCAGCCTCCCCTCCGCCTATCCTCTCTCCCCTCCATCCCACCTCTCCCCTCCATCTCTCGCCTCTTTCCTCTCCATCTCTCGCGGCAGTAACAAGCAGCGGGCAGCAGCAGAAACAGAGGCAAAGGTAAGTTTTTAAAAAAAATCAATTTTTTTTTTGAATTTTTCAAAAGAAGTTCGCCCAAACTGACCGAATCGGCATGCCTAGGCCGAAATCCGCCTAGGACCGCCGCCTAGGGGATTTCCACTGCGGCAGGCGGCTGCCTAGCGCCTAGGCGCCATCTAGGCCGAAATTTAGAACATTTTGAATCATCACCAGTCAAAATTATGTCATCCACATAGAGAAAGAAGAGCTCGTCCTTGCTGTGACAACCGTACAAACAGAGAATGATCCTGAGAATACTGCTGAAAATCTGCCTCACAAATAACACTCTGGACACACTCAAACCAAACTCGGGGTGCTTGTTTGAGACCATAGATAGCACGACGAAGACGACAAACATGTCCTGACGGAGTAGAAAGACCTGGAGGGGGCTCCATATAGACAACGTTGGATAAGGAACCGTGAAGAAAGATATTCTTCACATCTATCTGATAGAGTTGCCACTGACGAGCGGCAGCAACATCTAGTAATGTACGAACTGTGGTCATCTGAGCAACATATGCAAATGTCTCATTATAGTCAATTCCATGCTCCTATGTAAAACTTTGGACAACAAGGCGAGCCTTGTGTCGCTCAATGGATCCATCAGGTCGATACTTGACCTTGAAGACCCACTTGCAACTAATAGGCCGTACCCCGTTTGGGAGTGGAACAACATTCCAAGTACCTCTTTGCTGAAATATTCGAAATTCCTCTGCCATAGACTCCTGTCACTCAGGGTACTGAACAACCTCTTGATAAGAACTGGATTCTCGTGTAGTATAGATAGAAAGAATGAATAGAACTATGGAGAATATGAGACTAATGTAGCAAAACCAAACTTGTCCGGTGGATCAGAACAGTTGGAAGTAAAACGAGTATGAGGTCGATGAGTACGTTGGGACTTACGGAGAGGTTGTGGTGGAGACGTAGATAGTGGAGAAGATGGTGTAGCGGAGGCTGGTGGAATATGTGGAGGATCCTTGTGAGTCTGCGACGGAGGCATCGTAGGAGGAGCTGTATCAGGAGAGGGAAGCAAAGGAGTAGGATCAAAGAAAACACTAGATGACGGAGCTGGAGGAATAAGAAATGAACCTCCGGAGGTGGGACAATAAAATATGGAGAGTCCTCTATAAGGGTGACATGACAAGATATACGAAGACGACGGGCCAAGGGATCATAACAACGGTATCCCTTGTGCTCGAAACTAAAATCGAGTAAGACACTTGGCTGATCGAACTGTAGCTTCATGCACTCAGTCAAAGAAAGAAGAACAAAACAAGTGCACCAAAACATGTGAAGCATGTTGTAATCAGGAGGACACGAAAAAAGGCTCTCATGAGGTGTCCGACCAGACAAAACAGAGGAAGGGATGATATTGATAAGATTAACAGAAGTAAGAATGGCCTCTGTCCAGAATGTTTGAGGAACATAGGAGGATATCAAGAGATCCCCGAGCTGTCTCAAGAATATGACGATATTTGCGCTCGACTACCCCATTCTATTCATGAGTGTAAGGACATGACTGCTAAAAAGGGTGTCGTGAGATTACACGATAGATCTCATCGTAGTGGAAAGATACGGGCACAATTATAGTAAAAAGTTTTAATTCGAGCATTGAATTGAATGTAAATTATAGTAGTAAACGTCCTATAAATGGTAGGGAGATCAGAACGGTGACACATAAGATAGACCCAAGTATAACGAGTGTAATTATCAATAAAGCTCACATAGTAGAGAAAACCAGACATAGATGAGATATGAGCATGTCTCCATATGTCAGAATGAACTAATTCAAAAATACTACTAGATTTAGATAAACTCTTAGGAAAAGGTAGGACTAAGTGTTTTGTCAACTTACAACCCATACATGTGGATAAAGAAAAGAAATAACCACGTCCAAGAGCTCCACTATGGAATAAAATCTTTAGACAGGGTTCTGCAATATAACCTAAGCGTCTGTGCCACAAGTCGGCAGCAAACGTGACGATAGCAGCATGACTATAACTCAAAGGTTGAGTTGATGGAAGATGAAACTCTAAGTGGTACAACCGTCCCTTCCTATGAGCACGACCAATCGTCTGGCCCATACGAGGATCCTTTACAGAACATGTGAGGGAATAAAAAAAACAATAAATCCACTCTCACAAAGGCTATTGACTGATATGAGGTGTGAAGTAAGATGGAGAATATATAAAACAAAATGAAGACTCAAAATGTAAAAAATAATGGAGCCAGATTGAGCGATGACCAACTGAGAACCATCAGCTGTGTGTAAAGAGGAAAAATGAGATGATTAATGTGTAATACTAGATAAGAGACTAAGGTCAGAAGTCATATGATGAGAAGCACCAGAGTCTAATGTCCAAGAAGTAGACGTACCAGTATATGCAGATATAGAAGAGCCAACAAAGACAGGTTGGCGCTGGAGCTCTAACTGAGTAAGACGGTATTGAATATCTGCCGATGTCTGTGTACTATCAACAATGTGAGCCTGAGGTACCAGAGAGCGAGTCGAGGAGGATTCCCTTGTCTGTATCCGGTCGAAAAATTGAGTTTTTAAATGTGGATGAAGTAGAAAAAATTATACACTTGATGACCAGACTTATGGCAGTGAGAACAATTCAGTCCAAACCGCTGACGAGCATAGCAAGTGGTAGCAAATTGACCATAATTTTTGCAATAGGTACATAGATGACGCAATTTTTTTTTTTTGATTTTTGATTTCTTTTTGCTTGATTTTTTTTTTACTCTAAAAAAAATTCACTGTTTGCTTGTTACCAAAGGCATAACCATATATTTTCTTTCATATCCAAAAGTAGAATCAGCCAATGATTTTCTTTCCTTTTTTTTTAATCTTCACGTGAGGAAAGAGGTCAAGAGGGGAAAAAAAGAGGCTGTACGTCTGCGAACGTCACCTTTTGGTGATCAGCAATTTTTTTTAACCACTTCATAATCTTAAGCTGATATCAAGGTTAATTGAGATAAAACTGACCTTTGTTGCTTCGATAAGACTGATATATACATGAGTCTCCAGTCCTGCAACTGTTAAAGAAAAAGAAAAAAAATCTTCTCTGTCCGCGCATGTGCAGATGGCTGGGCGGGGTTTGCTTGGATGCACAAGGCGGTGAGGAAGCTCGAGCCGGTTTGTGAAGAAGTCAGAGAGGCACGTGAGGAAGCTCTGGTGAGGAGAGGAGAGGAGACAAAGAGATTCTCTGCTAATTGATCTACATAATGGATCCATCAGGTCGATATAGTATGAAAGGTGCTGAAAGTAGTTAGTTTTTAGTCAGTGAAATGTATTATAGAAATTTCTTAGAGCATGCTTAGGAATTGCATTAAACATAGAAAAAACTAGAAGAAAGTGCACTGGTGGTTTAATTGAAGATCCAACAATTTTACTTAACAAAGCTATGAGAAGATATCTAGTTCCATAAGCAGCAAAGACAGTGAGATAGGTACCTACCCCCCAACAGTTGCTTCATCTGTGCTTTCTTTGAAGTTTGAACCAATTGGACTCAGACAACCCGTATAGGTATAAAGGCAAAAGACTAAAACATAAAAAATAATTAAGAACCAAAACAAAAGGTTATGTCCTAGATGTATAGTCAAAGAATCAGTCTCTTCATATATATATGTAGGCTGGGTACATCTTGACCTTTCCCAGAGCCCGCGTAAGCGGAACCTCAAGGCACTGGGACACCTTTTTTTTTCTTTTTTTTCTTTTTGGTAGTTTTACTTTAGAAAAATAATGAACTCAGCACAGACAAGACATTTGAAATGTGATATGAAATTAGTTTTTCATTAAAGGGCATCTTTCAGCTGAATATTTCCCATGTGATGCCTAATACGTGCACCTTCAGAAATTGTGAAGGCAATATCATGTTCAACCAATGAAGTTATTACCTTTAAAAATCTTCTTGAATCCCAATATTTATCACATCATGGCAATTTGAGGAAAGGAGAGACAAATTGAGTTTCTTAGCTAGAAGATGACGTCAACATATTCCTCATGAGGATCCGAAGTATCTGGAACACGGTCAAAGGAGCGGCTTCACCATATTTTGTTTGTTTGATTGTCATTGATACACCCAGCCATCATGCCATTGTTCTCATGTAATGGGACTGATCCTTATAGAGGTAAGAGTAAGTATACCAGTATTGCTGCTTATTATGATTTGATATGTGGTTGATTTGATGTTCTAACTCTTCTACATTCAGCAAATATAGTGCTGGATGTCTAGTAACATATAGATTTAAGATGGGGAATGATTGTTTTGTGAGTGGCATTCTGATTCAGTGAGCTCATGCGGAGTGGCTACATGTCTTTATGACATTGAAGTTCTTTGGTATATGAAACCAACAAGGAGGAAGACTAAGGTTTTTTTTTTTTAAGAAAAAACCCTAAAGACGTTATCTTAGACTTGTGACATAAGTGTCGAGCGTTCAAGTACCAAAACCTTATTATATGAGAACCTTCCAATATGGACATAGTTATAGTATGCACATAAGATAAAGGTTCGAAGTTTGAACATCGGCTTCCTACGAAAAATTCCGGCCATCATGGTCCAAGTTAGATCGTACCCTATACTACAAGACGTTATCTTAGACTCTGTTGCTGCTGTTGCATGCTTCTGCTGCTGCAGCTGCTGCTTTGCTGCATGCTTCTCCCCTCCCCCCTCACCCCCCCCCCTTTTTTTGACACACACATCCCTATAATTTATCCTTTTTGAAATAGATAAGAGAATACCTTGTGGGAAAATTCCTTAATCCTTTGTTAGTACTCCTCAAGGGTTTAGAATTGGGTTTTGAAGTGGGATGGTTGAGCAAGAGGTAGGGGATGTCCTTATATAGGGTTGGAGGTTGTCAAGATATTTATTATGGTGCATTGACCATTGTGCCCTTAACCAATTCAATTTGGATTTCTCTTCTTATGAATGACAATTCAAATTGAATTTGACTTCTCATTAACCTAATTAAATTCTTGATAAAAAGGGTTTAACTACTTAAGCACTAATTTTAAATTTCTAATTAACATGAAGGTTACATATTGTATACCTCACTTTAGTCCTACGCATAGTTTAAAGTATCGGCCGATACCGATCCGATACGGCCGATACCGATACAGTTTAGCATGTCCCGATCCGATACCGACCGATACCCGATACTGATCGATACCGACATTAGAGGTCTCTTTTCCAGTCAATTCGGCAAACAAATTTGAATTAAAAAGACCAATTAGAAAGGATGTAAAAGCATAGTAAGGTTGTAAAAACATATAAAAGAGAAAAATTTCTCTTACATATAAATCAATCGACAAGGATGACTACTATTTCATTCAATATCAAAAATACTAAGAAACAATACTGAAAATACTTTAAATTATGTATAAATGTATAATATATATTCTCTAAAATGTTAATAATTTACTAATAGTTGTTTGCTTTCCGATACAAAAAAATTTGATACTCCGATCCGAAACCGCCGATACTACCGATACCGCCGATCCCGATACTCATAGGAATGGTCCAATACCGATTCCGATACCGATACTTCGAACCTCTCCCACGTCGCCTGGGCTAAAGAAGTATATCATGACTTGCTCTTATAAATGTACCAAAGCTTCACATGTTTTATATATGTCAATAACATTAGAGTTTTCTCTAGATTTTTTATAGTGTTAGAGGTATGAAAATTTGGAGAGAACCCTAATTTAAAGAAAAAAAAATCTTTTCCTACCCCCTCCCATAACCCCCCTTCTTGTAGCCTCGTACAAGGCTCTGGTCTTAGCCTTTTTTTTTTCCCGAAGGCTGAATTTTTAGCTTTGAAAAAAGTTGTTGCTTCATCGTACGCGTAGCCAGCGACTTCTTGTTGCTAAGCGAACTTCTTGTTATTTTTGTCTCCCTTTATTACCGAGTGACTTCTTGAAATTGTTGTTCTCTCGTTGTTGTGCTCTTGATTAGCAAGCGACTTATTGTCATTGTTGTCCTCTCCAAATTAGAAGCAAATATTGAGCAACATTTGTCGCTGCTACCCAAAATTTCATTGCGTATATAGCCGGTGAATATGATGTTAGGTTTGCCTCTTGCTCAGATTATGGTACAATCGGACAACTCCAATTTTAATATCTGTATGTTGCTTAATGAGATGAACTACGATTTGTGGCTCCTCTCACTCAAACATATATTGTTGGAAGAAAGAAAATGAGATATCTTCGTGGGTTTATCAAGGTTTTACTTTTTAGGCGAGAATGATCCTAAGTACAAAGATTAGTTCTTTGAAGATTAGAAAATTAAAAGTTGGTTGTTGTCATCAATGAAACCTAAGATTATGAAGGGGTATATTCGTCTTCCTACCTCGAAAAAACTTTGAAATTTTCTTAAGATGACATTTTGATGAAAATGAAGAAGTTCGGATATACACCTTATGTTAGAAAGCATCCCGTCTTTTCGACATAATAGTCGACCTTTGGCAACGTACTTTGGAGAATTAACTGAAATCTTTCATGAGTTGGACTACTTTAAGAAAGTAGCTATGGAGTATAAAAAAAGATATTAAAGTTCAACAGAAATCGATCAAGAGGCAGAGGGTGTATCTCATTCTTTGTAGCTTGGATGACGACTTTGATAAGGTCCGTGAAGAAGTCTTACATAAACACCCTTTGTTTGGGTTCTAGTCATCTTATACCTATATCAAACGTGAAGCTCACGTAAAAGAATACATGAAAACATAAGGGGACATGACTGAATCCATGATAATGACGACTAGGGTATGTGACTCTAAGGTTGTAAAAAGTTCTAGGCGCTAGTCGGACGGGCATCCGCCGCCTAGCGCCTAGCCTACCTAGGCGGTCGCCTAGATCTACTCGGTTCAAAAAAATCCAAAAATTCAAAAAGAAACCTAACGGAAATTTCAGAAAAGGTCTATAAAATTCCAAAACATGCATAGTCGGGTGTCGGGGGAACTAAGTGGACGTCTAGTCGGACATCGGGTGGGCACCCTACGTCTAGCATCTAGGCGTCGCCTAGGCGGCCGCCTTTTAGAAGAGAGCGTGACTCACGAAAATTGACAAAACCAAAATCGGTCTGACCAAACCAGCCGAGACTGATCCGTCACTACTAGAGATGGTTCGTACCGTCCATCCAGCTGCGTTGTGGCCTTACAAGACATTCCAAAGCCGATATTTTGAGTTGATTGGCAATCTTGACATTTTGGATAAGTTTTGTGATCTCCGATGTAATAAAAGTTGGGCTTAGTAGCTGAAGCCAAGAAGATTTTAAGAAGGCATCAACATTCTTTACTGCAGCAGATAACGAGGGTAAGCAACTTAATACTTATGCTCTTGTGATAAATAATACGTGGATAATTAACTCTGGTACTACCGAACATATGACTTTGATGCTAGACATGTTCAGTCGTTAAATCCTTCCACATAATCTGTTGTTAATGTTACCGATGGTAATGTCGTCCCGATTGTAGGGGCACTATTTTTTCCTCTGTCACTTAATCTTGATATTGACCTTGTTGTTCCCTTATTAAATTATAATTTACTTTCGGTGGCTCAAAATATATTTATACATTTTTCCGTGATTTTTCGGCCTCATTTTTTTTGTTTTTTAAGGACATCTAGACGAGGAAGACGATCGGTTATGGTATTAGACGTGGAAACTATACTACTTTGAGACGATGTCAAATAGTACAAGATTGCTAATTAAAGTTCTTGCTATAGAAGGTTCTCATAAGGAAACGAGTTAAGGGTTCGAAGTGTGGCTTTGGCATCGTCGACTTGGACATGCATTACTTGATTATAAGTTATTTCCTAGTCTATTTGTCAAGACTCATGTTTCTCAATTTGATTATAAGTTCAATTCCGTTTTGGTAGTATATTTGAATGTTTGTGGACCATCTAAGATTGCCACTCTTGGGTGGGGATCGATAATTTGTTACTTTCATTGACGATTACATAGCATGACATGGATTTGTTTGATGAAGTCGGAACATAAGGTTATTTTTTGCATTTCAGAAATTCCCTCAAATGGTGGCAGTGTAGTTCAAAATGGATTTATAAGTTCTCCGTAGTGATAATGGGGTGAATATGTTAGTAAACTCCATACATTCCTTGACAAGTATGGAATTCATCAAACCACTTGTTTTCCAGGCTTTGAGGTATTAAGGTGTAAATTTCCGTCACAAAGGAAGTATGTGTATGTCATTGATCTGTTGAAAGAAATGAGTATGTTGGCATGTCAATGTGTTAGCTACGTTACTAGAAGATGAGTGAAACTTAGTATTGATCTTGAACATGTACCGGTTGGTAAAAGAAGATATCATAGATTGGTATGCCGATTAATGTATTTCACACGTACTAGGCTTGATCTTGCTCATGCTTTGAGTGTGGTTAGTCAATACATGCATGATCTAGGAGAACCACATAATAATGCAGTTATATAAGGATATTGAGATATTTGAAGGGGAGTCTGGGCAAAGAAATTTTATTCAGGAAGAATGGTCATCCTAAGAATTGAAGGTTATATTGATGCAGACTGGACAGGTTCAACTGGAGATTATCATTCAACGTCCGGTTACTTCACCTTTGTTGGAGAGAACCTTTTTACTTGGAGAAATAAAAAGCAGAATATGGTTGTAAGATCGAGTGCATAAGCCGAATACAGAAACATATCACTAGGGATTCGTGCCTATGGGCTTAAGCTTCTATTATAAGATTTGAAAGTTGGACATAATCAACATATATACTTGTTTTATGATAATAAAGTTGTTCGTGATATTGCACACAATTTGGTTCAGCATGGTAGAACCAAGCATGTTGAGATTGACATGTTCATTATTAAAGAGAAATTGGCGGGACAAAGTAATCGAAGTACCGACTATGAGAATCGATGATCAAATGACGTTCTCACCAAAGACTTATTGAGTCGGAATTTTTTCGAGCTTTAGACAAGTTGGACGTGCAATATCTATGCACCAACTTGAGGCAGAGTGTTGAGTTGTGATCTTTGCAACTATTATTGTAAATCTCAGTTTAGTTCCACATCGCCTGGGCTAAAGGAGGATGTTAGGATCTATCTACTCCTATAAATGTACCAAGGCTTCACACATTTTAGATAATATCAATAAAATTAGAGTTCTCGCTGGATCAGTTGTGACAATGATTACTTCCTTCATATGTTATGATGTATATGTTAGTAAAAATAATTTCTAACTCTATATTTTAGAATCTGAAAATAAAATGTAAATAATGTAATCTAATCGAGACCGAGGTTTGAACTTGGTTCAATGTTCTTAAGACAATATTCGCCCCGCACAGGTGCTTACGATTTAATAACGATTGTTTTCCAGGATACAACGGTACTCCTCCTCTGATAGAAGCACTTCACACTGTAGGAACTGATGAAACAATGATGGCTCTCTCTCACTTGGATTTAATGCTTGAATGTATGAATGAATTAAAAAGAATGGATCCATATGACTCTTTTATAAAGGATGAAGAGACATATTAATGGACGCAATGTTTGGAAGAGACCTATTCCAATAGACAACCATTTGAATTATTCATTCACTAATTATTTCCAACAGTATATGCGATCAAATAGTTCGAATGCTTTAACACCAATATCTTTCGAAGCAATCTTGATTATGTGAAAATTAAGAGCAACTGTTTCTGTCGCATTTCATGCACACGTCATATGATACAACCAATGAGACTCAAGTGACTAGAGACACTAAACTAATTTTGTTTCACATGAAATATAATTTAGCAAGTGGTACAGTCTGTAAAGTGATATGGATAAGGATAGGATTTTAGGGTTCTGAAATTGGAAAATTTTGGCATATCTTCACTCTGCAATTGGAAAGACAAATTTCAACATGGTTTTAAAGAGAACTACTCTTGCATTCTCCTCCTTAATTGAAAGTATTCTTTTACAAATATATGGCTGCCAAAAGGGACTTAGAGCATAGGATTTTGCTAAAGGATCATTGCTGTGCAGTTTGGTGCTTTGCAAGATGGCACAAAATCCATAAGTGTGCAATATGCATAGAGGGATCATGAGGTTTGAGGATTCTGTTAATTATTCTGGTCGTTGATAGGAGAATTTGGTCTCTCTAAGGGTGTGTTTGACTTGATGGAAAGTGAGGTAAATGAAACGCCAAAATAACCATCTCATGTAGAACTGCAAGCCCCATTTGTATATGATCATGATTCATTTCCCTCACTTTCTTAGCTACCAAACACATCCTAAATGTTTCAGTATATCTTATATGAGTATGAAAGTTCATGCTTCAGAGGTCCATCTTACAAGGTGTAACTAGAAGATTAGAGCATCTAAATAGAAAATAAATAAATAAATGTAATTTAACGTGTTCATAGATCTTTTCCATTTGGAAAGTGCCCATCGTTACAGTATGCTCGGTAACCTGATGTAGACAAGACCAAAACGCCACTAACATGCAAGATATGATGTAGGCAAGCCTCAGGATGCATTAACTAACAGAACTGCAAGTAATTATCCCTGTACTGCTACAAAACCATACTTGGTATCATGCAAATGTAGGTGCATTCAGATCAATTTCAGTAAGTTTCTGATCCATTCTCTCTTTTGTACAAAGGCTGGAAGAGAGGGTACCATAATTTCTATCTGAAATCTATTTAACGTATAGTGATCCGTTAGCCAAAATTTAATAACCATGCCCACTCTTTTAGATTGATTCTGCTGGGAGATGATAGTTACTGATAGAAATGGAGAAGATAGTTCCTTAAACCGTTCATCGTAGCTATCTCAACGGATCCTGTGTCCTTGTGTGTATTTGTCAGTTTTATGTCCAGGGCTTTACTAAGGATGATAAGCAGCCCCACTACATTCCCTGCCTGCTTGGTGGGAACACGAAATGGCATCCTTGCTTGTTAGTTTTAATTGATAGTCTGATCACAGGTACTGTTGGTGCTTCAGAGTACTAAACTGATTATAATTATTTCTTTATTATGCAGGTTTTATGTGTCTGAAGTCCTCCTTGCCTTGGAATACCTGCATATGCTCGGCATTGTCTACAGAGACCTGAAACCAGAGAATGTGCTGGTTAGGGAAGACGGTCACATTATGCTCTCAGACTTCGATCTCTCTCTCCGATGTGCTGTCTCCCCCACCCTCGTCAAGTCGTCAAGATACACCACAACTGATATGTCCTCAAGGACCTCCGGCTATTGCGTTCAGCCTTCTTGCATCAAACCCAATGCCTGTATTCGACCACCTTCATGCGCGCAGCCGACGTGCTTCTCACCACGCTTTTTAATGAACAGCCGGTCGAGGGAATCACGAGTTAAATCCAATGTGAGCAATAAGAAGCTGAGAAATAATGGTGAAGTTGCCACTCAGGTTCTCTCCTCCCTCCCGGAGCTTATGGCGGAGCCCACGAGCGCCCGTTCAATGTCTTTCGTAGGAACCCACGAGTACCTAGCCCCGGAGATCATCAAAGGGGAAGGCCATGGGAGCGCTGTGGACTGGTGGACATTTGGTATCTTTCTCTATGAGCTCTTGTTTGGGAGGACTCCGTTCAAAGGAGCAGGGAACCGTGCCACTCTATTTAATGTGGTGGGGCAGCCCCTAAAGTTTCCGGATGTACCGACGGTCAGCTTTGCTGCAAGAGATCTGATAAGGGGTTTGTTGGTGAAGGAGCCCCAGCAGAGGCTTGCTTACAGGCGTGGTGCCACAGAGGTGAAGCAGCATCCCTTCTTTAATAGTGTGAATTGGGCTCTGATACGGTGCACCAGCCCTCCAGAGGTGCCGAAGAAGAACAATGATCTTTCTCCTTCTGATGGGGGCACCACCGGAGCAGGGGGGGCTCAGGCTGCCGCAGGTGCAGGTGCAGGTGGGATCGATGTGAAATCTAATGGTAAATATGTGGAGATGGACTTTTTCTAGTGATTTGCCTAGTTATATGGTGTGAATTGTGCTCTGATACGGTGCACCAGCCCTCCACAGGTGCCGAAGCAGCAGTTTAAGAAGAACAATGATCTTTTTCATCTTGGTGCAGGGCGCAGGCTGCCGCAGCTGCAGGTGGGATCGATGTGAAATCTAATGGTAAATACGTGCGTGGAGATGGACTTACTTTCTTCTACTGATTTGCTAGTTATATATCATTTTATTCTTTCCATATTGTGTTCAACCTGAGTGCTGATCCACAAAACATGTCGTTCCAGCACTTCAGGGCATTGATTCATTAATGCTACTGTCTTGCTAATTTACAAAGTATCCAGATTAATTTGGTTGGGATTGTTTGTTTGCAAAAGGTACCCAACTTTGTTGTAAGTGCAATTTTTACATCTTACTTGACAATTTACAAAGGCGCACTGATATTTTCTTCTCCATGGTTTGACATTAATATGCATGTTCGCAGACACTACGTAAGCTTCCCGCCAGGTTCAAGGGTTAGACACCTCCTGTAATCTTAATTTGAAAAGAAAATATAAAACATATACACCATATGGACGTCCGCTGTTTTACCTTGACTAGTGAGTTTGTTGGGGATAGCTACTCTTTGTTGGAAACGAAATGCGAAAATCGTTCCCCAAATCAGAGAGTACCTGCAAGAAAATCGAGCAAAATGTACGAACCAAAAAAAATACCAAATACAAATTGTAGGCACAGATTTTACGTGAAAAATTCAGATGGAAAAAATCACGGGATGATCGGAGTCAAAACCTTGAAGAACCTCCACTAATGGAATAAAGAGATTATACTATCTACAAGCTCATCACTGATCCAACACGGATCACCGCAAATCTTTGGAACAGAAATCCAACACGGATCATCGCAAATCTTTGGAACAGAAAATAGATTACAACCACGAAGAAAAATGACAATGAGAAATAACCCAAATTTATCTCCTTCTCCGAAACGGCCTCCAATCATTCTTTCTCTTCTCTAAAGTTGCAATGACACTCTTGCTACCTTTTTTTCTCTTATTTTTTTCTCTTTTAGTTGTATATTGCATGAGCCTTTTTATAGACCCTTGCATGAATTAGGGTTTTCATATGAAAATATATATATGGAAACAAAAAATATTTATGGAAATCCAATTACATTCAATTATATATTTAATGGAAATCAAATCATAAATTAGTTTACCATAAATTAGAAATCCAATTTTATGGAAAGTTAATATATGAAAGAACCAATCATAAATATATAATTAAAGTCAAAGATGAAAATCCAATATAATATTTACTTACAATAAATGTTCCAATACACGACGTTCGATGCACTTTTCGAGCTTTTTCGACACACGGATGACGTTCGTCGCACTCCGGGGTATTCTCCACATAGGTTAGGAACCCCACCCACTCCAACAAATATTTTTCTTCACAACTATGTGAAGGGGGTCGTCATCCCGACGATCCGTCTGCAGTACTCACACTTTTCTCTTGGAAGAATCTTTGTAAACATGTCTGTTTCGTTGTCATCTGTATGAACATTCTCAAGCGTCGCTTCCTTCTTTTCCACAACATCACGTATCCAATGATACCGGGTCTCAATGTGCTTGGACCGGCTATGAAATGTCTGGTTCTTCACAAGGTGAATAGCACTCTGACTATCGCAAAGCAAAGGATAGTGCTCTTGCTTTAGCTCAATTTCCTGTAACAACTTCTTCATCCACAACAACTTCTTACAAGCCTCCGTCGCCGCAATGTACTCTGCCTTTGTCGTCGACAAGGCAACACACTTATGCAACCGCGACTGCCACGATACTGCTCCACCATCAAACATCATCACATAGCCCGAAGTCGATCGCCTAGTGTCTAAATCTCCTTCCATATCAACGTCGGTATACCCAACCAGTTTTGGCTCGTCACCACCAAAAGAAAGTCTCTAATCAGCAATATCCTAAAGATATCGTAGAATCCACTTGACCCCACTCTAATGTACCCTTCCAGGATTGGAAGTATATCTGCTGTGCCAACTGCGTGAGCGTTGTCTGGCCTCGTACACACCATAGCATACATAAGACCCCCCACAGCTGAGGCATATGGAACCCGCTCCATATCTTCCTTCTCGTCCTCGATAGATGGACACTGCTTCTCAGTGAACTTAAAGTGAGCCGCAATGGGGTTACTCACTTTCTTGGACCGGTCCATCCGGAAACGCTGAAGTACCCGGTGAATGTACTTCTTTTGGGACAAGTGTAGCAGTTTGGACTCTCTCTCTCTCTCTCTCTCTCTCTCTCTCTCTCTCTCTCGGCTGATCTCCATCCCAAGAATAGTTTTCGCTGCGTCCAAATCCTTCATAGAGAAGGCCGTGCCCAGTTGGCGCTTCAACTCCGCTATCATAGCGTCATTCCAACCCACCAGTAGCATATCATCAACATAAAGCAGTAAAATAATAAAATCATCCTCGGCAAAGTACTCACAAATACACAGTGGTCCAACGTCCGTGCGTAACCATGCTCCCCCATAAACGACTCGAACTTCCTGGACCACTGCATCGGAGCCTGCTTCAGACCATACAAGTTCTTCCTCAACTGGCAGACCAAGTTTGACTTGCCCTTCCCACAAAATCCCTCTGGCTGCTCCATGTACAACTCCTCCTCAAGATCACCGTGGTGGAATGTCATCTTCACGTCCATTTGCTTGACCTCCAAGTCAAAACTGACTGCCAATGCTAGCACCACCCTAATAGACGATTGCTTGACGACTGGCGAAAAGATCTCATCATAATCTACGCCTTTTCGTTGACCGTAGCCTTTAACTACCGGCCTCGCTTTGTATCGAGGGCAAGTAGCATCATCTGTCTGCTTCGCTCTGAACACCCATCGATTCTTCAAAGCCTTCTTGCCCTTTGGCAATCGCACCAGATCATAAGTAGAGTTGGCCTCCAAGTAACTCATCTCCTCCTGCATTGCCTCCATCCACTCCTGCATATGTTCGTCTTCTACAGCCTCTGCAAAACTTTCGAATTCTCATTCCCCGTCAGTCAGTAGCACATACTCACCCGGTGAGTATCTCATAGATGGTCGACGCTCTCTATCGCTCCTCCTCAATAGAATCACTGGTGCTGGCTGTATACCAACAGCCTCCTCCTCAGGAACTGCCTCCTCGGCATGCTCTTCCTCCTGAAGATCACCCTGACTGTCACGCCCCGATCTCCCGCAGGCAAATCGGCCGTTCCCGCTAGGCGGGAATCACCCTCGCCAGCGCTCCCGCGGAACGATCGCTTAACCCATCCGGGCGTGATGCCGCACGAGCGTGATCCACGCCCGTGCAAGGCCATGGTTCATTGGCTGGCGGCAAGAGTTCTAAGCCACAGAGTCGCACAGATTGTCCGAGTGCAGCGGAGTCATGAACGCATAGGCGATCGGTAACAGGTTCACTGAGTTGACAAATATAGCGGAAGCATTGAAACACCAGTTGAAGTAAAGCAATCTCTTTTATTGATATAAACATGTGTTACAGGCGGCATATAGCCGAGATTACAAGTCGCTCAAGCCTCTCTCTCTGAAACAGTAAAAGCGTGACAAGTGGCTACAATTGTGGAATGATTATACAGGCGATGGTCAGGCGACGCTCCAACATTATGTCTTGTATATGTGCTTCAGTTTCGGACGCACCGTTGCAAGGCTTCAGAGGGAACTCCTGGCCTTAGCACGCACGAAGGAGGCATCCGCACTGAACGAGGTTTCCCGTACCCTGCATACAAACTGGTGGATTATCAGTACATTGAATGCACTGGTGGAGAAGCTACTCGCCCGCTCGACAATTCCAAACACGTAATACAGGTTCCGTGCACAACTATTAAGTTATCTTTCTAGTTGCCTTAGGATCAGTTTCATGCAAACATTGAATAGCCTAACGTGTCGGGCAGTGCGCCGTGCAACATGAGAGGAAACACGGCGAGACTTACCAACTTACCATCTCCTTCCCTGTCCAAGGCAAACATTGGGGCAACATTGTTAATTCGAGCAGAGGCATGTATAAACATTCAGGAGACAAGCATATGCAACACGAGGGTCGTTTTAACTTGATCGTTCAGGTGTTCAGTTGTTCATTCAGGCAATGTAGTGACTCGCACGCGGATAGCCGCTAAGCGAGGATGACTTATCTATATGAACATGAGTCGCTGGCATAGCCATAAAGGACACTAGTCTTAAACGAGAATAGTTTGCAATGAAAGTACAGTGGGTGCTACAAGCCATCTCGTTTAGTACAGTAGACTATACAGTAAGTTCAGCCATGGAGCGGATGGTATGCAGCGAAAGAACGGTAGGTGCTGCACACTATCTCGTCCAGTACAGTTGGCTGAAACAGTGGAGTTCCATCCGGATCGGAGCGGCCCCAGTGCCCCGGAGACCGTCCGTGGAACTATGCCTCGTTTCCGAGTTGTCCGCGACATGCAGGTCAGGGTCTTTTCCAATTTCACGTGATACTCGAGTACTGTAGAACAGGAGTACAGTGGTACAGTAGAACAGTAGAACAGTAGTACAGTAGTGCACGATTACAGGAGATGCTTGAATCATGATTCTGTATAGTGATCAACTTGTCTTGATGCATTCCCCTGGTTTGGGGATGCCTTGGGTGACCTAACGGTCCCGGATACTTGCAGGAACATTCAGGCACGGAACGACTACGTAGTAGTCTTCCGGGGTTTGGATGAAAATACGGTAACATTCAAGCAGACAAGCATGCGTTTCTAAGGAACATAAGCAGACACGTTGCTCGGACCCGAAGGTAAGCCGAGAGATGAAACCGTTAGGGACTTAGCATGCGAGGGTCTGAATATAAGCAGTATTTCATTTCCATGTTCTAGCAAGCAATACAAGTTGGGATTATTCCCTTAGCTAGGTGCGTTGGATTTATTAGCATGCAGGGGTGATTCACCTAGCGACTAGCATGAATATTCCAAATTTTATGTGTGCTGGCTAAGCAAAGACAAGTTCACCGTAGCCATCCACCTTAGCGATGATTCGCCTCGGTAGAGCGATACGTCTGAGCGAGCCTCTGAAAGTCCAAGCCGGATTTCTGTAGGGGCAAGTCTGAATATCCTTTGCTTCTCCTTTGAGGCAAAGCGGGTCGGGACAGCTGCACGATTGCCGTTTGAGACGGCAGTTCGCTTGAGCGAAATGGGGTGTTACATCCTACCCAACATAGAAAAAGTCTCGTCCTCAGACTTACTAAGGACAAGCAGTGATCTAGGGTTGAGGCAAACCTAGACAAGTCGTTGTACTTGTTCATTTGGATATTCACTTGCACAAGCGTCAAAATCAGCATATCGCTTAGACTGGATCGTACCTTCGATATGCATTTCTAGTGTGAGCACATCAACCAGCTTAGTGATAGCGAAGTCTCAGCACTCGAGTTTCACCTTTTCTTAAGTCTTGGATGGTGCACTAGTTCAAGGCGTCCCTCGAATAGATGCATTCAACCAAAATTAGGGTTAGTGAAAATCGGACAAGCTACTAGCGATACTCTCAAGGGTTCGCACAGGTTGGCACAAAGGCCACTCGCAGCATACAACCAGACAAGCAATCATAACATTCAAAACGCATTTTGAAAGTATTTAGACTTATTGTTGGAATATCCCATCGAGGCATTGAGAGAGAGCGTGCACATAACCCACGAACGAGCTTTCGAAATAGAGATATCGAATTGAATTCCAAAGGCGTAGAAGCCAGGCTCTGATACCAACATGTCACGCCCCGATCTCCCGCAGGCAAATCGGCCGTTCCCGCTAGGCGGGAATCACCCTCGCCAGCGCTCCCGCGGAACGATCGCTTAACCCATCCGGGCGTGATGCCGCACGAGCGTGATCCACGCCCGTGCAAGGCCATGGTTCATTGGCTGGCGGCAAGAGTTCTAAGCCACAGAGTCGCATAGATTGTCCGAGTGCAGCGGAGTCATGAACGCATAGGCGATCGGTAACAGGTTCACTGAGTTGACAAATATAGCGGAAGTATTGAAACACCAGTTGAAGTAAAGCAATCTCTTTTATTGATATAAATATGTGTTACAGGCGGCGTATAGCCGAGATTACAAGTCGCTCAAGCCTCTCTCTGAAACAGTAAAAGCGTGCCAAGTGGCTACAATTGCGGAATGATTATACAGGCGATGGTCAGGCGACGCTCCAACATTATGTCTTGTATATGTGCTTCAGTTCCGGACGCACCGTTGCAAGGCTTCAGAGGAAACTCCTGGCCTTAGCACGCACGAAGGAGGCATCCGCACTGAACGAGGTTTCCCGCACCCTGCATACAAACTGGTGGATTATCAGTACATTGAATGCACTGGTGGGGAAGCTACTCGCCCGCTCGACAATTCCAAACACGTAATACAGGTTCCGTGCACAACTATTAAGTTGTCTTTCTAGTTGCCTTAGGATCAGTTTCATGCAAACATTGAATAGCCTAACGTGTCGGGCAGTGTGCCGTGCAACATGAGAGAAAACACGACGAGACTTACCAACTTACCATCTCCTTCCCTGTCCAAGGCAAACATTGGGGCAACATTGTTAATTCGAGCAGAGGCATGTATAAACATTCAGGAGACAAGCATATGCAACACGAGGGTCATTTTAACATGATCGTTCAGGTGTTCAGTTGTTCATTCAGGCAATGCAGTGACTCGCACGCGGATAGCCGCTAAGCGAGGATGACTTATCTATATGAACATGAGTCGCTGGCATAGCCATAAAGGACACTAGTCTTAAACGAGAATAGTTTGCAACGAAAGTACAGTGGGTGCTACAAGCCATCTCGTTTAGTACAGTAGACTATACAGTAAGTTCAGCCATGGAGCGGATGGTATGCAACGAAAGAACGGTAGGTGCTGCACACTATCTCGTCCAGTACAGTTGGCTGAAACAGTGGAGTTCCATCCGGATCGGAGCGGCCCCAGTGCCCCGGAGACCGTCCGTGGAACTATGCCTCGTTTCCGAGTTGTCCGCGACATGCAGGTCAGGGTCTTTTCCAATTTCACGTGATACTCGAGTACTGTAGAATAGGAGTACAGTGGTACAGTAGAACAGTAGAACAGTAGTACAGTAGTGCACGATTACAGGAGATGCTTGAATCATGATTCTGTACAGTGATCAACTTGTCTTGATGCATTCCCCTGGTTCGGGGATGCCTTGGGTGACCTAACGTTCCCGGATACTTGCAGGAACATTCAGGCACGGAACGACTACGTAGTAGTCTTCCGGGGTTTGGATGAAAATACGGTAACATTCAAGCAGACAAGCATGCGTTTCTAAGGAACATAAGCAGGCACGTTGCTCGGACCCGAAGGTAAGCCGAGAGATGAAACCGTTAGGGACTTAGCATGCGAGGGTCTGAATATAAGCAGTATTTTATTTCCATGTTCTAGCAAGCAATACAAGTTGGGATTATTCCCTTAGCTAGGTGCGTTGGATTTATTAGCATGCAGGGGTGATTCACCTAGCGACTAGCATGAACATTCCAAATTTTATGTGTGCTGGCTAAGCAAAGACAAGTTCACCGTAGCCACCCACCTTAGCGATGATTCGCCTCGGTAGAGCGATACGTCTGAGCGAGCCTCTGAAAGTCCAAGCCGGATTCCTGTAGGGGCAAGTCTGGATATCCTTTGCTTCTCCTTTGAGGCAAAGCGGGTCGGGACAGCTGCACGATTGCCGTTTGAGACGGCAGTCCGCTTGAGCGGAACGGGGTGTTACACTGACCACCGTCAGCAGGCTGATGATCAAGGTTGGAAACATCTTCTTGTACTGGCTCCCCCATAATTGGATCATCTGCGATGTCCTCTGGAAACTGCTCGAAGCAAAATGACTCTAACTCAGGCAATTCTTCAGCCTCAGAAGGTGTCTCGGAATCCTGAGTGTTGATCATGGTTTGATTCTCGATGAATACCATATCTCTGCTTCTGTAGAGCTTTCTTTCCACTGGGTCGTAGAGTCTATAGACAAACTAATACCGACCGTAACCGACAAAGACGTACTGTCTCGTCTTCGGCTCAAGTTTGGATCTCTCGTCCTTAGGTACATGCACGAAGGCTTTGCAACCAAACACTCGCAGGTGATTGTATGACGGCTCTTTTTCGTACCACACTTTGTCAGCCACATCACCCTGCAAAGGAGTACTAGGAGATAAGTTAATAATATAAGCAGTTATGTAAAGAGCCTCACCCCAATAGATGTTTGACAAGTTTGCTTCTAACAGCAAATATCGTACCCTCTCCATCAGCGTCATGTTCATCCGCTCCGCTACACCATTGAGCTGAGGTATCTTTGGCGGAGTCTTCTGGTGTCGTATTCCTTGCTCTTTGTAGTATGCATCAAAGGGACTGATATATTCGTCGCTATTGTCCGACCTAACACATATCAGCTTCTTACCTGTTTCTCTTTCAACGGAAGCCTGAAACTCCTTGAAAGTGGGCAGCACCTGATCCTTGGTCTTTAAGACATAGACCCAAACCTTCCTGGAACAATCATCAATAAAAGTTACAAAGTAAGAAGCACCACCAATAGATTTTACCTTAGGACCGCAAACATCCGAGTGAATCAACTCGAGCAACGCCGGCTTCCTTGAACTTGGGTGACTTTGGAAAGATATTCTATTTTGCTTTCCCGCCAAACAGTGCATGCACCTCTCCATCTTTATAGACTTGAGTCCTGGAATCACCTTCCTATTCACCAAGTAGCTCATCCCCTTCTCGATGATATTGCTGAGTCGTCTGTCCTACAACTCGGTAGACGCATCAGTAGTTGCGTTCACCTCATGTGCCCCCTGTGCGCTTCCTTCTATATAGTAGAGTGAACCTCTTGCTTCCTCTGATAATCACCATCAAACATCTGGAAAGCTTCCACTGACTGTTTCCAAAGAGATTGAAGAAACTCTCGTCATCCAACCTTTCAACCGGCACCAAGTTAAAACGGATATCAGGGACATGACGAACATCTTTCAGAACAAGAACTGCACCCGTCTTTGTCCTCAAATGCACATCTCCAATGGCAACTGCCTTCGACACATCTCTATTTTTCATCTTAAATACTCCATAGTCGCCTGTTGTGTAAGTAGCAAATAGTGCCATGTTGTGAGATATGTGCGCTGAAGCACCTGAGTCCACAAACTAAGAGTTGTCATCGCAGGCGAGGTTCATAAATACTGCATCATCTACAATGATCAGATTGCCTCATTGTGCCGAGGCCGCCGCTATAGTGTTCTCGCCCTGCTTCCTCTTGTCGTCCTTCTTCTCTCTTCCAAGCGAATTAGTTTCGCTTGATGTGGCCCTTTTTGCCACAATTGTAACACTCCGAGTCCTCGTACCGACCCTTGGACCATCTCCTGCTTTTGTCGCTGCGACCGCCTGGACCCCTGCTTTTACCCCTTCTGCGTCTCTCTAAAATAAGCGCCTCTGAGTAGGATGTGGATGAAGTGGCCTGAGAACATCTCCGCATCTCTTCATTCAGTACCCCGCTCTTGGCAAACTCTAGACTGACACGCTTTCTGGAGTAGAAGCGATTATAGACACTCGTACGGTCTCCCATGAGTCTGGCAATGTACACAGCAACTATAGTCCCTGAACCTCATCATCGAACTTGACTCCCATCGAGGATAGCTGGTCAACTACGTCCTGGAACTCACTCAAATGATCAGTAAAAGACACCCCATCTTTGTACCGTAAACCCATCATCATCCGGATCAGGAATAATTTATTTATCCCGGTCTTCTTCGCATACAAAGATTCTAGCTTATCCCACAGTGTCCTCGACATGCTCAATACTGGCAACATGGTTGTACACGTTCTCGTCAACGAACTTCCTGATGTACCCACACACATGTATATGCTCGAACCTCCAGTCCTCTTCGGATTTGACACTGGGCCTCTCGGAAGCCAATACCGGCAGATGCAATTATTTGACAAATAGCCGATCCTTCATCTTGCTCCTCCAGTAATGATAGTTGGTACAGTTCAGGTTTACCATGCGCACCGGCTTTGCGTCCATCTCTCCTTCCTGGTTTGCCTGTCAACTCCTGACACCCTTCTGAAATTTCAGAACCTGGCTCTGATACCACACTGTTGGGAACGAAACGCGAAAATCGTTTCCCAAACCAGAAAGTACCTACGAGAGAACCGAGCAAAACGCACAAACAAAAAAATACCAAATAAAAATTGCAGACACAGATTTTTACGTGAAAAATTCAGATGGAAAAAACTACGGGACGATCGGAGTCCAACCCTGAAGAACCTCCACTAATGGAATAAAGATATTACATCAGCTACAAGCTCCTCACCGATCCAACACGGATCACCGCAACTCTTTGAAACAGAAAATAGATTACAACCACGAAGAAAAAAGACAATAAAAAATAATTCAAATTGATCTTCTTCTCCGAAACGACCTCCAATCATTATTTCTCTTCTCTAAAGTTGCAATGACACTCTTGCCAACTTTTTTTTTTTTCTCTTAGTTATATATTGCATGAACTTTTTTTATAAATTCTTGCATAAATTAGAATTTTTATGTAAAAATTTATATATGGAAGTCAAAAATATTTATGAAAAGTTATCAAAATGATCCTACACCAATTTAACCCCAAACTTGGCCAATAATAGCCTATTTCCTCTTAGTAGTTAATAGAATTTTTGGAGAATTTTTGGATTTTCTGGTATAGATTTGGACCCAAATACTAGTATAGGTATTTAATAATTAGTTTTAATTAATTTCTATAATTATAAAGTTTATTTATAATTATATATAATGATGTTTTCAGTTATTGAGTTAACGAGCGAGTCAGACCCATTAACTCTAACCCGCATCCATACCCGCTTCATAAGTGATGAATTTGAACAGCTTCTTTTAGTTAAATTAGATCCCAGCCCTTGAACCTGACCTGTTGAGCCAAAACCCGAACCCAACCCGTGATTTAAGTCATGAATCTCCACCTCTTATCCTAATCGGTATGAGATCTCAGCCGTCTAGTCTTATTGAACCGATCTGACCCGCCCAGAACCCGCAGTTTAAATTACCTATATTCGACCGTCAGATCAACATATAACCGTTCAATATGACTGGCCAAATTCGATCCGTTCGCAGCTTCACAGCTACTAGGATCATTGATCTTGGGTGGGAGTTGGTTCTAGCTGTCTGATCCTTCTTAATTGGTTGCGGATTAGAAAATAAACTCGTTAAGCTACTCTGACCTACTCTGACCCAACCCATGCCTCTCTCTCCTTATATATCACATAACCGACCCAAATTGTCACTCCCCATTCTTGATATTCGTGTTTATATGAGTATTTATTCTCATATCATATTTTTTTAATACTTTCCTGTATTTAGTATCAATACGGTATCCTGCGCTTGTATTGCTAGTACCCGTATCCGATAGTGGACCACCCATGTATCATGTTGTTTGATTTTCTGTGAGAGTTTTGAGAGTCTTGAGGGCAGGTCATCTGTAAGGTATTCGACATGTTTAAAATCAATTTAACTGACTTATATAACTGAATTTGGATTTCATTTTTTAACAAGATAATTGTATATGATACTACCCTAGACCCCTAGATAACCCATCAACACTGCATAGACCTGTACTAGGTCCCATACATAGACTGACTTACTACTGTAATGCCCAAAATGGTTGTTTTTCCATTTACCCGGTATACCACTAGTTTACCACAACATAATGGCAGTAGTTAAAGGCTACAATCAGCATAATGTCATGGATTTCGATAAGAATTTTTCTCTGGTCGTCAAGTTATCATCTATTCGAGTGGTGCTAGAATTAGTGCTAGCTTCGAATTTGAGGTTATGGACATGAATACGATATTCCTCCACGATAATTTAGAGAAGAAATTGTACATAGAGCAGCCAGAGAGATTTTGTCAATAAGGCAAGTCACATTTAGTCTGTTGGTTGAAGAAGAGTTTGTATAGTCTGAAACAGACTCCAAGGTAGTGATACATATATAAATTATGTGTCGTTTATGGGGGATCATTGTTATACACAGATGACTTCGGGTTACTGTATGTTTATGAAATACTTTGCTGAGGATGATTTCATCATATTATTACTCTATGTGGATGATATGCTATTGGTGGATCAAAATGCCACTAGGATAGCGGAGTTGAAGCACAAACTCGGTGCGGCCTTCTCTGTGAAGGATTTGGCCACAACAAAGACTATTCTTGGAATAAAAATTAGTCGAGAGAGAGAGAGAGAGAGAGAGAGAGAGAGAGTCCAAGTTACTTTATTTGTCCCAAAAGAAGTACATTCACTGGTTACTTTAGCATTTCGGGATGGACGATCAAAGAAGAGAGAGAGAGAGAGAGAGAGAGAGAGAGTCCAAGTTACTTTATTTGTCCCAAAGGAAGTACATACACTGGTTACTTTAGCATTTCGGGATGGATGGTCAAAGAAAGTTAGCAACCCCCTTGCAGCTCACTTTAAATTTACTGCGAAGCAGTAACCATCTACCGATAACGAGAAGGAAGATATGGGACGGGTTTCATGCTTCAGCAGTGAAAAGTCTCATGTATGCTATTGTGTATGGTCAGATATTACTTACGCAGTTGGCATGATTAGCAGGTATATTTTCAATTCCTGGGAGGGTACATTGGAGTGCAGTCAAATTGATTGTTATATATCTTTAGGGCACCATCGATTGGAATTTTTTATTTGATGGTGACGACCTGAAGCTAGTTGGATATACTGACACTGAATGGCTGGAGATGTGGACACGAGCAGATCGACTTCAGGCTATGTTATGATGTTTACTGGTGGAGTAGTTTCTTAGCAGTCATAGTTGAAAAGTGTATTACCTTGTCTATGACAGAGGAATAGTTCATTACGGCGATGGATACTTGCAAGGAGTTGTTGTGGATGAAAAACATTATGTAGGAATTAGAGCTTAAGCAAGGTCAGCATGTTATAATTTACGATAGTCAGAGTGCTATTCATCTTAGAAAGAACCTGACATTTCATAGTCGATTCAAGCATATTGTAACTCGGTATCATTTGATACAAGATGTTCTTGAGGCGAATGACGTAACTCTTGAGAAGGTTCGCAGGGAAGAAAATAAAACGAATATGCTCATAAAGGTTCTACCAAGAGAAAAGTTTGATTACTGCAGAAGGATCATTGGTATGAAAAACTCCTCCACCTAGTTGGGAAGAGGGAGATGTGTTGGTGTTGGGTGGGGTTTCCAACCTATGTGGAGAATACCCCGTAGTACGACAAGCGCCATCCATGTGTATTTTTTACATAGGCTCGAGGAGTTGAAGGCGTCGAAGGTAGAGTTCAAAATTATGATCTTTTTTAAAATCTGCCAAGGCCAGACCGAATTCGGTCCGGATTTAGTTTGGATAAATCCCATACTGAGTTCGGTTCAAAATCCGTCATATAAAAATATAATTTCTTGTCTAGGTTGACTGAATTTGGTTCGAGTTTGCTCAATCTGGCTGAACCCGAGTTTGGATGTTTTATATGCAATATTTTATTGTGTGGATGTCCAGATCTGTTACAAGATTGAGAGGGCTTTATATAGGTATTTCCTAAATCTAATCCATGTAAGTTGATGCAAAGTTACAACTTTTGGAGAGAGAAAGAGAGATTAACGACTATTTTGAAGGAAAGACAATTTTCGGGTAATCTTTTCGTTGTCTTTTGTACTTCGGGATCTGTAGTCAGTTTTCAACGTTCAAATAGTTGTGATGATCCATTTTGGATCGGTGGAGAAGTTTGTAAGGAGTTTGTGTATCTTCTTATTCAATTAGTGCAGGTTTTTTCAGGGTTAGACTCCAATCGTCCCGTAACTTTTTTCTGCAAGGGTTTTCTACATCATAAATTATTGTGTCTGTGTTTTAGCTTTTGTGTGATTTTGACAATTTGGTTTTTGTTTGATTTACTTCGGTTCTCTCGTAGTCTCTTTGATTTTGGGGAACGATTTTCTAGTTTAATTCGCAACAAGATCCTTATGCTTACTATAAGGGTTTCTTTGTCGTATTTCTTTGGAAAGACCGGAAATGGTAGATAGAGTCAAGATCTTGCAGTCTTACACTTTAGTATGTTGATGTTATAATAAAGTATAGTATAAAAAATCAAACGGGAAAGAATGTACTAACAAAATCTATATAAAAATATGTAAACTATTCATATTTACAGCTTTTTCTTGGGATCGGACACGTCCTGCAAGCGCTCTGGTACCGTATTAAGACTGACTGCAACAAAAACTTAGGCCAATCCACCTGAGATAACCAACCCCTATTTAACGAATACCAAGAACAGATAAAGACAAAGTATATGGCGGTGACTACGTCACCTGGACAAATCTCAATCTATATAACTCAGGTAAAATTACAAGAATGACAAAACCAATGTTGAATCCTTTGCCCTAATTGGTTCAACTCCCTCACCACACTCAAGAAGAAAACAAAGATATTACAATTGAAATTACTCACCAAACTCTGTAGCAATTTTCCAAAAAGAAGGCGATGACTCCTCGATCAGATCTCCTCTTCCTTCTGTTATGGATGACAAGCCCTAAGAGTAAAGTACGAACTTTCTCTTAGATTTTCTATGGATAAGCACCCCAAATCTCCACCTTTGTACTATATTCTTTGTGCCTCCACCCTCACCCATATAAATAGGATGAGAAACCCTAGTTTAGGTCATAGGAATTCCTAAATAGGAAACCTATTATCTAAAATATGAAACACGAATTATGAATGTCCAAATATGGTCAAATTAAATATTTGATAAAAATTTAAAATCTAATCAAATTAATGTAGATTTTTAAATTACATCAAATCAAATATTTTACCATATTTGGGCTCCAAAATTTTCTCTTACCAATTCAGACTGGACCCAACATACTCTCCCTCCAATCTGATGAGAGGGTGTTGACCCCATGGATCCTCAACAAGACTCCATGCATGTCGCCCCGCGACAGAGTTTCTGCTCCCACATGCCACCGATCTCTGATCCCTAGAGTTGCTTTGCATCTTTCTTCATCTCCAGCTCCACGACTGTCACGTCGACACTAGTTGCCATGCATAGCACCTCCTGCACCAATGGGATCCTACCAACATCAATGATATGGCCAAAACCGAAGTTCCTTACAATCAGCCTCACTGTGAGTCTTAGCTTTATGTCCCCGACTTTCGCCTTCCACTGGAACGTACTACTGTTCCAACGAGCTTCTTCACCCTTGGTTGGACCAACCAAGCGGACGATGCGGTTACCTCGAGACTCGAACTCATGAAACTGCCCACCTTTATTTTTTGACACTGAAGCTTTTCCGTATACATGCATCCTTGAGCAGATCATTATGCACAGTGCATGCCGTCAATGACCCACAGCTCCTCCGGAACTATGTGAATAGAGATGCACCTATCTCAGATTAGGTTTCTACAAACCTTAATCTTCTCTCTCGTTTCGTACTGCTGAAATAGATGTCACTCCGCAAAGTTTAGCAAACAACCCAACACCAAAATCAGATCCGTGGAACAACCCCACTTGGAGACCGACCAGCTATCATGGGACTGACAGACTTACCCTCAATCTTTGACTCATCACCATTCGTCGCTTTGTCTTGATGAACCGAATCCTTTATAATCCTCAAAGTATCTTGAAGACCCTCCTCAACAAGTTTTCGATGAGCCACCTCCAGTCGAACACCCCTCAAGCCTCCATCCGATGTCTGTGGCCTGCCTGTACAGCTCAGCGTCTTGAGCCTGTACATACCACAACATAAATCTTCTTAAGCCAGCTGTTGGGAACCCTTCATAAGAACCCAATCTTTATCCCCAAACAAACTCGGACAGCTATTATCCGCCAATCTTTCTACCGAAACTAAGTTGTAGCGCAAACTCGTTACATGTCGCACACTCTTGAGAAATAGCTTCTCACCAAGCTTCGTTGTCAAGTGCACATCACCGATGCCTATAACTGCAGCCGTCCTTGTTGTCACGACCCGCACCCGGTATAGGGGCACGAGTGCGTGGGTACGTCCAGCCTACGCCGCAGCATCGGCGGTAGAACGCTGTCTAGGTCACAATACTAGATAATCACTCTCACATGAATATCCAACTCCATAAGGAGATGCAGATATCACAAATAATATGGAATACTCAATCACAGAGACTAAACTACGATGAGATATCTAAGAAAACATATGTAATACAAGACAAGTCTAAACAATAATAAATAGTCTAACCTGCAATCAATAACATCCAATCTCCAAGTATGCTGGAAACAAGTCCTCTATATCACAGTCTGTAAAAATATTCAGTCAGGATTGGAGCAAAGTACATCTCTAACAGCAGTTCTACATCAATGATATAAACTATGTAGAAGTAAATAGATGGAAATATACAAGATGCATATACATGTACGAGAGATATACAATAAAGGAAATACTGGAAATATTGTAAATAAATACGGGAAGGAACAATATATCAATGAACAAGAATACTATGACTAAATGTGTGAGTACTAGCTTTAACATGTGATCGGCTTGGAAACTTGTACGAGAGCTATATGGCCTGGCTAATCATACGTGCAGTGTATGACCAACACTAACACGAGAACAAGACTTGTACATGAAGGGTATGATCACATATCTACACTAAAATACTCCCCACCCCCGACTGGTATAGTAGATCCAACAATGGTACGCTATGGCACGAGATTCCCCAAGAAGATAGCGACTCTTCCCGAGAATCAGTGTCTATACATGTACAAGATAAACAATGAAACAAGACTTATACAAGATACACCATGAACAAGGAATAACATCTCATGACGAGATCTGGATATACCAATCCGTGTAACCATCGTGTCAAGAAATATGAATATTTATACTAGATACAATGAACATAGAGGATATCATAAATAAGAAACTATCAGAGAATATACTCGCTTGGGGTCCTTAGCTGGCAATACCAATAACCTAATTCCGAAGTCTTGTCTGAACAATTCAATAATCCTATAGACATCATATAATACAATATTGCATCAAACATTACTCTAACACACAATTATAAATATATTGGACTCAGGGCTATGCTAGGTATGACACTAGTCAACTAGGGTCAAGTGTGCGTCTAATTGTACGGGTGTCGCGTCTATAATTGATGTGCAAGATCAGACAGTCACGGGTCTCGCCAGTACGTCAGTGTACATATGGTAGTCTGCTAACATGTTACATGGTCACAGGTCAATGTAACTACGGGGTATCCGTATTTACACTCGGATCACCTAGTATATATATAAATATATATATTATTATCTAGCATATAACATTAATACTTATATATATATATATATATATATATATATATTTGTGTGTGTGTGTGTGTGTGTATACCAATTAATTATATATATAATATATGTATATATGCTAATTGAATTCACGTACTATATATATATATATATATATATATATATATACACATACGTATATATAGATATATCAATTTATATACACGCTATCATATACTAATGAATAACTAAATATACATATACTAAATGTATACTATACACATACATACAAAATTCTGAAGGAGGGCAGGAACGAACATCCGCACGGGCACGACGACGATGACGACGATGTTGACGATGGCGATGGTTACGACTACGGCGACGATAATGATGGTGAAGGTGTTGGTGGTGCGGGAGTGGAGAACATTCAGGCGAGGGGATGACAGGGAGAAGAGGAGATGTGAACGGGGGTGTCGAGGAGGAACGAGGTGACCGCGGGGACTGTTCAGGCGTACGCGGGCTAGGGTGCAGCGGTTCAGGCATCGAGATTCCGGCGGAGGAGGATGGAAGAAGGAGATGACAGGAAGGGGGAGAGGAAGGTCCGACTGCGGTTCAGTCGAGGGGAGGAGGACGAAGGAGGTGGACGGAGGAGGTCGAGTTTTCTCAGGCGAGAGGTCCGGTGAAGTTCTATGGGGTTGTCGAGGTGCTCCGGTCGTGTGCTGTCGAAGAGGTCGACAGGCGGGGCGAGTTGAAGGAGGTCGGGGTGGAGATCCGTGGAGGACGACGGGTCGACGAAGTCGTGGGTGCTGCTGCTCCGGCATCGTGGAGGGGATGCAGTCAGGCAGCGTCGTGCAGTCGGGTTAGCTCAGGTGGAGGGGGACTGGTCGAGTGGAGGCGGGTTAGGCTGCTCGTCGGGTTGGACAGCGTCGGGCTCCGGCGGGAAGGTGGCCGGAAACGGGTCGACTGAGGGAGGACGGCGTCGGGGTTGTCCACCGACTGAGGCCGGAGTAGGGAAGAGGGGTGAAGGTGACCGGAGGAATAGGAGGAAGAAGAAGAATAGGAGATGGGTTGTATGTCGGCTGGAAAAAAATTTTAGGTGTTGGGAAAAATAAAGAAAAGAAAAAGAAAAGAATATTTATACATAAAGGGGGGGGTTGGTTTGACCTAAAAAAGTTTGACCTTGGTCAACAAACTCTTAGAATTGGGCTTGGTTGTCATGTAGGTATTTTAATGGGCTAGGATTGACATGGTTCAAAATAAAATGAGGGCTATGGGTTTAAGGAGGTTGATGTTGAATTACACACTTCCAAAAATTGTGAAAAAAATATACACGAAGGGAAAATGAGTATATTCACGTGTCGTGTCCAACGAGGTAGATTTCTTAATGCATTTTTGCATAAAAGTGCCCAACAATTAGAAAATTGTACAAAGTTGGGTTTATGGTTTAAATTAATTAAAATAAATACAGTTGGTGTTCTAAAATAAATTAGAAGTACACGGGGTTAAAATTAAGTGGGACACAAGTGTCATGGAGATAGAGGACTCATAATAGAATATTATCCTAATTTGGGTTGCACAAAATGGGTCGAGATTGTGTCTCCAATTCGATTGGAACACACAAGGATACAAAGTTGATTTATACAAAATTAAATAATAAACGTTTGCGATAAAAATTGTGCGACTAAAATGTAGCACAAGAGAGTATAATTATGAGTTACATAAAGGTCAGAATGAAAGGCGGGCACGACTAGGACAAGGTTGTGAAATTCGTTGGAAGGCAAAGGCTAGGGTAGCGCTCCAAATATCGAAGCAGCGGTAAGGCACAACAATCAAATAAAATTACGGTAATTAATTATAACCCTAAATAATAAATCCTGAATTAATACAAATTAAATTCACAATCCTCCATTTCGGTCAGGGGTTCATCTAGTGGGCTTCTAGGTCAAGTCTACTAGCTCAAACATTAGAGAACACTATATATAATATATATATATATATATATAAATACACATATCATGTAATTATTTAAAATAACTACACACAATATTAATAATATAATATCATGTAATTATTTAATATAACTACACACAATATTAATAATATATAAAAAGTCAAAAATATCCCTATTTTTAGAATGTGGTAGTGACACTTGTTGCCCATCTTCACACATCCAAATATGTCGTCACGGTATGACGTAAAGATACTCATATGCGGAGTGGCATGATACGATACCCTCATTTCCATGACCCAATTACAATCATAACATGTGCCACAAGGTTAACCTGCATCGGTTGCTGTGATGATGAGATCTTCCATAGCCGTGAGATCCTCCTGATCATCCTTGCTTTTGGCTTTCTCAACAATTTAAACTTTATGCAGTTCCTCTTGATATGGCCCCTTTCTCTACAGTAATATTAGCCCTCCTTGTGGTCCACAGTCGCAAGATCCCGAGAACTTTTTCTTGTTCTCGCCTGTGACTTGATTCTTTTCTATCACTAGAAAGCCACCAGAGCTGACTCTTGCGATGATTCAACTTGCTTACTCCGGACCTCCTCATTTAACAAGCTACTTTTGACAGCCTCCATAGTGACAACTCCATCTGGTCCAGAGTTGCTCATCGACACCACCAACGTCTCCCAGCTTTACAGCAAAGAACTCAAAAACAGAAGGACCTGAAGCTCATCGTCAATTACCATCTTCATCGGAGATAGTTGTTTGATGATACTATGAATCTCGTTCAGATATTGTGCCACCGGGATACCCTTCATGTACCATGGACACATGGTGAAACACCGAGTCGTCCAGCCATTGGCGGATGAATCCAATGGCCTTCCAATTCTAGTCATTTTCAGTATTCAACAGCTTTGTTCGTCAGCTTGGCGCTGTCACCCTCCAATGGACCATGCAAGTCTTTGCACCAGAGTAGATCCTCCATTCTTGGCTTCCAAATTGCCCATTTCTCCCTTGTAAGGGTCATTATATGTGTATTCGTCTGCTCTGTAGACATGGTTGTATCTTTTCTCTCGCGAACTTGAGAGCTCTGATACCAGATGTTGGGATCGGACATGCCCTGCAAGTGCTCTGATATCGTGTTTGAGATTGGCCACAACGGAAGCATGCCAACCCATATGAGATAACCAACCCATGTCTAACGAACACCAAGAATAATTAAAGATAACGTATATGACGGTGACTACGTCACCTGAACAAATCTCCAATATATATAACTCAGGTAAAATTACAAGATTGATAAAATTAATATTGAACTATTTGTCCTAATAGGTTGAACCCCCTCACCACACTCAAGAAGAAAAGAAAGAGATTATAATTGAAATTACTCACCAAATCCTGTAGCAATTTTCCTGAATGAAGATGATGACTGCTCGATCAGATCTTATCTTTCTTCTATCTTGGATGACGAGCACTAAGAGCAGAGCACGGACTTTCTCTTAGATTTTCTTTGGACGAGCACCCCGAATCTTTACCTTTGTGCTATATTCTTTGTGCCTCCACCCTCACCCATATAAATAGGATGAGAAACCCTAGTTTAGGTCATAGGAATTCCTAAATAGGAAACCATTATCTAAAATAGAAAACAACAATTATGGACGTCCAAATATGGTCAAATTAAATATTTAATACAAATTTGAAATCAAATCAAATTAATGTAAAATTTTAAATTACATCAAATCAAATCTTTTATCATATTTGTGCTCCAAAATTTGCTCTTACCAATTCATATTGGATCCAACACTTTAGAGAGTAAAAAAATACTTCTCTTATGTTAAAATCATAGATGATATATTAAAACATAACATCTAGTCTTAACTATTTCAAAAACTTTTTTTTAGATGTCCGGAGATACGCACGGGACTTTGTGCATGCTGCGTTGCATACTATTTGGGCCCACTGCCCCCACACCTTCCCTGATATTTGATTCTGAGACCTTCGTCCAGCCAGAGAGGTTATACATCTTCTCACTGACCACAAGAGCTTGTTGATTTCGATAACTATTTCAAAAACTTTAAATATGCATTTTATGTAATTTTTTATGTTACTTGTTCCTATAATATATACACCTGGGACGTAAAGTTACACCAGCCTCCTAACAAAGTGCATGGTGGACCATCCAAAGTAGTAAATCCCCTAGTTCAGAAATTCTCGTAATACAAAATATAGCTTTGTAGACTGGAAGTTTAGAATTGGTTATATGGTCACGTCCAATGATACGACAACATGTATAAGCTTAAAATTTTGATTCTCAATTAACTCTTCATTTTAAAAGAAAAGGAGATGAGCTTGGTAAACCATGCATGCATAAGCTTAAGGATTTGATTCTCAACAAACTCTTCATTTTAAAAGAAAAGGAGATGGACTTGGTAAACCATGCATGCATAAGATATAGAAAACTGTCGGCTTTCTAGGATAATGACGATCACCGTTGCTCAAAGCAAGATTCGTCTTCACACGATCTGCTTCTAGGAACCAGCAAGTTCTGAAGAGAACTTCTGGAACGCTTGCCGTCACCTCTGTACTGACTCGAACGAGATTCTGGACTCCAACAGCACAATACTCTCTACGTCTCTCAAGTTCAAAGTCTTCCACAAAGGAGGCATGAAGAGAGTTTTCTAGAGTGGGGAGTAAACCTTAAACCTAATCATGGAGGGCCAACAATTATGGTAGATTAATTACAAATTATATTCGAATCCAAAAGATTAGGGAAAATTTGAATTCAAATTAATATACCATAACCATCCAGATTCACAATCGGCAGAATCTGTTCAATCTGCGCCCAAATCACGCATCCAACGTAATTGTCGCACGATATGTTCATCTTCTACGCACATATGCATTCATGCACAGATCGCTTAGCAGCTTATGTGTGCAGAGATTCATACTCACTCAGAGTTGTGCGTAGAGACGCTCGCTGAACGTGCACAAAGCTGCGCTCAGAGCCGTGCACAGAATCTATACATAGAAACGCGCACAAAAATGCTCGCACGAACGCAACAAATGTGCATGCTCACATGCTAGGTACAAAGTGCGTCATTAAAGTGCCACTTTGTGCCTTTGTGTCTTTGTGTCCGATTCCAAGTCCGAGTCTGAGTCGCTAGCTCCTAAGGCCATTTTTTCAAGAGAGTGACAAAAAATATAAATATTTTTGTAAGAATTTTAGCCTTAATCCAACTAGAAAAATATTCCACATGTCACCCACTTGGGCCACCACCCCATGTGCATACCTCAACACCAATTATGGTATTATATTAAGATACTCCCTTAGAGTGTTTTCCATTGTGGGGATATCTTTTTAGCCTTGAAAGAGGAAAATCTCTCACAAGCAAAAAAAAACTCCAACAATATTCTACATATCTCAATATATATGGGATGAGCGTTCCCCACAGTGACTGCCCATCATGCATTAGGATAGATGTCGCTTCCAACTTGAATCTTCCCGCATGGGTCAAAATATGATACAAGAATGGACTAAGCCTTGAATTTTGTACCATAGCTGTAATTCTTCCCACTCACATAATTACATCAGCTGTGCATCTGGTCACATGTTAAAGGCTTTGTGCTAACCTGGTCTCGGTGTATGTATCTTGGGTTTCTATAAGTTTACCCTCAAGCGACAGCCCACATCTCTTTCCATACATCTAGGTGAGTTCTTTTAGAGAGTTTAACAATCCCACCATGAAGCCTTGCACTTCCTTGCGGTGCTACGCCATAATAACATAGCCCAAAGCCGAGGTCTGCAACCTCTTGGTGGTGTCATACTACTGTAGCATGAGGTCACCAGCCTTTTTGTAGTTATTTACTACCCAACATGAAGCCTTACGCCTCTTTGTTATGCTACGCCGCTACGTCATGGTCCAAAGTCGAGGTCCGCTACCTATTGGTGGTGTCGCTCTACTGTAGCGTGAGGCAACCAGCCTCTTTGTAGTGCTCTTCTACTGCTCTCCACATATTCGATATTAGACAACATGCCTATGTGCAGTGCTACTGCCGCTATGACATAACCCAAGGCCGAGGCTCTTACCTCATCGTGGTGTCACGCCACTGTAGCATGGAGGTACCATCCCCTTTGTGGTGTCGAGCCACCTGTGCTTCCTGTACATTCAAAATATCCGATAACTCATTAAGGCCCATGGCCATCCTCCCACAGGACTATTTCTATTCAATGAACAATAGTAGACAACAGTAGTTCTAGGTTCGTATCCCCTCAATGTCTCAAAGGACTACCCACTGTACCTTATATTCTCCCAGTCAATGATCCTTCTTTGAACCAAAAGCTAGATGCCTAGTAGATTTTTCTTTGAACTGATAACATAAAATTTTATGATAGAATTACAAAGACACAATATCAGAATATCTTCAAGCCTATTTTGATTAATGTGTCGTCAACCAGCTGTCACTTGAGGCCTTTGGTGAACGAATCCGCCAGATCCTCCTGACTTCGAACAACAATTATAGCAATGACTCCAGTCTTGATAAATCATTCACTGTTCTATACCTAAGCCGCACAACCCTCTTCTTACCATTGAAGAGATCATTTGATGCCACTACTGCAGTTGCTTGGTTGTTGCAAGAGATTGGTACCACTGGGATTTGCACACCAACCAACGAAAGATCATACCTGAGCTCCTGAAGCCATTCTACTTTATCTGTTGCAGCCGCTAGTGCATAGAACTCAGATTTTATAGAGGAATGAGAGAACATTGTCTTCTTCTTTAACTTCCATGATATATCAGCTCTAACAATGGAGAAGACGTATCCTCCTGTGGACCTTTTGCTCTATACTTCTGAGCACCAGCTTATATGACTGAAGTCTTCCACTATTGTCGGATATCTACTGTAGTGAAGTACATACTTATGAGTTTTTTTGAGATATCCCATCACTCTCTTCATAGCTTTCCAGTGCTCAACACCTGGATTGCTTGTGACCAAACTCAGCATCCCCACGACGAAAGATATGTCAGGCCTGGTTGCAGTTGTAGCATACATCAAACTCCCAATGACACTTGAGTACTCCAGCTGTCTGACACTTTTTCTTCGATTATGCTTCAGCTTCTTATCATACCTATACATAGTAGCGATTTTCGAAAGATCCTGATATCCATAGTGTGTGAGCATATTCTCAATATAATGAGATTGTGAAAGCGCCACTCCAGTTTTGTCCGGATGGTCTTTATCCCTAGGATAACATCAGTATCCTCCAAATCCTTCATATTGAACTTGGATGAGAGAAACTTCTTTGTCTTAGTGACACATGCTAAATTCATTCCTAGGATTAATATGTCGTCAACATAAAGACAAACTATGACTCATCTTCTACCAGCGAACTTTGTGTAAACACACTTATCTGTCTCGCTGACCTTGTAGTCGTTCGATCTAATAAATTTATCAAACTTCTCATGCCATATCTTGGGAGCTTGCTTCAGACCGTATAGTGATTTCACCAACTTGCAGGCTTTGTCTTTAAGACCGTTGATGACAAATCCTTCTGGCTATTGAATATAAATTTCTTCGGTCAACTCTTCATTCAGGAATATTATTTTAACAACCGTCTGATGTATCATTAGATTATGAATTGCATTTAGAGCAATCAACATCATGATGGTTGTCATCCGTACTACTGGAGCATATTTGTCGAAGTAGTCGATCTCCTTCTTTTAAGAAAATCTTTTGGCTACCAGCCTTACCTTGAAGTTGTCAATAGTTCCATCGGCATTCATCTTCTTCTTGAAGATCTATTTACATCCGATAGACTTTATTCCTTCAGGTAGATCAACCAACACCCAAGTGAGTGTTATTGGAGGTAATAGAGTCAAACTCATCGTTGATAGTCTTCTTCCAGAAGACAACATCTTTGGTTTTCATTACCTCATCATAGGTAAGCGGATCTGTTTTCACATGATATGTGACAAAATAATCTCTGAAGTTCTTATGCCTCCTCACTCACTTAGTCGTCAACTCTGCGAGTTTTGGTTCAAACGTTGTCTCTTCGACGACAATATCTTCTTGAACTACATTTTATTGGAAGCGTCATGCTCTTTTGCACCCACACTATTCTCTAAAATATCCACAAGAAGAATGTTCTTGTGCCTTGCAAATTTGTCTTCAAAGAATTATGCGTCATAATATTCGATGATATAATTAGATTCGATATCAAGGAATTATTTTTCCTTAAGGGTCGTATCAAGTTAGAAGATTGAACCACAAAAGAGAAGTTCACTATAAGATCAACTTAGCCAAATGATGAATTCAGGTATGCTTCCACAATTATATATATATATATATATATATATATATATATATATATATATATATATATATATATAAGTTTTAGATTTTTTTTTAATTTGGCCCATCATCAAATTAGATTTATCTCTAAGGTATCTATATATTATCTCCATGCCAATTATATCCTTAAGCCTATTTTTCAATTAGACCACTTTAATTTGGCTTAATTATTTAGAAATAGCACAACACAATTAATTTTACATGTGTGCCCCTAATCATTGGATATAACTCCAACAATCTCCCACTGTGTCATATATGTAACCTTACAAATGTGTTAACTTTATGAGATCAAAAATTGTTATCTTAACCATAGGGTTATCTGGATAATCTCGTATATTAACTATATTAATATAGGATTAAAGCGATCTTTGTCACATTTAGCATAACTAAACCATCAATGGTCACATATATCATTATAGCTAAATGACATAGATCAATCATGGATGCGTAGCATAAAAATTATATTCAATATGATCGACACATGTCTATTTCCAACTGGTCCTCCTTTACTTTAATAAGATAAATACTTTAACATAGTAAACTAAATTTTCTATATATCTGATCAAAAAAAAAATCTAAAATACTTAAATACGTAAATGTGTCCAAATCTAAAATAGAACCAAAATATATAAAACACAAACTCCCAATATACTGCCATATCCTCAAATAAGATAACACTGATATGAGCAGTGTGCTCATGATAGACCTTGGGTGGTAACCCTTTTGTGAGTGGATCCACTAACATGGAGTTTGTCCCAATGTATTATATGGAAACTTGTTCATTCTGAATTCTTTCCTTCACAATAAGAAACTTTATGTCAATATGCTTTGACTTATATGTTCTCTTGTTGTTATTGGAATACAGTACTGCTGATTTATTATCAAAATATAATTTGAGTGGTCTTTCAATACCCTCTATTATGTACAGTCTTGTGACAAAATTTTGCACCTATATTTCATGATTGGATGCCTCACAACATGCTATAAACTCTACTGTCATGGTGTAAGAAGCTACGAGTGTCTACTTGACACCCTTCCAAGATATAGCTCCAGCAGCCAACAGGTAAACATAACTGATGTGGATCTCCTATTGACTTGGCTCCCAACAAAATTGGAGAACCTTATGATCTATAAATGATTTGGTCTTCTATAAGTAGAATGTAATCCTTTATTCTCTGTAAATTACTTAACCCGTTTGACTGCTTTCCAATGATCTATCCCAGGGTTACTTAAATATCTGCCTAGCATTCAAAATATGTACGCAATATATGGGCGAGTACACATTTGAGCATATATTAGACTCCCTACAGTTAATGAATAGGGAATCAATTGTATTTCTTTAGTTTCAAGGCTATTTTTATGGCACTGATTGAGATTGAACTTGTCTCCTTTAGTGACAGGTGTGTCACATGGTTGGCATTTATGTGCCAAATCTTTTAAGTACATTATCGATATAGCTTATTTGTGATAATCCAAGAATACCTTGAGAACGATCTCGGTGTATTTGGATTCCTAATACAAAGAGGCATCACCAAGATCTTTTATCTGAAAGTTATTTGATAGAAATTTCTTAGTGTCGTGCAACATGCCTATATCATTTGTGGCAAGCAGTATGTCATCGACATACAAAACTTAAAATATATATTTATTCCTAAACTTGCCATACACACAATCTTTAACAGTATTTATCTCAAAACCAAACGAGGTAATTACTTGGTGAAATTTGTAGTACCATTGATGAGAAGCTTGCTTGAATCCATAAATAAATTTTCTTAATTTGAAAACAATATTCTTTGGGTCTTCTGAAACAAAGTTTTCTGTTCGCAATATTATCATTGAGAAACGACATTTTGACATCTATTTGATGTAATTCAAGATCAAAATATGCAGCAAGTGCCATGACTGTTCTAAAAGAGTATTTCAATAAAATAAGTGAGAGTCTCTTTAAAATTAATCTCTTCCATTTGGGTAAAGCCTTTATCTAAAAGACGTGCTTTATACCTCTCCACATTATCCTTCGAATCCTTCTTGGTTTTAAATATTCATTTGCAACCATTGGGCTTTGCATCTTTTGGTAATGGGACAAGTTCCCAAACTTTATTGTCTTGTATAGAATTATACTCTTTATTCATTGCATCAATCCACTTTTGAGAGTTTAAAATTTCCATGGCTTGACGGAAGTTGATTAGATCATCTTAAAGCACTCCATAGTCATCCTCGCGTTCTTTGAGAAATATGACAAAATTATCTAAAATTATATTTCTCTATTCTCTAGTGGACCGTCTTAATGGCACTGGTTCTTAAGGTTATTGAGTTTATTCCTTAAGAATAATTATATCAGCTTAAATGAGGGGTGTCTCTATGGTATCTTGTTGAGGTAGCTCAACATCAACTTATAGAGGTAATTCGACATTGTCTTGTTGAGATTTCAGATTCACTTCTTGATCAATGATAGGTATAGAAACATTCACATCATCAAAAGTGATATTAGGACCCCTTGATCTCTCAGCATAGCCAATAAAGTAGCTAACTTTATTTCTTCCCCCTTGATCTCTTAACATAGTCAAAAGTGATAGTATGACCCCTTAATCTCTCAGCATAGTCAAAAGTGATAGTACACCTTCACTTTTTGATCAATGATAGGTATAGAAACCTGCACATCCTCCTCAAAAATAATGTCCCTGACTTTATTTTTTCTCCCAAACTCAACATCTTCAAAAAATATTGCAGTTCCCATCTACAAAAAGTCCTTTGTGTGGGATCATAAAATTTATACTCCCTTGATCTCTTAGCATTGCCAAGAAAGTAGTTGGTTATAATTTTTTGGTCCAATTTCTTTTTATATGGCCTATAAGGCCTTGCCTTAACTGGACAACCCCAAAAAACATGTAAATGCTTCAAAATAGGCTTTCTGCCTGTCCAAAGCTCATAAAAAAATTTTGCAGCTGCTTTAATTGGCACTCTATTCATAATGTAAGTTGTTATTTTGAGTGCTTTACCCCAGAGTACTATGGTAAGGTAGAATGACTAATCATACTTATCACCAAAGCCTTGAGAGTCCTTTTTCGTCTTTTATCTACACCATTCATGTTAGGTGATCCTAGCATGGTGTACTGTGGGACGATTCCATATTCAAGGTTTCATTGTAAGATGTAATAGTTTCAGTGAATATATGTTATCATAAAAATTAAAGAAACCATTACCAATAATATCTTAATTTATAGATAGACAACTTATTGTTTCAAAATAAACAATGATAACCAGATTTGTCCAATAAGAAAACTGGAACTAAACTTCGTCTAAACGATGGTACAATAAAAGTGTCTATCAAATCCAAATAATAACTAGTTCCTAACAATAACCTAAAATGCCCTATTGCTTCTACTTCTACCGACTTGTCATCACCCACATAGATGTGTCTTTCACCATCATATGACTTTCGGTAGCTCATGCAACCCTGCATAAAAATAATGATGTGGGTAGTTACACCAGATTCTAACTATCATGTGTTTCTAGGTACTGAAGCTAAATTAACCTTAGAATAGACTAAATTAAGAAATGTATGTTTTTTTTACACGCTATGTGTGGTACTTATTACATTCCTTCTTTACGTGTCCTGACTTGTCATAAAAGAAACAACCATTAGCTTCATTTTGTTGTTTCTTTTGAGCTGGACCCTTAGCAACTTCTATATTATTTATTTTTGTGCCCTTATACATGTCTTTAGGGGTGGTAGCGAAATTAGCACTTTCAGTCTTATCTTGCTTCAATCTCTTATCTTCTTGTACACAGTATAAAATAAGCTCATTTAAAGTCCATTTCTCTTTTTGACAGTTGTAACTGACCTTAAATTGGTTGTATTGTGTAGGAAGTGAGAGTAATACCAGATGCACGAGCAAGTCAGCAGACAAGTCGAACTTAAGTGCCTTAAGTTTTGAAGCAATATTAGACATCTCCATGATGTACTCCCTTTTGTTACTTTTGCCTTTATACTTAATGGTAATCAAGCACAACAAAAGTGTGTTTGTTTTTGCCTTATTTGCTTTGCAAATCGTTTCTCAATTTCAATAAGAAATTATTTGGCATTGGTAACCTCATCAGATACTGCACCCCTAAATGCCTCTAGAAACTCGTGTTTTTATGATCATCAGACTCATACAGTTTGAGCATTCTTACTTCTCAAAATTTGCTCTCTCAGTAGAGGAATTAACTTCCTTAGGAGAATTGAGGTTGTCACTCCCCGTTCCCAGTATATGTATTGGGGACGTATTATTCTCGTTAGCATGTTATTTGTTTGGTTGCTTGAGACTAGACCCATTCTTTGGTTTATTTTGGTTCTTGGTTTATGATTTGGGTTAGTTTTGGTCTTGAGTTGAACCCATGGTCTAAACCTCAAACCCTAGCTTTATAACCCAACTTCTTTCTCTCTCCCCCTTCATTCTTTCTTTTCCTTCTCTTTCTTAAGTTTTTCCTCCCTCTATAGGCAAGTACACCCTGCATGAGAAATAAAAAAATCCTCCATATTATCTATCTATTATGTTTATTGTGTTATTTTAAGCATGTTTAAAACTTGGTATTTTTGGATTTGGTGGATATAATGGTATAGATCTGGATTTTTATGAGTGTGGATGTTCTTGAGTTATTTTCTTGGTTTTGATCTTCAAAAAACTATTGTTTTGAAAATGTATTATTCTATGTGATGGAGCACTTTATTTCGAGCAATTTGAATTTTGAACTACTTGATTTAGAGTTGAGATGGGGATTTTATGGCAGATCTAGTCTTTTCAGATTTTTGGAGTTTTTTCATGGCCGAACTTGATGTTCTGGGACGATGGAGTACCATGTGACCTAGCAAGATGCGCCCCTCCAGCATGCACCCATCTTATTGGACGCATGTCTGCTTGTGCATGTTTTTAAAAGTCGGACGCATAATACCTTGAATGCATGGAAATTCACTAAGGCCTGACTCCAAACTCCCAGAGTCCATGCATCCAGCAGATTATGCGGCCTCGAGCCATGCGTCTCTTCTTTTAGACGCATACCTTTGCACTACTTTTGAGTCTTTACATGACTTTATTATGCTTTTGTCTTTTATCTCTAACACTTATGCCTTATCACATCAATCACCTTTTTGTCACTTCCCGGATACTTCATTTATTGCCCATCACTTTGGTACTTGTCTCAAGTAGTGGACTTTTGCCCGAGCATGCGGCCTGGAGGAGCATGCAGCATGTTGGTTCATGCGGCCTGATCTTCTTGTGCACGAATTAGACATTTTATCCTTAGTGGCTCCCTGTGTACATGTAGTACTTTCTTTTAGGATCATTTATTTTATTTGGAATATTTTTTATCATCCTCTATTATGGTTGATCATGCTTATTGCTTATGTTATGATTCTATGGGAGAATGGACTCAGTAATCCTGACTGCTAGAACTCATTCTTATAATCTTGGTACTTGAACTAGAATACCTTATCCGTGTTGATACAATCCTTGCCTGATATTGTTCATGATCTGTGCACCAATGTGCGACATACCGTGGTACGTGTTAAGTGATTTATATTTGGGTTGTTCATCGAGAATGCCTCCAAATTCCTAAGCTCGTGATACTATAAATATATTTTTCCCCCAGTACCGATATGATATATGAGTCAAGTACCAAAGCGTTGCTAGGTTATTGATTAATTGAATGTCACATAGATGCTCGGGTGAATCCAGATTGAACTTTCAGGGATTCGTATCTATCGTACCCGTACTTTATACGGTATCTTAAGAAAAATTCTCATGTATCCACGTCTTGAGATTTCAAATAATTTATGGTTAATTAGGCAACTAAAAGTGGTAGTAACATTGGAAGGAAACAATATCTCGAGATTATGCCAACGAACCTTCCCACATAGATTCATTCTAAGTGCGTTATGGGCTGGCCACCACATATACTATATATCATCCACCTTAGTGGAGTGCAGTATCTGACCTATTATAAATAATGTCGAGCCATTGTTTTACTATAGGAATATTAGAACCGGTAATCCCGTGATCTAGCGTAGTGGCCCTACGAGGAACTGGATTAATTCGTGAAGTGCTTGTATATTTCTCTATTTAGTGTTCGCCATTAAATTTGAAAGTTCTAAGAGAGCTTGATTTAATTAACAAATGAAAGAACGTACAAAGAGGTCTTGGACAGACAATCTAAGTATAATATTTTTTGATCTGGGGTATGGCGATGAATAAGGAGTGCTATGGCATCTCCTTTACTCCGTAGATGATCCAATGCAGGATGAGGAAGCTTATGTTCTCTCTTTGCTCGTCTCGGTATGCTCTCTCTTTCTTTACTGGCCGGGGGTGGTATTCTCTCTCTGAAGTAGAAAAAAAACCCAGCCCTTAGAATGTTCAAGTTGTTCCTATTTATAGCCATCGTGCTGATGGGATATGGGTGCCGCATATGCCTCTGTTTAGTGGCCGCGTAAGGCTCCTTCAACAGAATATGGTTGCAACTGTCACCGTATGCCATGGGTCGATTACCACGTGGTCTTGGTTGAGATATGTTGTTGAAGAGATCTCGGGGTTGTTTTTGATCCGTTGTGTTCGTGACTTGGTCAGCTGGACATGTGGTCAGTACCAACTTTGCGAAGATATCTGCAGTTGTAATAAAAGATCTTGTGAGATGGAGGCCGCATAGCATCTTGGCTGCATGATGGCGAGGCCGCATGGGTCTTGTAGCTGCATACGTGCTCTCGTTTGAGTCTTTGTCGAATGGACATTCTGGCCGCATGGGTCTTGTAGCTGCATATGTGCTCTCGTTTAACCTTGGTCGGATGGACACTCTGGCCGCATGTTGGCGAGACCGCATAGGACGTAACTGCATACGAGGAAACACGTAGCATAACTCGTTTGTCGAAGAAATTAATGCACTGATGTGACTTGTTATCTTTTTTTGAGCCGTCGTCTTCACGAGTCTCGAAGTATCTCAGAGTGATGAGTGATGTGTCAGAGCTTCTGATAGACATAGAAATCTGTGTCATGGGGTCCTTATGCGACTTCCCTGCTCTATGGTCGTTCATGGCGCATATAGTATACTATGCAGCTTTTTTTGTGATTTGGTTGATCAGCCCGCATATGGATTTCTGCGGTTTGGTTGATCATCCCGCATATGGCTCTCTACGACTTGGTTGATCAGGCCGCATGTGGTTTCTCTGCGGCATGTGGCTTCTCTACGACCTGATTGTTCAGGCCACATGTGGCTTCTCTGCGACATATGGCTTCTCTGCGGCTTGGTTCAGGCCGCATGTGGATTCTCTGCGGCTTGTTGAGGGGGCATAACCTTTATGCGGCCTGCATGATTTTTTTATGCTTCTACAAGACCCCTTTCAAAGTTTCCAAAATAATAAGTTTGGAATACTTTGAAAGAAGCATAGACGAGGGCTATTAGCCGTATATACAAGTCATGCCGCATAGCCTCGTTGCTGCATAGCTGTCTCTGACAGGCTATCCGATCATTAAATAAGGATATTTGCTTTGATCTTTGCGTGAATCTCTTAGGATTATATGCTGTCATTGGATAAGTGGCCAAACTAACAGGAGTCACCGCCAACCATTGTCACTGTGTGGATCGAGACGGATCGTAGATCCGGATTGGAACAGCCGCTGTTGTCTTCCGTTGCCGCTTAGCCCGCCCTATATATAGGGGTGAGAGAGAGAAGTCTTTTTCTCCAAACTCTCTTTTCTCTTTCCTCTTCCATGCTATTGCCATGGCTCCCAAGGTTGCTTTCTCCGCCGCTGCCATCGCTAAGAAGGCTCCTAAGGGCAAGAGGAAGATCACGAGTAGGGGGAAGGGTCGCTCTGTTGTGGAGGATCCTCCATCGTTCCCCGCTGACGTTCAGTCGCCTATTGAGGGTAGGTTCTATGAAGGAGACGAACACTCAGAGACACGTATGTACCGTTGGACGCATGGATACGTCTATGCGCCAACTATTCACTGCCGCAGAGGTAACCTAGCCGCATGGACGAGTTCTGCCGCATAGTTGCCTCGGCCGCATGGGGGCCTATGCTACATGGGCGAGTTCTGCCACATAACTGATTCGGCCGCTTGGGTGCCTATGCCGCATGGACGAGTTCTGCCGTATGGCCGACTCGGCCGCATGGGTGCCTGGGCCGCATATGTATATCATTATAGAACATTTCTGACCAAGCTTTTTAGTAGTTTTTTTGCAATGACCTTGCCCACTACACTGTCTGGCAAACTGGTCCTTAGGCAAAACCTGCTGCCCTTGAACATGAACCTAAGGGACCTGGTTACAATTGTCCAGAATCAGATTGATAACGATCTTCCGCTTGGACGACAATAAAAGATTGGCGAACAGAGTCCTTCCTTCCTGCTGAGCCAGATAAACTCAGGGGAGATCCCTGTTGGGGATGGCAGTGACACTTTTAAGAAGTCGTACTTCTTATTTGGTGACACATTGGAGTCTTCTCAGCCTGGCATGGGTATGACCAGAGAGAACTGGTCATTTACATTCCGTGAGACGGAGATATCATTTTCCTCCTTTGAACGTCACCTACCTTTATCAGACTTGAAGGTGATGATGGGTCATCCGCAGATGGACTAGAATTTGACCCCTGAACCATAATGAGCGCTCCTCGGCACTATCTGGTGTGGTGCCAGAAAGAACAATGGGGAGTTTTATAGCATGAAGGAGTCACCTTCATACTCTTTGCTGGGATTGAAGCTTGGTCTCGTTGGAAGTGAACTGGGACGAAACCTCGGTATATACACGGTGGGCACTTTCTGTATAACCTTTCACCCAAAATAGGTATTTTGTGTGTATTTTATATTTATTATATTTATTTTAGATTATTTTTAAATTAATTAAAATATAATTATTTTATTAGGATACTTCACCGTAGTTTGGACATTAATGATATAGGACGCCCCCAATATCTACATCGTCCTTCGTAGGAAGTAGCCTACACGGGAGACACAACTTGTAAGATCTTTCCGTGATTTAGAATTTGACCATTCAAAATTAGTATGGCACTAGTGTAACAACCATAGTTTATTGTTTTAATATTTAGATATTTTTATATAAATAATTAATTTATCGTTATTTTTCATCCAAACCTTCTTCAATAAGCAACCCATAATTCTTCCATGCCAAATTAGGCCACTTTCCTCTTTTTTAGGATTTATCTATTTATTTATTACTATTTTAATCCCATGGAATTAAATCAAATTCTTGTCATAAATTAATTATTTGGTTAGTTATTGACTTTTAAATAACTAACAATCTAATTAGGAAATATCCTAACAAACTAACTACCCATCCCAATCCTGATCCTACATAAACTCCACGGCTCCCCCTTGGCCGAATCCCCCTCCCTTAGTCGAGTCTCTCCCCCTCTCTTCTCTCTCTCTCTCTCTCTCTCTCTCTCTATATATATATATATATATATATATATATATATATATATATATATATATATATATATATATATATCCTTTATATCTTCTAAAAACCATAACTTAAATTCTCCTCTACAAAATCCTAATTTTCTTCTTCACCTCATTCCTCCAAGCTACCATCACCAAGCCGACCCCCCCTCCTTGCCACACCACTTCTTCCATCCAAGAACCCTAGTAATTTTCTTATTTTTTTCTAGTAAGTTCTTTAATCATTCTCTCCTTAATATCTTCTTGTTATATGATTATATAGATTTGTATATATATGTGGGATATTTTGTAAACTCTATTAATATATGATTGAAGAACCCATGCAGCCCATGAACCCTAATTTTGAGGTTCAACTCAAAACTTTTGTACATGCATGAAACCTCATTCAAAATCCTCTTTAATTCTTGTTAATATATTTATATAGATGTTAATAATATAGAATATGTTCAGTTTTTATAAATAATTTTAGATTTATTAAATTGTATTAAATTAAAGTTTAAGCATATTTTATAGGTAGTTTTGACTTAGTTTTGTTGTATGCATGTTGGAGACCATTGGACCTTGTTAGGACTTGATCATAGATAGAAAATTCTAAATTTTTTTTGATGAAGTATTATTTTTTCAAAAATTATATATTCAAAAATTATATCAAAACTATATTATTTAATGATTATATTGTCACAATACTCATGTACCAGCCCTTGACATGCATACTAGCAAAGTTTGGTTGTCAACCCTAATATGATTAACTTGTATATGGTAAAATTCTAATTATTTTTGTATGGATACCAAAAATAGTATTTATTGTATTTATTACTAATTTTTCTATATTTATTCATATTTTATTTTTATTTATAAAAATTAAAATTCTAGGTGTCTTATGTAGCAAGTTGACCTAGTTTTGACAAAACTTGACCCCGACAGCTTTTGACTTAAATCCCGACCAAAAACCCATATTTTTAGCATTTAAAATTATATTATTATATTTTAATTCTGAATTTTTAAGTATTATTACAGATTTACTTATTTGTCAAAAATTGATTTTTATTGACTAGTAGGTAACCCATCATGACCTAGTTTTGTTTTTTATTTGGTTTTGGACTCATAAAATTTATAGAAGACAAACCTATCACTAAAACTCCTATTTTTCCAATAAATTCCTGAACTAATAGTTTTTATTAAATAATGTTTTAAAAATGGTTTTTTTATAATGTTAATGGTTAGTAATATTTTGAGGGTTAGTTACTTGTATGTACAACCAACGTAGGACTAATAACTAGATAATAACCTAATTAAACTAGAAGAATAAGAGTCTAATTAGTGTAATAATTAATTGATAGGTGTTCGAGACGTTCCTGTGGAGAGCTCCGGACCAGATTTGTTGTGATCGCATCTTGGCTTGGAAGGCAAGTACACCTTGCTTGATTGTATTGTTCAGTTTATATTATGCTTAGTTTTTATTTTTAGTTGTGTGCACGCGTCTTAGAAGTAGTTGACTTACCTGATATATTATAAAGATACATGGTATCTTCTGACCTGACACTATTTCAAACACGATCACTGTCTGAGTGAGTGAGTGCATGGACTAGCGTGTCGACTGATCATCGGTACGAGAGTTCGAGTCTTGTGTTAGTAGTTGGTATTGGTTTAGTTTTCTAGATGTTATTTGACGTTATTGCATTATGTCTGCACCGTGTAAATAGTTTGAATAGTTCATTGGGAGGGAAGAATATGCTAGTGAGCGTATGAGATTTCTGTTTCTTACTGTACTATAAAAATGGTGCAACTGTGTAACCCCCGAGTTCTATGAAATGCCTGATGGGATGACTGTTCTTCTATTTTTCTCCCCTTATGCACCATTAGATATATCTCGAGTGCATATCACATAGAATGTTTATTTATCCAATTTATTGTTTACTGCTTTACTTTCATGCATGTCGATTTTTTGTGAACTTGTTATGTCTCTCTGAGGACCTGACACTTTTCAGGTATAGAAGATAATGATTATTTGCAAGAGTACGGATCAAGACTGGCTACTTCTTTCTCTTTCGAGGAGGTCTTCCCTTAAAGCTTCTTGATCACTAGATGATATACTTATTTTGTTGTCTTTCATATCGTAGTTGGTAGTAGATTTGTCTCCACCTGGCACTTTTCAGGTATAGAAGATAATGATTATTTGCAAAAGTACGGATCAAGACTGGCTACTTCTTTCTCTTTCGAGGAGGTCTTCCCTTAAAGCTTCTTGATCACTAGATGATATACTTATTTTGTTGTCTTTCATATCGTAGTTGGTAGTGGATTTGTCTCCACCTGACTACTAGTTCTTCTCGACTATTTTCTACTTGGTACATTGCCATATTGGGTTATATATTTTTATTTCGTTTTGTGGATGAGATTAGTATTGCATATGACTTGTGAAGTTATATACCACTTATGAAATTGTTATTATTCATAAACAACGTAAGTATGTGTATGATTTCCATATATTGGAGTTGCCATGTACATACGGTTGGCTTGATTCGTGTACTTCTCTTAATCTTTCGTCCATCTCTTGCAAAGAGATAAATTTGTCCATGCAGGTGGAGAGTATATTATCTCGGTTACGTTACTATACCGAGCAAGCCTGCAAATAGAATTAGAGTATAGGATCTCATCAACATATTTGACTTTTCTTTTTATTTCTGTTCCGAATTCTTGATCTCACCTACCTGCCTTGACCTTTGAAATTATACTCGCTTAATTCTCTTGACATCGGTATCTTTGTTTTCTCACCTCTTCCTATTTAATGTACTTCCCTAATAGTTCCTTGAGTATAGCCTCCTGTCAGAATATTGGAATCCTTGTTGTTAGAAGATAATGATGATAGCATACCTACTAAGAAAAACAAATTAGAATATTGGCAGCTCCCAAAAGTTTAGCATACCTAATGAACCCTAGCATCCAACACCTGTAAATTGATTGACTATTATCCCTTGATATATTTAGGAATGACTTGAGTGCAATATAGATACTACTAAGTTTAGTTAGAAAATTAACCATATTGTTTGACCCTAGTATTGAGGAACTAATAGAAATCCATGGTTAAATATTATGACTAAACCTAACTTTCTTAGTGAGATAATATAAGAGGACTAAAAATTTAGATTCTTGTCTTGGTATTAGCAGAACAGTACCTTAGGAAACCAAGAGGAATAAACCAATACCTTAGTAAGAGCAATGGTACCCTACCTTTAACTTAGTAGATTCCCTAGAATCTATGATCATCATTGAGTCATACTTGAGTCTCCATGAGTCACTGACCGTGCCATCTCATCCAACTATCTATATACTTTTCCATCTTGAGTTAATCCCTCCCACCATCATATATCAATTGTCATAGCTCTTTACCAATTAAAAACCACTGAATGAATAGAACATTTTCCTTGATCATATCTCGAACACGGAGATTAGCATACCACCTTACCCTTCTAATGGTAGGCCTAGTGATTCCTTTTATGTTAGGATATATAGTTAGTAGGATTATAGTTTGTTAATCTTGAATTTTAAAATTTTGTGCTTAGTTGTTAGAACTTGATAGTTTGAGTTGTTATTTAGATTATAAATTTATGATTATCCTTTAGTTTCAAATCAAGTAATATGTTGCACACATCTCAATACATATTATATCCTCTTTCACTGGAGAGCCAGTAACTTCTCAATTCTTAATATCAACACTTTTGTTCTTTAAGCACTATGATTAAGACTTAAGATAACCATTACCTATGAAGTTTTATAATGCAATATGATACCCTAATAAGTACCAATATATTTTTTCTCGTATATATCCCAACAAGAGTTTCTAATTTATTTATAAGAAAAAGATTATTTTGTAGAATTTCCTTAAGGCAGTTACAATATTAGTTGATTCTCGTAAGTTGGGTAGCATACCTCACAGCCTAGTATCCTATAGTCCTTTTGACTCATTAATAAAGTTTAATTGAATGACACTAACTATATGCTAGCATAAGAAGATAGTGTTTATCCAGACTGTAGAGCTATAGAGGCCATACCCCTATTTAGTCGACCAGAGACTTTGACGAGATATTAGCATGGCAACTGTTGAGGCACAAACACCGGACGAGTCTTAGATTGAAATTAAATTATTGTACTTTCATTCATCATAATCTCACATACTTATATTATTTTGGACTATCTTGACTTATGCTGCTATTATAGCCTAGTTTTGCAAGCTTATTCTTCTATCAAGCTTATTAATGACATATGTATTATTGGGTGCACATACTGATACATTTACCTAATTAGAATCGGTGTATTATGGTCTGGCCAACCTTTGTGCGCTTGGTTCTCTTCGCATGACTACTTTACATGTATTGAGATATAGTTGACCTAACTTGTTAGACAAGTATACATGCCCTCTAGACAGGTCAGAGCATATTGTATCGGTTATATAACTGTACTGATATGAGCATACGAATAGGAATTTACCAAAAAAATAAGATTTTAATCCATAACTGCCTTGACAACTCCCTTTTGAATTCTTTAATCGTCCTTGAACCTCGTACTTGTATTCTATCACCTCCTCCTTAAACACTTTATCGATGTTTTTCGTCTTCCCCTATTTCGGAAAGACAAACGCTCGTGCTTGATATAAGTTTGATACACGAATAGTACTAGATATACTCCATAGGCCAATCTCATTACTTTGTGAACTATCTTTGTAATTAAGGGCATATCACATATGAGAGATTTTGTGTTAAGATTTGGAGGACTAGTAAGCACTATTGAATGATCGAGAATTTTTTCTGTATAGCCATGTATTTATGAAAGATTGGTAAATTCTAAGTTAGGTAGAAGTTGCATTGTCAACTTGAGCCAAATTTTATGTGCATGTAAAAATCTTAAATCGTGATCAAGTAAGATAAAATTGAGAGATTTAAGTCATTTTAATTTTGAGAATTTTTATGATGATAAGGATTTAACTTTAAAGAGAAGAATGCCTTATGGAATAAATTTTAAAAATTTGATATTGTGGACCAAATATTTATAATTTGAGCACATAATTTAAATTTTGAATATTGGAGATTGAATCAGCGATTTAAATTTTGAGGATAAAAAATAGAATTCTAAACATGAACATTGATGGATTGAATTCAAAATTTTACAATTTGATAATTTGAATTAAAAGTTAAATTTTGATTGTTGGATCACCTATTTGAAATGTTGATGATGCAAATTGAATTTAAAATTTGAAGATTACAAAATTCTTAAGTTACAAATAGGAATAAGATTTGATTATAGTTGTTAATATTTAAAATTTTAGAGGAGATTATGATAGATGGAATCATGATTTTGATGTGGGTTATTTGAGTTTGAAGATGTCATATAGATTTGATCTAAACCTTGATTATTTAAATGCGAGAAGAGATTACGATATGTCGAATTTTGATTTAAACTGTGGTATTTTAATTTTGAAGAGAATGGGATAGATTTGAATAGATTTTGTTATTTAAAATTTTGAGAAGATTGTGGTTGACTTGGCTTAGATACGAATTTGGAGGATTTAACAAATCTTGCTTTATTTTTAATTTTGTGGACGAAATTCTTGTAAATTGGGTAGATTGTAAAATCTCTCACCCAAAATATGTATTTTGTGTGTATTTTATATTTATTGTATTTATTTTATATTATTTTTAAATTAATTAAAATTAATTATTTTATTAGGACACTTCACCCTAGTTTGGACATTAATGATATAGGACACCCCCAAAATCTATATCGTCCTTCGTAGGAAGTAGCCTACATGGGAGACACAATTTGTAGAGATCTTTTCGTGACTCAGAATTTGACCATTCAACATTAGTATGGCACTAGTGTAACAATCATAGTTTATTGTATTTAATATTTAGATATTTTTATATAAATAATCCATTTATGGTTATTTTCCATCCAACCTTCTTCAATAAGCAACCCATAATTTCTTTATGCCAAATTAGACCACTTTCCTCTTTTGTAGGATTTATTTATTTATTTATTACTATTTTAAACCTATGGAATCAAATCAAATTATTGTTATATATTAATTATTTGGTTAGTTGTTGACTTTTAAATAACTAACAACATAATTAGGAAACATCCTAACAAACTAACCACCCATCCCAATCCTAATCCTACCCAAAATCTACGGCTCCCCCCTTGGCCGAATCCCCCTCCCTTGGCCGAATCTCTCCCCCTCTCTTCTCTCTCTCTCTCTCTCTCTCTCTCTCTCTCTATATATATATATATATATATATATATATATATATATATATATATATATATATATATATATATATCCTCTAAAAATCCTAACTTAAAATTTTCTCTACAAAACACTAATTTTTTCTTCACCTCCTTCCTCCAAGCCGCCACCACCATCACCAAGCCGAGACCCTCCTCACGTGGCCACACCACCTCTTCCATTGAAGAACCCTAACAATTCGCTCATTCTTCTTCTAGTAAGTTCTTTAATCATTCTCTCCTTAATATCTTCTTGTTATATGTTTATATTGATTTTTATATATGTGTAAAATATTTTGTAAACTCCATTAATTTATGATTAAAGAATCAATGAACCCTAATTTTGAGGTTCAACTTAAAACTTTTGTCCATGCATGAAACCTCCTTCAAAACCCTCTTTAATTCTTGTTAATATTTCATATAGATGTTAATAATATGGAATATATTCAATTTTTATAAATAATTTTAGATTTATTAAATTATATTAAATTAAAGTTTTGAGCATATTTTATGGGTAGTCTTGACCTAATTTTGATGTATGCATGTTGGAGACCCTTGGACCTTGTTAGGACTTGATCATAGATAAAAAATTCTAAAAATTTTTGATGAAGTATTATTTTTCCAGAAATTATATTTTCTAAAATTATATCAAAATTATATTATTTAATGATTATATTGCCACAACACACATGTACCACCTCTTGGCATGCATACTAGCAAAGTTTGTTTGCCAACCCTAATAAGATCAACTTGTAGATGGTAAAATTCTAATTATTTTTGTATGTATAAATGAAATAGTATTTATTTATTATATATATTTTTATATTTATTCAGATTTTATTTTTATTTATAAAAAAATTAGAATTCTACGTGTTTTATGTAGCAAGTTAACCTAGTTTTGACAAAACTTGACCCCGACAGCTTTAGACTTAAAACCCGACCAAAAACACATTTTTAGAATTTAAAATTATATTATTATATTTTAATTCTAAATTTTTAAGTATTATTCCATATTTACTTATTTTTCAAAAAATAATTTTTATTGAATAGTAGGTAAACCCGTCATGACCTAGTTTTAATTTCTACTTGGTTTTGGACTCATAAAATTTATAGGAGACGACCCTATCACTAAAATCCTTATTTTTCTAATAAATTCCATAATCAATAGTTTTTATTAAATACTTTTTTAAAATGGTTTTTTTTTAGAATGTTAATGGTTAGTAATATTTTGAGGGCTGGTTACTTGTATGTGCAACCAACGTACGATTAATAACTAGATATTAACCTAATTAATCTAGAATAATAAGAGTCAAATTAGTGTAATAATTAATTGGTAGGTGTTCGAGATATTCCTGTGGAGAGCTCCGGACCAGATTTGTTGTGCTCGCATCTTGGTTTGGAAGGCAAGTACACCTTGCTTGATTGTATTGTTCAGTTTATATTATGCTTCATTTTTATTTTTTTTGTTGTGTGCACGCGTCTTAGAAGTAGTTGACTTATCTGGTATGTTATAAATATACGTGGTATCTTCTGACCTGACACTATTTTAAACACGATCACTGTCTGAGTGAGTGAGTGCATGGACTAGCGTGTCGACTGATCATCGGTACAAGAGTTCGAGTCTTGTGTTAGTAGTTGGTATTGGTTTAGTTTTCTGGATATTATTTGACGTTATTGTATTATGTCTGCACCGTGTATACGGTTCAGATAGTTCATTGGGAGGGGAGAATCTACTAGTGAGCGTATGGAATTTTTGTTTCTTGCTGTACTGTAAAAATGGTGCAACTGTGTAACCCTCGAGTTCTACGGAATGCCTGGTGGGATAACTGTTCTTCTATTTTTTCCTCTCATGCACCATTAAAGATGTCTCGAGTGTATATCACATATGTGGTTTATTTACCCTATTTATTTTTTACTGCTTTACTTTCATGCATGTCAATTTTTTGTGTACTTGTTATATCCCTCTAAGGACCTAGCACCCTTTTCAGGTATAGAAGATAATGATTATTTGCAGGAGCATGGATCAGGACTGGCTACTTCTTTCTCTTTCAAGAAGGTCTTCCCTTAAAGCTTCTTGATCACTAGATGATATACTTATTTTGTTGTCTTTTATATCCTAGTTGGTAGTGGATTTGTCTCCACCCGACTACTAGTTCTTCTCTACTATTTTCTACTTGGTACATTGCCATATTGGGTTATACATTTCTATTCATTTTATGGATAAAATTAGTATTACCTGTGACTTATGAAGTTATATACCACTAGTTAAATTATTATTATTCATAAACAGCGTACGTATGTGTATGGTTTTCATATATTGGAGTTGCCATGTACATACGGATGGCATGCTCATGTATTCCTAGTCCTAGGTATTTTGAGACTGGGCGTGACACCTTCCTATATCGGGTTGCCACGAAGGGAACTTACCCCTAGGGGCAGTTGCGGTCTCTCAGCTGGGCTCCTAATAACGTCTCTTGGTGCCGTCGGACCCAGTAGATTCTGAAGAAGTTCGAGTGGGAGCTCAGGGTTACAGACTTATTTTTCGTTATGAGGGGCACTTGCTACAGTTTGGAGGTGAACCGTCCATATTTGTTGCCTTGATGGAGTTATACAATCTTCGTAAGGGGATCTTTTTTTACATCCGGCGGCGAGATGGGACTGGCTTTGCACGAGATGCATGTCGTCTCAAAGCTTCCTTGGGGAGACAAGCCCTACGAAGAGTATATCCCGAGCAATAAAAAACTTGAAGAGTTAGAAGTGGAGAACCCTGAGGTCCTGGCGGTGTACCAGGAGCTGTTATGCCACCACAAAATTTGCCAGAGGTCTTCGAAGAAGAATAAGAAATCTACTGAGGGGTCTTCTCCTCACCTCATAACTTGGACTCGCGACCTCTTTCTGGAGCAGGAGTCCAATAAAGTTCATATTCGGGCCCCACGGTCCAAGCAGGAAGTAGCTGATTCCATACAGGAGGAGAAGAAACTGGCCCCCGAGGGTGCAGCAATTGAAGGTTTCTCGGAGGAGAAGGACGAACCCTTTGACGAATTAAGTAACCTCGAGGAGGAGCTCAGCTACTTTTACATGGATACCCACAAGTTGTCCTTGAAGGCCATGTTGGCGGTATACCTGATGCTCTGGTTGCACAATTGCGTAGTTCCGAACGGGTCTGGCATAACAGGGCAGATCAGTCGTACCCTCATTTTATCGGCTGTGAAGTTGGCCTTTAGCTAAAAGCTGGCCCTCCTTCCTGCCATGGTGTGCTGCATCCATTGCGTCCACCGTACCTTTGCTACGAAGTTCAAAGATCACCCTGGTAAAGGTTACTTCAGTCAAATTTAGCTTTCCTACCATTACTTGATGGGGTGGCTTCTCTTGCATTACAGGTCTTTGATGAGCACTGGGACTAATGACGACATTATGGCTGCTGATGCCCTGATCCGCAAGTATTGGCTGATAAAGTAGAGATGTGACACAGTCCTTGATGGTAGGAGGGAGCTCTCCTTTAAGAATGGCTGGACCTTTTTTATGTTCGAGCCAGAGTTTATCGACGACGAACGAAACATCGTTCACTATGATGAAGGGCCTGAAAGTCTGTCTGGCAGGCTCTTTCGCTGGCTCCAAGCCATCCGTCCCTCCCACCGGTGTACCAGAATACGACTGTTGTTTTCATATAGCCCTACTTGTCCAGCTAGTTCGCCCGTCAATTTGGCTATACTCAGCTCTTATTGGGCCACCCGAGTGCTTTCCTCGGATACAATGGCAGCTTGCTTGATGGAGCCAGGCCCTAGAATTATGATAATACAACTGGCACCAAAGTTCAGTTCTAATTGCCAACAGCCAGGGTCATGCCGAGAATACTGTATACGGCGGCTAAGTATTATTATATGGCCAATGCCCTGCCGCCTAACTTTGACCCGGAGAGGAGTTACATAGAGGGTACCATGCTGATGCCTCCCGAGGCAAAGGGATACAGAAAGCCCAAGAAGGGTAAGGGGTCGCTAGGCCCCTTCTTGTGGAGTTGGACATGTCAACAGGTGAAGGGGAGACGACGTCTCCTTCTGACGATCCTCTCCCTGTTAAGCGGAAGTCGAAGGCCGAGACACATCATGCTCGTTATTCCAAGAAGGCGAGGACTGATATGGTCCAGGAGACGGGACCCGTGGCTATTGCGAAGGGGACTGCACGCGAAGAGGTTGGACCCCTTGCGCTAATGGTTCCTAAAGCAGGGCCCAACTTAGATGCTATGGCGGTATCCGTAAATCCTTTTAGTTTTATTCTTCTTAGTCCCCTTTACAAATTTCTCTCTTCTGGTCTGTTTGAATTGCAGACACAGGAGAAAATGCATCGTCCCCGGTGGACAGCCGCTTCAGTGATTTCTTACGCTGAACCGGAAGAGGAAACCCCTCTGAAGTCCGATGTGGGTGCTTCAGAACCAATACCTGAATCTTCAGGAGCTCGGGGCGTGGGTGCAGCTTTGGTGGAGCAGCCTTATACCCCTTTGGAGCATATATTCATGGAAGACATATAAGCTATGGGGGAGGCTATGACAATACTGGATGATCCATGACCTATGCACCTCCCTCTGGTATGTCATTTCATAATTTCACAGGAGATCAGATTCTCTGGCTTCAGCTTCACCTTTAATTATTGGTTATTTTGGTCCTACAGGCCCAGCCTCTCCCCTGAAGGCCGTGGATGTGGCCACGAAGGAAGGCGCCATGAAAGAAGAGGGTAGTGAGCTCGTTAGGGGGAGGTTCGATTCCCTTCTTTGCTTTTCTGGTAGCGAAGGGCACCCTGTGAAGTCTGTGGTGGGTCCCTCTAGTGCGAAGATGCTTCCCCCACCTGTTGTTGTTGGGCACTCTTCTATCGAAGCCCCTTTTGATGGTGGGGTTTCGAGCCATCCCGAGGAAGCTGTCCTCGATGTTCCTTACACTGCGCTCGCTGAATCATTCACCGAAGCTGCTGTAACGTAGTACGAGGTTGATACATAAGCAGGTATCAAAGCAGTGGGGGACCTTAGTACTCCCATCGTAAGTCGTACTACCAACCAAATTTTTTTTGCTCAGCTGTCGGGTGTCCGGGCCTTTTATGTGGCTATGAAGGATTAGAACGCGAGCCATACCCTGGTCGCTCCTCCGTTACTGCTTCACCTTCCAAGTAATCGAGCATTATCGCGCCGCCTGTTGCGCTTGTAGTTGCTTCTTCCTCCCTTCAGCCGCCTTTGACTCCGACAACGCTGGAGGAGATTGATAAAAATGTTAAGATCTCCCTTGGGAGCTTTTACATATTTCTGAGGCAGGGGGTTCAGAGCGTATTGGAGCGAAATAGGTCCTTCGATTGGGCAAAATGCTTTGCCGAGTGCCAGGCAAATTCCTTGAGGAGCATCCCTAGTTTGGAGCAGACGACGGACCTCCTGGACTATAAAATAGTAGAAGTAGAGCAATGTCTGACGGAGTTGCGGCATCATCAGCAGGTAAACATGGGGATATTCATATCTCACGAGTATAACGAGTTCTCGACGAGGCTGGAGGCAGAGAAGGCCCTCTTTGCTTCATCTAAGGAAGCCTTATTGCATGACCTCCGAAAGTTGCAAGAGGAGCGTGATCAGCTAAATGACCTTAGGGAGGAATGTCTCACCAGGAAGAAGGACCTGACCGAAGAGATCCGACAACTCCAGTTCAAGCTTGATAAGCTAGGGAGCAAACTCCGAGAGGCCCACCAGAAAGAGAAAGCCATCCGTACCAAGGCAAGCCGAGTAGCGAAGAACACGGCTGGTGTTGAAGTCATGGTGCAGAAGCTAGATGACCGATACGATTCCTATGTTCGCAACGAGGATCCTATAAAACCCCTAATTTTTTAAACCGTATTAATTATTTAATTGATTTATAGCATTTATTAGCTAATTAGAAATAAAAGAATTTATTTAATTTTTATTTCGAGGTGATTGTGTAATAGAGAATTTATGGAGCAATTATAATTTTTTCTTAATTATTTTCATGTGGGAGACCCTGTGGACAGTTGATAGATTTATTGTATGCACCAAAATAAATTTCTCGAATTATATATATAAATATATATATATATATAGGTTTATATATATTTATATATATAAAGCTTATTAATAGAAAAAAAGAAAAAAAGAAAAGAAAGGAAAAGAAAAAGAAAAAGAATAAAAGAAAAGAAAGGAAAAGAAAAGAAAAGAAAAAGAAGAAGAAAAGTATTCCCACAACCCCTTATACACCCCTACCGCGCGGAACTCACAGACCCCTTCCTTTTATATATATATATATATATATATATATATATATATATATATATATATATATATATACCATTAACAATGTAAATTCCTAAACCCTAACTCAACCAAACCCTAAACCTACCCCACCCCGACGACCTCAGCCCGGCGCCGCTGCCCCGCATCGACCTCCGGCCTCCGCACCGCCGAGGGCCGCCGCCGGCCGCCCTCAGTGTGCACACACGCGTGCTACAGCCCCAGTCCGAGTACCCATCTTCTATGTGATGTAACTCTCTCATCTCTCATCCTTTTTAAGTGCGGTTTATTCGTATACGCTCACAACGTGACCCTCTAGGATTTTCATTCAAGCGGCATGAGTTTTTGTGCCCCGGATTGGTCGAAAAATCGACCGAAAAGTGACCGAAAAATTGACCAAAACAGTTCAGAATTTTAACACCAAAACCCCATGTTCACACCCAATTTGCCGTCAACCTGTTCAATATTTTCAAAAACTATTAAAAGGGTTTCTCTTCTCCATATAACCGGGAAATTTTCTGTTCTTTTAGTTTTTTATTACTTCGTTCTATGTGTAAAATTATTCAACCTCCAAATCGACCAAAAACTGGACTTTTAAAATATTATAAATTGTGATACGGAGCGCATCCCGCCAAACGGGACCGCCCCGTCGTATACCAAGTGCACCGAAAGGTGCGCACAGTATACCCAGATGTGTGGGATTTCGCGAAGACTGATTCGGACGCGTGTGCGCGTCAGAATCAACCCGTATCCGCGGCAAGTCCCCGTGTCGCAACTTTTGCAAAACACCGCGCCATTTAGTGTACGCTTGTTAAAACGCGACAAAACTTGCGCCATTGGATTCGTGGTATCGCGCTGATCCTTTGACCTAAGTTTCACGCGATTCTGAGACAATTGACCAAGTCGCCGATTGGCGGGTCCTACGGTTGACTATTTGGACGACTTTGTGTTCGGCTCACCGGAATCCAAAATTAAAAGTACCGTTGAGTTCGTATTGATGTTTAGAATTGGTTTGACCTATAATTTGTCCCATTTAGAGACCTTTATCCCTGGCACGCTTTTCGGTGCAAAGTGGGCTACACGTGGACCCCACTTTGACTCAAAATTATCGTTTTGCCCCTGTGTCCAAATTGGACGAAAGGGTAGTATTTTTTAGCTATCTCGCTTATCCTGGGAACGTTGGTGATGTTTATTTTAGCATCCGGAGACGTTCATTCTGAGGCCGTAGTTTCTGATCCTATGTGCTTGACTCCTGGACGTTACACCTTGCAACTTTCTTTCTGGACAAGATACCTTGCCAAATTGCTTACAGTACTTTGCATTCTTATTATATTTCTGTATATTCATTGCATTTCTGTATATTCATTGCATTTATGTATATTTATTATATGTGTAGTTTCGTTTAGTCATTACTATATATTAGATATGTTGACACACACTTGACACCTAGTATTATAAGAGGACAATCATTAGGCATATGGGCTTTAACCACTCTGGTAAACCGTAGTATATAGCTCGCACTATGGGTGAGTATCGCGCTGGTCGCTACCCCCGAGGTATGTCAATTTTTGTAGAGTCGCGCTGGTCGCTACCCCCGAGGTATGACGATTTCTGATGTCCACTGACGGGTGTGTGAGTTGTGAGGCTTAGATCGAGTAGCCTACCCTTGCCCATACGTCAAAAAGTTGTCCTCATTTGCATTCATATAGATTGTCTTGTATGGCGTACTTATATATTTTCAAACATTATGCATGTTTACTGTATTCAAATTGGCTTGCTTCTATGTATCTTGTTACGTCCCTCTGAGGACCTGGTCCCTTTCCAGGTGTAGATGTTCATGAATTTTTGCAGGAGCACGGATCATGACTTACCACTTATCTCTTCCAAGGAGGTCTTACCTTCGGAGCATCTTTGATTATCTCCAGCGACGGACCGCTTCGCTGATACCTTATTATCATCATCTTACTAATATTGGAGAATTACCCTTCTCCTCCATTTTAGTATTGATATAGTCATTGGTAGTGAATTTGTCTCCACCCGACTATTAATTTTGGATTATTCAGACTCATTATTCTAGTTTAGCTATTTTATTTTTGTGACTTGTTGTGTGGATGATGTGTAAGCCCCCGGATTTTCAGAATTTTAAATTTGGATTTTTCCCCAATTTTTCTGAAATTTTTGGGAATTGAACCCTAGGCCTTTGTGGATTTAATGATTTTTTATTTCGGTTAATTCATATTAAAATATTATGAAAATAATATTTTATGGTGTAAAATAGAAAACCGGACATAGGGTAATTTTCCGTGAATTTATTGGACTCCGGAAACCCGTTTAAAGCCCTAGAAACCAATTTAGAAATTAAACCGAATTTAATCCGTGCCAACGTCCGACATCCCCATGAGAGCCGAAGCCCAGCCCGAGGAGTGTTGACCCAGCCCCAAATCCTAGGTCTAACCCTATTCTAATTTCTGTATGTATAAATACCTAGTTATTTTCTAGTTTTCTCCACAAAAAAAAAAGAAAAACAAAAGAACCCAAATCCCAAAGTTCCCAAAATCTTAAATCCCTAATTTTCTAATCCCTAATCCCTATTTTAACCTAACCCTAACCCTAAGCAGCCTCTTCCTCCGCCCCTGCCGACCCCTCTCCGGCGGCGCACCGCCCGCGTCCACTCCGACTCCGGCCACCCGCTGCTCACCTCGACTTCCCCCTCGGCCCGTCTCCGCCGACAGCGCTGCCTCGCCTCGCTCCTCATCCTCCACGCCGCCGCTGCACCGACCCCGCTCAGTCGCCGCCCTCCGTCGCTGCACCGACCCCGCTCAGTCGCCGCCCTCCGCCGCTGCACCGACCCAGCCTCGAATCCGCAGCCCTCGACGAACCCCTCACGCGGCCCCGACCTCGGATTCCCCTTCGCCTCCACAGCCCTAGACCGGCCGCCGTCTCCCCGCCGGCGATCCCCTCCTGTCCTCCTCCAGAGCAACCACAACCCTTCGTCCCCGGTGATCCTCCCCAAAGCCCTGTCGACCCGCCGCCTTCTTTCATCTCGATCTCCTCCTAACGACGATCCCCTCGCCGTGCCCTGCCCGTCACCCCCGATCCCGTCGACGTCTCCGTCCTACTCCGGCGAGCCCGGCGCCTTGCGACAGAAACCCTAACCCTAGAGCAGCAGGATCCCGCAGCAGACACGCGGACACAGCAAATCGAGACGTAGGACACGTCTCGGACACAGGAATTCAGATTCACGGAGCCCTGTTCAGGTACCCGTTTCTCCCTCCTCGTTTATCCGTTTGCGATTCCGTCAGTTGCTATGCGTAGACTGTATAACCCTCTCGGTGCCCGTGCAAACCGCTCGGGGCATCGCGTCCTGTGGTGATCGTACACCGCGATCCAAAACAGGAAAAAAAATAATGTCCTGTTTCACCCCGGAACTGAGTACGCTCCGCCAAACGGGACGACTTGGTCGCACGCGGTCTTTACCGAACTGTGCGCGACGTTGATACGGTCGTGTGGGATTCGCAGAAGTCGATTCGGAGGTGCGTGCACCCCAGAATCAACGCGTATCCGCCGACAACGCTCCATATCCGTCAATTCTGAAACATGCTGTAACTTTGTGTACACACGTCGGATCGAGACGAAACTTGTGCCATCGGACTCGTAGCAATACGCTGGTCCTGTGACCCAAGTTTGGTTCGATTCTGAGAACGTTGACAAAATCGCGTATCGTGGGCCCCACAAGCTCCACTTGACGGACGATTTTGTGAACGGCTCATCGGAATCCAATTCTGGAAGTTCCGTTGGGTTCGTATCATCATTCCTGACTTGTTGACACTAAGTTTGGCGAATTTGGAGACCTTTGACCTGGACACGTTTTTCGGTGCAAAGTGGCCCACATGTGGACCTCGCTTTGGCCCGAAAATGTCGTTTTTGCCCGTTTGTCCAAATTGGACTCAAGGACAGGCGTTTCTAACTATTTGATATTTTCTGAATCTAATGGTGATATTTATTTCAGCAACCGGAGTATTACCTACAGATCACACTGAGACCAGAGCTACAGTTGGAGCCAGGACCCCAGGCAAGTGTACCTTGCCAAATCCTGCAGTCTTTGCTACTTATTTCCTTGACTTAGTTATGCATCAGTGGGCAAGTATACCTTGCCAACTTTACAATTCTTGTTGCATTTCCTTGATTCATTATATTGCTGTGCATGTTTGACCTAGGACCGTGTGACGTACTTAGCGTCCGATTATCAGTCGGGTGCCAACACCGTACGCGGTGTTGTGTATTGTCACCTAGAGATGGACATTCGTGACCCCTTTACATTCTCGTACTTGTCTTACCAAGTACACTATAACCCAGGACACTTGACACTATTCATGAGACAGGATCTTCCTGAGATATTCATGGTGATTCTGTATAGGATACAGACTTTATGGCATTGGCATTATATTCCTAGATACTCTATGACTTCTGCATTAGATACGATCGTGCGTAACATGGACATGAGACATCATGGACATGAGACGTGTGATTACATTGGGTGGGGAGAGACACACAGACTACAGGCTGATCATATATATATACACTCCTATTATCGTGAGGCACAAGACTCTGAAGCCCGAGCTTGGCCCATTACTCATTATTACTGCTGCTACCGGCTCCCCTACACAGAGCTTGTAGTATGCTTCAGCCTGAGTTCTAGTGCTGCTCTCATCTTGCATATCACTTAGCTGGTTATTTTAGTATTCCCTTATTGTTCCATCTATTGCTGGAGAGACCCGCAGGCTACAGGTTGACTATATTATGCCGGCTACTCAGTCTCCCGCTGAGCTAGACCACCTCATGATATCACTGCTACCGGCTCCCCTACACAGAGCTTGTAGTTGTTTCAACCTGAGTACTTTTGATGTTCTCTCTTGCAATCCACATAGATGGTTATAGCTTACCCTATTTATTTCATTCTCTGCTGCACTGCATTTATCTTGGCTTGTATTTTCTGTACCTTGCTGTCTCCTGAGGACCTGGATCCGGATTATGTCCCCAGGATTAGTAGAGGAGATCCACCCAGAGTTATACAGTACAGGAGCATTAGCAGGAGCTGATATAGGAGCCGTACCGACACCTGAGGACGAGATTGTGCTAGAGGACTTCTCCTGGGTATTGCCTTGTGATACTCATTTATTTCTATTTCCAGTTCCTTTATTTCCAGTCTATTGCATTGATGTATCAGACTTGTTCTCGGATTGTTCTCCGAGACACTTTTATTGAGATTTGTTAGTTATTCCTATTTGCATTATTCTTGCATTTGATATGTGATTATCTGTTGTGGATGAGATTAGCTTAGACTGTGACTTGTATCATTGAACCTACATATTCTTATATTACAGCTTAAGCATGCCCCGATGGATCCATTAAATTGGGTTTGTCCATCGGTGTGTGCTGCTGGCCATTGCCACGCGTCCGGTCCCTCGGTATTTTGGGACTGGGGCGTGACATGGTTTTTGTGGTGGCCCATGCAGGTCTACGACTAAATTGTTCGGTTTCAACTTAGGGACCGAGCAAGCCTGCAATAAGAATAGGATAAGTTTCTAGGATCTCATCCACTTGCTTGAAACGTTATTGATATCTATATCGGATTCAAATTAATCTCTTGACTCGTATCCTCCCTTGATTCCTGAGCGCCCTTATAGTTTATTTTGGTTGCAGAGAAATGAACCCCCAAGTCGGCAAAGAGACTCATCCAGAAACACCACAAGGTGTTATGGTTACCCACGAAGATGAAGTAATACCCGTTAGTAAAGGACCATCATCACAGCAAGCAAGTCAGCATGCCCCGAGAATCCAGGAAGATGACGTTCCACCATCGACACAGTTGGCTCCACCGACGCCTACCATTCCACAAGGGCAGGCTATGAACGAACAACAAATGTTTCGAATGTTCTACGCGATGATGCAAGCCCAGCAGAAGGTTCATGAAGAAGCTCAGCAGATCCAAGCGGAGAAGTTCATCGATAGATTCAGCTCAGAGTTACGGAAGTTAATCAGCTCTGCTGCAACTACCTTAGACGAGGATGTTCTTGCTACAGCAAGACCCATGGAGTACATCACAAGGATCGAGTCCAGCCAGAAGCGGCCGTATGCAACAACACCAGACCAAGCACAACAGAAAAGAGCGGCAAAGCGACCACAGATGAATCCACCACCGAGGACAGCACCAAGAGCCTCATTCCTTCCTACTTGTCAACATTGTCGCAAGATAGGCCATACTGAAAGAGAATGCAGACGCAAGTTAGGATTATGCTTAATATGCGCGTCCAATCAACACTTAGCTAAGGACTGTTCTCAACATCGAGAGAGAGCATTGATGATTCAACAACCAACCATATCAGCACCAACCGGAGCACCACAGGACAAAGTTACAAAGAAGTCTCACAATCACCAGCCACCAGAAGCATCTCCGCAAGTAATACCTGTCTGTCCATATTGTCGCAAGCGAGGCCATACTGAGGACGAGTGCAGACGGAAGAAGAAACTATCTTTAGCTTGCGGATCCAGTCAGTATTTAAAGAAAGAATGCCCCGAACATCGAGACAGAGCACCAATGAATAACCAACAAGCGATACCAGCACCAACGCCAGCCTCTCTAGCATTGGAAGCACCGCCAACGGAAGTTGAAGGAACTAGACCACCAGCCCCAGGAGGGAATCAGCCGAGGCCACCCTTGGCACCACAAGCAACACTCTTCCAGCAGGCTCAACAACAGCAGAGGAATCAACTGCAAGAACGTGAAAAGCTCCAGCGATGACTTTGGAAGACGCGCAGACTCATGGAGTAGCTAATGCGCATAATTTTTTGTAGTTATCTATTTATAGATTGTTTATCTCGTGCCTATTGGTTCGCGACCTCAGACTTAACATATGTAATTTTGAACTTGCTTATAATTGATAACAGTAGAGATTTTAGAGTCTTTTGTGATTGTGCTTACTTTGTGTTATTTTGTGAACTTGAATTAAGTTGTACCTTCTTTCATCATCATCTAGCGTACTTCTAATTGTTGTACTACCTTGACTTATGCTGCTAATATAGCCTAGTTTTGCAAGCTTATCCTTTTATCGAGCTTGATCATGACATCTGTATTATTGGACGTGTACACTAATACAGTTGTCTATTCAGAATCAGTGTATTACGGTCTGATCAACCTTAGTGCATTTTGGTTCGCCTCTTCGCACGACTACTTCACGTGGATTGAGATATATAGTTGACTAGTATACTTGCCCTCTAGATATGTCTGAGCATATCGTATCAGTTACATAACTGTACTAATACGAGCATGCGAACAAAGGATTACCAGAATAGGATTTCAATCCACAATTGTCTTGACAAAATTCCATTTGAATTCGTTAAACGCCTTGATCCTGATACTTCTATTATATTACCTCACCCTTGAACTCTTTATTATTGATCTTCGTCTTCCCTTATTTCGGAAAAACGAAACCTCGTGCTTGGTATAAGATTGATATATTACCCCTCAGGCCGGTCGCATTGTGTATGACCCTTTTATATGATTAAGGGAATATCATAGGTGATATGTTGGTGTTAAAGACTTGAGGATTCAATAAACATGATTAAATAAGTTGGGGCATAGTTCTATTAGATGTATAGCCTTAGATGATAGATGGGTAAATTCTAAGTTGGGTAGAGACCGCAATGTTCGCTTGAGAGGAATCCTTTAGACTGTAATCAAGTGAGATTGGATAGAGAGAACCCTACCATATTTTAATTTCGAGGACGAAATTTTTATAAGTTGGGTAGATTGTAAGCCCCCGGATTTTCAGAATTTTAAATTTGGATTTTTCCCCAATTTTTCTGAAATTTTCGGGAATTGAACCCTAGGCCTTTGTTGATTTAATGATTTTTTATTTCGGTTAATTCATATTAAAATATTATGAAAATAATATTTTATGGTGTAAAATGGAAAACCGGACATATGGTAATTTTCCGTGAATTTATTGGACTCCGGAAACCCGTTTAAAGCCCTAGAAACCAATTTAGAAATTAAACCGAATTTAATCCGTGCCAACGCCCGACATCCCCATGAGAGCCGAAGCCCAGCCCGAGGAGCGTTGACCCAGCCCCAAATCCTAGGTCTAACCCTATTCTAATTTTTGTATGTATAAATACCTACTTATTTTCTAGTTTTCTCCACAAAAAAAAAAGAAAAACAAAAGAACCCAAATCCCAAAGTTCCCAAAATCCTAAATCCCTAATTTTCTAATCCCTAATCCCTATTTTAACCTAACCCTAACCCTAAGCAGCCTCTTCCTCCGCCCCTGCCGACCCCTCTCCGGCGGCGCACCGCCCGCGTCCACTCCGACTCCGGCCACCCGCTGCTCACCTCGACTTCCCCCTCGGCCCGTCTCCGCCGACAGCGCTGCCTCGCCTCGCTCCTCATCCTCCACGCCGCCGCTGCACCGACCCCGCTCAGTCGCCGCCCTCCGCCGCTGCACCGACCCCGCTCAGTCGCCGCCCTCCGCCGCTGCACCGACCCAGCCTCGAATCTGCAGCCCTCGACGAACCCCTCACGCGGCCCCGACCTCGGATTCCCCTTCGCCTCCAAAGCCCTAGACCGGCCGCCGTCTCCCCGCCGGCGATCCCCTCCTGTCCTCCTCCAGAGCAACCATAACCCTTCGTCCCCGGTGATCCTCCCCAAAGCCCTGCCGACCCGCCGCCTTCTTTCATCTCGATCTCCTCCTAACGACGATCCCCTCGCCGTGCCCTGCCCGTCACCCCCGATCCCGTCGACGTCTCCGTCCTACTCCGGCGAGCCCGGCGCCTTGCGACAGAAACCCTAACCCTAGAGCAGCAGGATCCCGCAGCAGACACGCGGACACAGCAAATCAAGACGTAGGACACGTCTCGGACACAGGAATTCAGATTCACGGAGCCCTGTTCAGGTACCCGTTTCTCCCTCCTCGTTTATCCGTTTGCGATTCCGTCAGTTGCTATGCGTAGACTGTATAACCCTCTCGGTGCCCGTGCAAACCGCTCGGGGTATCGCGTCCTGTGGTGATCGTACACCGCGATCCAAAACAGGAAAAAAAACAATGTCCTGTTTCACCCCGGAACTGAGTACGCCCCGCCAAACGGGACGACTTGGTCGCACGCGGTCTTTACCAAACTGTGCGCGACGTTGATACGGTCGTGTGGGATTTCGCAGAAGTCGATTCGGAGGTGCGTGCACCCCAGAATCAACGCGTATCCGCCGACAACGCTCCGTATCCGTCGATTCTGAAATACGCTGTAACTTTGTGTACACACGTCGGATCGAGACGAAACTTGCGCCATCGGACTCGTAGCAATACGCTGGTCCTGTGACCCAAGTTTGGTTCGATTCTGAGAACGTTGACAAAATCGCGTATCGTGGGCCCCACAGGCTCCACTTGACGGACGATTTTGTGAACGGCTCATCGAAATCCAATTCTGGAAGTTCCGTTGGGTTCGTATCATCGTTCCTGACTTGTTGACACTAAGTTTGGCGAATTTGGAGACCTTTGACCTGGACACGCTTTTCGGTGCAAAGTGGCCCACATGTGGACCTCGCTTTGGCCCAGAAATATCATTTTTGCCCGTGTGTCCAAATTGGACTCAAGGACAGGCGTTTCTAACTATTTGATATTTTCTGAATCTAATGGTGATATTTATTTCAGCAACCAGAGTATTACCTACAGATCACACTGAGACCAGAGCTACAGTTGGAGCTAGGACCCCAGGCAAGTGTACCTTGCCAAATCCTGCAGTCTTTGCTACTTATTTCCTTGACTTAGTTATGCATCAGTGGGCAAGTATACCTTGCCAACTTTACAATTCTTGTTGCATTTCCTTGATTCATTATATTGCTGTGCATGTTTGACCTAGGACCGTGTGACGTACTTAGCGTCCGATTATCAGTCGGGTGCCAACACCGTACGCGGTGTTGTGTATTGTCACCTAGAGATGGACATTCGTGACCCGTTTACATTCTCGTACTTGTCTTACCAAGTACACTATAACCCAAGACACTTGACACTATTCATGAGACAGGATCTTCCTGAGATATTCATGGTGATTCTGTATAGGATACAGACTTTATGGCATTGGCATTATATTCCTAGATACTCTATGACTTCTGCATTAGATACGATCGTGCGTAACATGGACATGAGGTATCATGGACATGAGACGTGTGATTACATTGGGTGGGGAGAGACACACAGACTACAGGCTGATCATATATATATACACCCCTATTATCGTGAGGCACAAGACTCTGAAGCCCGAGCTTGGCCCATTACTCATTATTACTGCTGCTACCGGCTCCCCTACACAGAGCTTGTAGTATGCTTCAGCCTGAGTTCTAGTGCTGCTCTCATCTTGCATATTACTTAGCTGGTTATTTTAGTATTCCCTTATTGTTCCATCTATTGCTGGAGAGACCCGCAGGCTACAGGTTGACTATATTATGCCGGCTACTCAGTCTCCCGCTGAGCTAGACCACCTCATGATATCACTGCTACCGGCTCCCCTACACAGAGCTTGTAGTTGTTTCAACCTGAGTACTTTTGATGTTCTCTCTTGCAATCCACATAGATGGTTATAGCTTACCCTATTTATTTCATTCTCTGCTGCACTGCATTTATCTTGGCTTGTATTTTCTGTACCTTACTGTCCCCTGAGGACCTGGATCCGGATTATGTCCCCAGGATTAGTAGAGGAGATCCATCCAGAGTTATACAGTACAGGAGCATTAGCAGGAGCTGATATAGGAGCCGTACCGACACCTGAGGACGAGATTGTGCTAGAGGACTTCTTCTGGGTATTGCCTTGTGATACTCATTTATTTCTATTTCCAGTTCCTTTATTTCCAGTCTATTGCATTGATGTATCAGACTTGTTCTCGGATTGTTCTCCGAGACACTTTTATTGAGATTTATTAGTTATTCCTATTTGCATTATTCTTGCATTTGATATATGATTATCTGTTGTGGATGAGATTAGCTTAGACTGTGACTTGTATCATTAAACCTACATATTCTTATATTACAGCTTAAGCATGCCCCGATGGATCCATTAAATTGGGTTTGTCCATCGGTGTGTGCTGCTGGCCATTGCCACGCGTCCGGTCCCTCGGTATTTTGGGACTGGGGCGTGACATGATGTTTAGTATATCTGTGACTTGTGACCATATATATACCACATGTGAGTTTATATTCATATTACAGCGTACGTGTGTATTATGGTATCCATATATTGGAGTTGCCATATACATACGGCTGGCATGCTTACGTGTTCCTAGTCCTACATATTTTGGGACTGGGGCGTGACATGTTTTTGTGGTGGCCCATGCAGGTCGGGAGCATATTGTCTCGGTTACGTTACTGTACCGAGCAAGCCTGCACATAGGATTAGAATATAGGATCTCATCCACTTATTTATCACTCCCTTGATTTTATTTCGTACTCTCATTTGATTGCTTGCATTGCATCTTGCTTGATCCCTTCTCAACGTCAATCTTCTCTCGTGCTTGATAGGGGTTAGGAAGATGACTTGTACTAGGTATATACACTCTAGTATTCAATAACACTATTAGTTAAATTTTTCTAAGTTTGGTAGTATGCCTCATAATCTAGTATCACATAGTCCTTCTGACCAATTAATGAAATATAAATGAATGACACCAACTATAGGCTTGCATAAGAAGATAGTGTTTATCTAGACTATAGAACTTTAGTGTTTATCTAGACTGTATAACTTAGAGGCTCATACACCCATTTGGTTGACTTTAGACTTAGACAAGAAATTTGTATGGCAATTGTAGAGGCACAACATCGATCTTCTTGGTGAACTTAGATTATTCTGTACCTTCCTCCATCATAATCAAGCGTACTTATATTTTTACTACCTCGACTTATGCTGCTATTATAGCCTAGTTTTGCAAGCTTATTCTTTTATTGAGCTTGTTCATGACATATGTATTATTGGGGGCCCACACTAATACATTGTCTAAATCAGAATCGGTGTATTATGGTCTGATCAACCGTAGTGCACTTGGTTCAATCTTTGTATCACTACCTTACGTGGATTGAGATATAGTTGACTCAACTTGTTAGACAAATATACTTGCCCTCTAGACTGGTCAGAGCATATCATCTCAGGTACATAACTGTTCTGATATGAACATGAGAATAGGAATTTACCAAAATAAGGTTTCAATCGACAACTTCTTTGGCAACTCTCTTTCGAATTCTCTAATCCCTTTGAATCCCGTACTTGTATTATATCACCTCCTCCTTGAACTCTTTATTGTTGTTCTCCGTCTTTCCCTATTTCGGAAAGACGAACGTTCGTGCTTAGTATAAGTTGATACACGGATAGTACCAGATATACCCCATAGGCCAAGCACTCATGATGACAAATAAGAGGCGCGGGCACAGGAAGTCGTAGATACAGGTATGACCTTAGCTATATGTATCAGTTCATACTCATGACCCCTATTGTGACACGAGATCTTAGGTGCATAATAGCCGTAGAATTATATATAAGGTAGTTTAGCAGTTATGAGGATATGTTGATATCATAACTAGATGGCATATCCACGAAGCTAATGGATGACACGCGTAGCAGTAGTGGTATTCTCTTCCTATCACCCTCTCGCCCTTGGGTGACTCATCTTCTCTTCTATATCCATTCCTAATCTTGTGCTTAACTCTTCCTATCATAGTCGTATCCTTTCGTGCCATTATGAATTATTGGTTTACTTCGACCCCACCCTTAGTTTTGTTAGTTAAAACATAAATGTGTTAGTAATGATTAATAACTAAGGGATGAGTTCATAACGATAACCCTTATGTATATTCACTATAGCAATATCTGTATTCTTTTATTAATTCAACCCTTAAGTAGCATCTTTTAGCCCAATAGGAATCTGTTAGATTGTTGAATAAGTTCATACTTCTAATAGTTTTATAAAGTTAGTCAAGACCTTAATTGTTACCCTAAAACCTAGACTAAACCTAGGAAAGGGTTGAAGACACTTGTTACGAACTGACAACTATAACAAATCGCTAGCAAAGTAGTGACAGCTACAGCTAGACCGGTGTAGTAGAGTAGTCGAAGTATTTGCAGACATATTGGTCAGGTGGCATGGCAGTATTAGACTACGATACTTGACGGTTACAAAGAAAAAATTATGGTTGTGAGATACAAGACAAGTACCCCAAGATTCTCGACCCAATAAATATATTCGTCTTACAACCTAGACAACAGCCTCAAGAGACTTTGGCTACTAGAAGAATTCTTGTAAGTTGGGTAGTGTAGATGAGTTAGAAATAGAATAGTGTATGGACAATAAATAAGAAGTGTTAGAATGACAGACCATGACTTTTAGGAAACACTGCTAGATAGCTATGTAGTGTGATAGCTATAGTGATCATTATGAATATGGGTTAGTGTCAATTTCGAGGACAAATTTTTTGTAAGTTGGGTAGAATATAAAACCCCTAATTTTTTAAACCGTATTAATTATTTAATTAATTTATAGCATTTATTAGCTAATTAGAAATAAAAAAATTTATTTAATTTTTATTTTGAGGTGATTGTGCAATAGAGAATTTATGGAGCAATTATAATTTTTTCTTAATTATTTTCATGTAGGAGACCCTGTGGACAGTTGATAGATTTATTGTATGCACCAATATAAATTTCTCGAATTATATATATAAATATATATATAGGTTTATATATATTTATATATATAAAGCTTATTAATAAAAAAGCATAAAAAATAGTAATAAATAGTATAATTATAATAATAATAATAATGTTAATAATAATAATAATTATAGAAATAGTTATAATAATAATAATAACTTTAGAAATAATAATAATTATAGAAATAATGATAATAAAACAAAACAAAACAAAAATAAATAAAAAAGAAATGAAATGAAAAGAAAAAGAAGAAAAGAAAAGAAAGGAAAAGAAAAAGAATAAAAGAAAAGAAAGGAAAAGAAAAGAAAAGAAAAGAAAAAGAAGAAGAAAAGTATTCCCACAACCCCTTATACACCCCCCACTGCGCGGAACGCATAGACCCCTTCCTTTTATATATATATATATATATATATATATATATATATATATATATATATATATATATATATATATATATATACCATTAACAATGTAAATTCCTTAACCCTAACTCAACCAAACCCTAAACCTACCCCACCCCTACGACCTCATCCCGGCGCCACCGCCCCGCGCCGACCTCCAGCCGCCGCACCGCCGAGGGTAGCCGCCGGCCGCCATCAGTGTGCACACACGCGTGCTACAGCCCCAGTCCGAGTACCCATCTTCTAGGTGATGTAACTCTCTCATTTCTCATCCTTTTTAAGTGCGGTTTGTTCGTATATGCTCACAACGTGACCCTCCAGGATTTTTATTCAAGCGGCATGAGTTTTCGTACCCCGGATTGGTCGAAAAATTGATCAGAAAATGACAGGAAATCTGACCAAAACAGTTCAGAATTTTAACATCAAAACCCCATGTTCACACCCAATTTGCCGTCAACCTGTTCAATATTTTCAAAAACTACTAAAAGAGTTTTTCTTCTCCATATAACTGAGAATTTTTTTGTTCTTTTAATTTTTGTTAATTCTTTCTATGTGTAAAATTATTCAACCTCCAAATCGACCAAAAACTGAACTTTTAAAATATTAAAAATTGTGATACGGAGCGCGCCCCGCCAAACGGGACCGCCCTGTCATATACCAAGTGCACCAAAAGGTGCGCACGGTATACCCAGACGTGTGGAATTTTGCGAAAACTGATTCGGACGCGTGTGCGCGTCAGAATCAACCCGTATCCGCGACAAGTCCCCGTGTCATAACTTTTGCAAAATACCGCACCATTAATTGTACGCTCGTCAAAACGCGAAGAAACTTGTGCCATTTGATTCGTGGTATCGCGCTGGTCCTGTGACTCAAGTTTTACGCGATTCTGAGATAGTTGACCAAGTCGCCTATTGACTGGTCCCACGGTTGACTTTTTGGACGACTTTGTGTTCGGCTCACCGGAATCCAAAATCGGAAGTACCGTTGAGTTCGTATTGACGTTTAGAATTGGTTTGACCTATAATTTGTTCTATTTAGAGACCTTTACTCCTAGCACGCTTTTTGGTGCAAAGTGGGCCACACGTGGATCCCACTTTGACTCAAAATTATCGTTTTGCCCCTGTGTCCAAATTGGACGAAAGGGTAGTATTTTCTAGCTATCTCGCTTATTCTGGGAACGTTGGTGATGTTTATTTCAGCATCCGAAGACGTTTATTCTGAGGCCGTAGTTTTTAATCTTGTGTGTTTGACTCCTGGACGTTACACCTTGCAGCTTTCTTACTAGGCAAGATACCTTGCCAAATTGCTTACAGTACTTTGCATGCTCATTATATTTCTGTATATTCATTGCATTTCTATATATTCATTGCATTTCTGTATATTTATTGCATGTATAGTTTCGTTCAATCATTACTATATATTAGATATGTTGACACACACTAGACACCAAGTATCATGAGAGAACAATCATTAGGCATATGTGTCATGACCCGCACCCAGATTTTGGGGCACGAGAGCGTGGGTACGTCCAGCCTACGTTGCAGCATCGACGGTAGAACGTTGTCTAGGTCATATAACTATCTAATCAATCTCACATGAATATCCAACTCCATAAGGAGGCACAGATATCACAATATAATACGGAATACTCAATCACATAAACTAGAGCATGATGAGATATCGAATGAAACAAATGAAATACATGACAAGTCTAACAACAATAATAGTCTAACCTGCAATCAATAACATCCAGTCTACAAGTATGTCGGAAACAAGTCCTCTATGTCATAGTCTGGAAAAAATATCCAGTCAGGATTGGAACGAAATACACCTCTAACATCAGTTCCACATATATTGACAAAATCTATAGCACAGTGTAAAGAAATACAAGACAGATAGGTATACTGGCAATAAGAAATACTGACGAGCATGAATATACTGGAAAAAGAAATACTGGAACATCATCATAAATATACATCTAGCAATGAAATAGAAATACAAGTACATGCAAGAACAATGAACTTGTATGTAAGTGTGTACAAGAACAATAACTAGAACATGTAAAGATGCTAGATCAATATACTAGAGATGCATGTCAAGAACATCTAACCAAGTGTGTGAAACATTAGCATATCATGTGATCGGCTTGGGACTATATGACTCATTACATTGATTAGCGATCATCCCTAACAGGTTAGGCTAACCACATGTAACAGTGATGAGGCATGTAAGGGTAAGGCTACACCGACGTGAGGTGTGGGTGAGCTATGATGCATGTAAAGTTGGGTATGATCACATAAGCAACTAATATTTCCTCATTTATCTCCAGCTAGCACGGTAGATTCCAATCACGACTCCTCGTGACAGGTCTCAATGATGCCAACTCATGTAAACAACAGTGTCAGAGTCATGTACGCTATACAACAAGAATTATAGAGATAATCAACATAATGAAAACTGTCAGAGAATGTACTCGCCTGTGGTCCTTAGCTGGTATGAATCAGAGTCCAAGTCACAGTCCAAATAGCCTATGTATTATAATTTTATCACGTCAAAAGATAATTTATTTTAATTTATTTAATTCTAGAATAATTACTCTAAAATCCTATTTTAATCTTATTATTCTGATTTTTAGGTTAATTCCTAAATTTTGTCCAAATGAACTGAATTTTATCAACTCGAGACTCATGGCACGCAAATCGAGGCGATCTGTTGACCGAAAAGTCAACCGACACAAACTCAACTTTCATGCATGATTTTCTTTAGATTTCAGCATCAAAAACATGCTAGAATTTACAGCTCGTCCGAACTCAAATTCATTTGGGAATTATGGCACATACAAATTTCGTATTGTGCCCCGATGGTTAAATCCTAACCTAGAAGTTCTACAGAATTAACAGTATATAAATATTTCGAATTAAATTCTGGGAAAAACATATGACGATTATCTTGACATTAGCTTTCCGAAACTTTAAACGGTTCATGATTCTGATTCCTGTTTCTCCCGGATTCACGAAAACATTAAAATACGTCTATTTTCGGACATGCTGTGCTCTACGAATTTTTTAGAATTTAATACTCATAATTTTGTAAAATAATTTATATAATCAGAAATCTAACCTCAATATCATTCTAACGCAAGAAACTGGGCCTCGTTTGGAGTCCGAAGCTATGCGCAATGGTTTCTGGAAGATGAAGGAACCTTAGATGGCAATTCTCCAAAATTCGGGTCAAGGAAAACCCTAGAAATTAATGACTTAAACTAATATATATATATATATATATATATAGAGAGAGAGAGAGAGAGAGAGAGAGAGAGAGAGGAGAGAGAGAGAGAGCAGCCGCGGCTCGGAGAGCACCACATGGAAGCCATCCGCGGCTGCCCTCTCAGATCGAACGGTCTGGGTTCGCTGTGGCTCGGCTCAGCTCAGCTCAGTCTGACTCGGACCAGGACGCGGCTCGGCTCGGCTCGCGGTCGGCTCGACGCACCCACACCCACCCCGCGGTCGCTGACAGGCGGGCCCCGCACTGTTGGCTGCGGGAGGCTGACAGGTGGGCCCCTGTTGGCTGACTGGGCAGAAATAATTACTTTTTGGGTTTTCTTTTTCAGAAATTAGTTTTTAATTCAGTTTTTTCTAATTAACTCAAAATAAATGCTAAAAATAATCAGAAAATTCACAAAGAATTCTAGAAAATATATTTTATTATTTAGAACCTAAAATAAAAGTTTGGAATATTTTTAATTAAGTTTGTCCCTAAAATAAAATTTTGAAAGTCCTAGGAAATTAGGGTTACTAGTTTTTAATTAACTAAAAATTGTGAAAAAATTTCAATAGTCCCAAATTAACCTAATAATAATATTTAAGCAAGAATTTCAGGATACGGAGGTTACAAGTCTACCCACCTTAAAAAAAAATTGTCCTCGAAATTTAAAATCCTCAATTATTTTATTTATTTATTATTACCATCAAAATTAAATTCATCAAATCATATAATCATGAACTAATCCATATTGTTTTTTTCACAACTTTTTAAAATTCTAGAAGAATCATATTACCGTAAACCTTTAAAATTAAAAATCAAATTCTATTCTTATCAAAATTTCCTCAAAATTTTTATGCTAATCACTAAATACAAAACTTAAAATTCAATACTCTAATTTTAAATCCACTCAATGTATATTTATAAAATTTAAAAATCTCGTCCAAAAAGTTTGTATTCAAATACTAACCCATTAATCATCTTACTCCTCAAATTTTGAGTAAATCACTAAATACAAAATTTACTATCTAATCCTTTAATTGAAATCCCGTCAATGCATATTTATAAAATTTTAAAAAAATCTTATCCCAAAATTTGAATTCAACACTAATCCATTAATCATCTTACTCCTCAAATTTAAATTCAATTGATGTATGTTTATAAAATTTAAATTCTCATCCCAAAAAATTAAAATCGAACACTAACCCATTAGTGATCTTAATCCTCAATTTCTTTTTCCACACAAAATTAAATAATATAATAGTTATGAAATCTTCAAATATCATATACATTCAAATATAAATTTATATTCTGCAGTCAATAGATATAATGATAATCTCCTTAATTTCCTCGAATTTTAATGACAAATTCAATCATATCTTAATCTTCATAAAAATCAATGATTTAACGAAATCGTCAATTCCACCATATTAATTCTCACTCTTTATTTAAATTAATATTTTATCCTAAAAAATTAAGGCACATTGTCTCTCTTTGTCAAATCATAACCTCTTCATTAATTCTTTACTACGGTCAAACTCTCAACAATCAAAGTCTAAGAGAATCTTACCTATAGTCATACAAACGCAATACAACACGCAATCTAGATAAAATATGCAATCTAGATGAAACAAGCATGGTTATGGTATCTTTTGTCATGGTATTACAGTCTCTGCTAGGGTGTACAACTAACTATATTCTAACAAAAAAATTATTGATACAAGCTATGGTACTAAGGAATCAATCAATCAAACAAACAGATGGAAAAGGAATATGAGGAAAGAACAGAACATAGCCTTCTAACCCATTACTTGGACATCTTAATCCTCTAATATACACTTAACTCTGGCACATTCACTCACTAATTCCTATCTCTATATACTGATATCCATACCAACTAATCATTAGTCCACAACATCCATGAATACATCCTCATTGCATACACCTGTCTATTGATACCTAGATATGATACCATGAATCTCTAACACAACCATAGTTTAATAATGCATCCAAAGTTTGATACCTCTATCCCTTGGTACTATTGTTTCTACTACAAGCACACTCACTGCTAGCTCTCTTACATACTATAATTGTTTATACTAGTCGTTCTTATCACTCAAGTGCACACCAAGTGCAACACACCATACTAAGTACTGTTCCTTCTAATGCAACTCTAGATGGACACCCAAGTCTGTTTGCAGTGCCATCTCAAGCATTCTCAAGCCAATAGATCCTTACACATGCACATCAACCACTTATATACTGTTATACATTTCTTACCCACCATAAAATTTTATTCTTAAAATAAAATCATCAAAATTTAACTTCTCGAACAATTTAAAATAAAATGCATATACTTTCCTCAAAAGTCAAATGCTCAAATATCAAAATAAAATTTTTAATCACTTCTAAAATCCTTATAGCTTTGACTATGTTTATTGAATTGAATTTGAATCCTCAAAATTTTAATAACATAAAATCTTAACTCCTCAAAATTCTTAAAAATTAAAATTCATTTCTGTTGAAATTAGTTCATTCTTTTATTGATTGTCTCATTGGCATTATATAGCCTTACAGGCATTAATACAATGATCTCAATCATTATGACAATAATCTCATAATGGAATATCCTGTGACATATTCTGGCATCCCAAATATGTCCTCAGGATATTCCTATGTGCTTATACTATACTTAAATATGACACCCAATATACCATATCAACACTCCCCCTCAAGATGGGTGAAAGATATTCACTAAGCCCATCTTGTCACATCCTCTAATCATGCTCACTGAGGCGAGTCCCTTGGTTAGTCCATCTGCTACTTGATCCCTGGTTGGAACATGGCCAAGCTCCAGTAATCCACTATCCAACTTCTCTTTGATGAAGAATCTATCAATCTCGATGTGTTTGGTCCTGTCATGCTGTACTGGATTGTTGGCGATACTAATAGCTGACTGATTGTCACACCACAGCTTCATCTTGGCTCCTTGATCTAGTTTCAGCTCCACCAGCATATTTTTCAACCATAGCAGCTCTGCAACTCCCAAGGCCATAGCTTTGTACTCTGCTTCAGCTGTCGATCTGGCCACCACAGACTGCTTCTTACTCCTCCAGGAGACCAAGTTACCTCCTACAAATATGCAATATTCCGACCATATCTGTTTGGAGGATTTCCTGCATTGCTGCGAGTGGTCCTCCGTACAGATAGTGGTGTAGGAGGAGTAGAAGTAGGAGGAATGATATCTTGTGAAGGAGGGTGTCACGACCCGCACCCAGATTTTGGGGCACGAGAGCATGGGTACGTCCAGCCTACGCCGCAGCATCGGCGGTAGAACGCTGTCTAGGTCATGTAACTATCTAATCAATCTCACATGAATATCCAACTCCATAAGGAGGCACATATATCACAATCTAATACGGAATACTCAATCACATAAACTAGAGCACGATGAGATATCGAATGAAACAAATAAAATACAAGACAAGTCTAACAACAATAATAGTCTAACCTGCAATCAATAACATCCAGTCTCCAAGTATGTCGAAAACAAGTCCTCTATGTCACAGTCTGGAAAAATTATCCAGTCAGGATTAGAACAAAATACACCTCTAACAGCAGTTCCACATATATTGACAAAATCTATAGCACAGTGTAAAGAAATACAAGATAGATAGGAATACTGGCAATAAGAAATACTGACGAGCATGAATATACTGGAAAAAAAATACTGGAATATCATCATCAATATACATCTAGCAATGAAATAGAAATACAAGTACACGCAAGAACAATGAACTGGTATGTAAGTATGTACAAGAACAATAACTAGAACATGTAGAGATGCTAGATCAATATACTAGAGATATATGTCAAGAACATCTAACCAAGTGTGTGAAACATTAGCATATCATGTGATCGACTTGGGACTATATGACTCATTACATTGATTAGCGATCATCCCTAACAGGTCAGGCTAACCACATGTAACAGTGATGAGGCATGTAAGGGTAAGACTGCACCGATGTGAGGTTTGGGTGAGCTATGATGCATGTAAAGTTGGATATGATCACATAAGCTACTAATATTTTCCCATTTATCCCCAGATAGTACGATGGATTCCAATCACGACTCCTCGTGACAGGTCTCAATGATGCCAACTCGTGTAAACAACAGTGTCAGAGTCATGTACGCTATACAATAAGAATTATAGAGATAATCAATATAATGGAAACTGTCAGAGAATGTACTCGCCTGTGGTCCTTAGCTGGTATGAATCAGAGTCCAAGTCACAGTCCAAATAGCCTATGTATTACAATTTTATCACGTCAAAAGATAATTTATTTTAATTTATTTAATTCTAGAATAATTACTCTAAAATTCTATTTTAATCTTATTATTCTGATTTTTAGGTTAATTCCTAAATTTTGTCCAAATAAACTAAATTTTATCAACTCAAGACTCATGGCACACAAATCGAGGCGATCTGTTGACCGAAAAGTCAACCGACACAAACTCAACTTTCATGCATGATTTTTTATAGATTTCAGTATCAAAAACATGCTAGAATTTATAGCTCCTCCGAATTCAAATTCGTTTGGGAATTATGGCACATACAAATTTTGTATTGTGCCCCGATGGTTAAATTCTAACCTAGAAGTTCTATAGAATTAACAGTATGTAAATATTTTGAATTAAATTCTGAGAAAAATATATGTCGATGATCTCGACATTATATTTCCGAAACTTTAAACGGTTCATGATTCTGATTCCTGGTTCTCCTGGAATCACGAAAATATTGAAACACGTCTATTTTCGGACATGCTATGCTCTACGAATTTTTCAGAATTTAATACTCATAATTTCATAAAACAATTTATATAATCAGAAATCTAACATCAATATCATTCTAACGCAAGAAATTGGCCTCATTTGGAGTCCGGAGCTATGCGCAATGGCTTCTGGAAGATGAAGGAACCCTAGATGGCAATTCTCCAAAATTCGGCTCAAGGAAAATCCTAGAAATTAATAACTTAAACTAATATATATATATATATAGGAGAGAGAGAGAGCAGCCGCAGCTTGGAGAGCGCCATGTGGCAGCCATCCGTGGCTACCCGCTCAGATCGAACGGTCTGGGTTCGCTGCGGCTCGGCTCAGCTCAGTCCGACTCGGACTAGGACGCGGCTCGGCTCGCGGTCGACCCGGCGCACCCACAACCACCCCGCGGTAGCTGACAGGCGGGCCCCACACCGTTGGCTGCGGGAGGCTGACAGGTGGGCCCCTTTTGGCTGACTGGGCAGAAATAATTACTTTTTAGGTTTTCTTTTTCAGAAATTAGTTTTTAATTCAGTTTTTCCTAATTAACTTAAAATAAATGCTAAAATAATCAGAAAATTTCCCAAAAATTTTAGAAAATATTTTTTTTTATTTAGAACCTAAAATAAAAGTTTGGGAAATTTTTAATTAAGTTTGTCCCTAAAATAAATGCTTAAAAGTCCTAGAAAATTAGGGTTACAAGTTTTTAATTAACTAAAAATTGTGAAAAAATTCCAATAGTCCCAAATTAACCTAATAATAATATTTAAGCAAGAATTTCAGGATACGGAGGTTACAAGTCCCAAATTAACTAAAAATTGACTCCTGGACGTTACACCTTGCAGCTTTCTTACTAGGCAAGATACCTTGCCAAATTGCTTACAGTACTTTGCATGCTTATTATATTTTGTATATTCATTGCATTTCTGTATATTTATTGCATTTCTGTATATTTATTGCATGTGTAGTTTCGTTCAGTCATTACTATATATTAGATATACTGACACACACTTGACACCTAGTATCATGAGAGGACAATCATTAGGCATATGGGCTTTAACCACTCTGGTAAACCGTAGTATATAGCTCGCACTACGGGCGTGTATCGCGCTGGTCGCTACCCCCGAGGTATGTCGATTTCTGTAGAGTCGCGCTGGTCGCTACCCCCGAGGTATGACGATTTTTGATGTCCACTGACGGGTGTGTGAGTTGTGAGGCTTAGATCGAGTAGTCTACCCTTGCCCATACGTCGAAAGGTTGTCCTCATTTGTATTCATATAGATTGTCTTGTACAGCGTACTTATATATTTTCAAACATTATACATGTTTACTATATTCAAATTGGCTTGCTTCTATGTATCTTGTTACGTCCCTTTAAGGAACTGGTCCCTTTCCAGGTGTAGATGTTCATGACTTTTTGCAGGAGCACGGATCAGGACTTACCACTTATCTCTTCCGAGGAGGTCTTACCTTCGGAGCATCTTTGATTATCTCCAGCGACGGATCGCTTCGCTGATACCTTATTATCATCATCATACTTATATTAGAGAATTACCCTTCTTCTCTATTTTAGTATTGATATAGTCATTGGTAGTGGATTTGTCTCCACCCGACTATTAATTTTGGATTATTCAGACTCATTATTCTAGTTTAGCTATTTCATTTTTGTGACTTGTTGTGTGGATAAGGTTTAGTATATCTGTGACTTATGACCATATATATACCACATGTGAGTTTATATTCATATTACAACGTACGTGTGTATTATGGTATCCATATATTGGAGTTGCCATATATATACGGCTGGCATGCTTACGTGTTCCTAGTCCTACATATTTTGGGACTGGGGCGTGACAGATCCCAAGATTATGGCAAGAGAGGTAGAACGCCGGGATACAGCACACCGGGATAGCTATTTCGCCCGTCTTCTTGGGCGGCTAACAAACTTGTACTCTGACCCGAAGCAGCAGTAGTTTGTGTTTCCCTTTCTGACGTTATCTTTTACCTTTATTTCGTAGTTGGTTTTTATTTTGTAGCTGGGGCGTAGATAGTCCCTCAAGTGTAGTTTGCTATTTTATTTTAATAAAATAAAAGTTTTTCTTTTTGTTGTGACTTATTTGCGTGAACTTCGAATATCGTACTAGAGGTAATATGGACGTAGTACAACACCATATGTATTGAGAATATCCCACTGGGGGATCATTGGTGGACTTATTACTTTTTGTGCACTGGGGTGCAAGTAATAAGTTCAAAAATAATCCCTATCAGAGCTAATATAGACGTGATATATTTTGTGGACCCATTACTGTTTGTGCATGTTAGTACAAGTAATTAGTTTGAGATAAGCCCTGCCAGAGGTGATATAGACATGACAGTTTTTATGGACCCATTATTTTTTGCGCATGTTAGTGAGAGTAATAGGTTTTAGACAAGCCCTGCCAGAGGTAATATGGACGTGGCAGTTTTTGTGAACTTAATACCGCTGGTGTACCTTGGTGAGTATGGGTGATAAGTGGGGATGACAACCGATATCATAGGTAATATGGACGTGATGATCGATAGCCAAGACCTAGGAGATTTTCTCAGAGTAATATGGACATGTCAAACTCAGCTCAGAAGAAATGTTAGGATAATAGTTCAGAGGTAATATGGACATGAACTAATGTTCGAGAAAATCGCCGAGGAGTAATTTGTTAAGTGTGGTCTATCCGAGAGTATGGATAGACCTGAGGATTGCTCTGCTGGGAAGATTGGTGGAATGATAGCTCAGAAGCAATATGAACATGTCTAGCGTCTAAAGAGATTAATTTTTAAGTGGTCACTACGAGAGTGTGCAAGTGGACCTAAGGACTACTCCGCTGGAGAGATTTTGAGGATCCATCATCCATCGTGTATCCAGGACTCCTGGATACAGATGATGGCTTTTACGAAAATTTATAAAGAAGGAGAAAAAGTTGCACATATACACTTGTTAGGGATGAAGAACCAAGAGTGTAGAGATGCACATCTAGGTTATCCCGCAGGAGATAAGGGGAGTACAAGTCTAGCTTAGACATAGTACTTTTTTAGGAACTTACCGTTGATTGGTATCATAAGCAAGTCGTCATTGGGTTTCACTAGCCGGTAGGCGTCGTTGGAGAATATAGACTCCACGATGAACGCACCCTCCCATTTAGGCTAGAATTTGTCGGTAGTCATGTGTGTCATGACCATCGGTCTTCTCACGGTCAGGACGAGATCTCCCATTTAGAAAGCTCTCTCCTTGACCCGTCTGTTGAAGGCTCTCGAGAGACGTGCTTAGTATACTCAATGCGCTGCTGAGCTAAGTGATATTTATCGTCGAGTACTTCTAACTCTTGTAGCCGTCAGTGGTGATTGTCGTCGTCGGCTAATTGGTTGGAGAGGGCTACTCGGAGTGAAGGGATTTGGATCTAGAGCGGAAGGACCGCTTCGCTTCTGTACACTAGAAAGAAATACGTGTTGCCAGTAGCTGTTCGAGCCATTGTTTGGTAGGCCCAGTGACATTTATCTAGCTTCTCATTCTAGTCACATTTATTGGAAGATACAAACTTTTTGAGTAGCTTTATGATGGTCTTGTTGAAGGATTCTGTCAGACCATTTGCTGCTGGGTTATAGACGGTTGACGCTACATTCTGAATTCGGTTTTTGTTGTAAAACTGGTAGAATGCGTGACTTGCGAACTGTTAATCGTTGTTATGGATGATCCTTCGTGTCAAGCCAAAGCGGTATATGACGTGATACTTGACAAAGCTAATCACGTTCGATGTTTTTACTTCAGCGAATGGAACAACTTTTTCCCATTTGGAGAAGTAATCGGTAATAGCCAGGATGAACCGATGCCCTTCAGAAGAAGGTGGACTAATTGGTCCGATAATGTCCATCCCCCACGCTTCAAACGACCAAGATGCGACCATTGGGTGCAAGAATTCTGAAGGCTGGTGGATGAAGTCTCCGTGGATTTGGCACGTTTGGCATTTTCTCACATAATCAATGGCCTCTGCTACCATTGTCGGCCAGTAATAATCCATTCTCTGAAGATGGTCCTATAGCTTTGGGCCGGGTTGGTGTGCGCCGCAGATGCCATCATGAGCTTCACGGAGGGCCTATTTCGCTTTTATATTCGATTGGCATCGTAACAAAAGGCCATCGTAGGACCGAAGATACAATATTTTGGTTGATGTATCATAATAGAACCAGAGGGAATTTCTTTTGATTAATGTGGCTTCCTTTGGGTTCTCGAAAAGAATTTCATAGACTGCTTAGTCAATGATTGGAAGCCTCCAGTCTTGGACGTCAGTGTATACTTTTGTCGCGTAACTGAGACATAGCAAAGGTTATTATTTGGGCAGACCAGCTCTTGACCGATCATTATAATTAGCTGATGGATATTGTCTGAAACTTCCAAGGAGGCAGTGAAGCCGGCCAGGGCATCAGCCTCGGCGTTCTTCAGCAGAGGGACGTGCTCAATAAAGAAACCCTCGAAGGTTGAGATAATGTCAAGCACAGCTTGGTGGTAAGGAATCAGGTCTTCGTGCCGGACTTCGTACCTATCACGACCCGCACCCGAAAAATCGGGCATGATTCATGGGTACGTCCAGCCTACGCTGCAGCATCGACGGTAGAACGCTGTCTAGGTCAACTATCTAGATAATAATCTCACGCAATCAATATATAAACCTGTCAAGATCTCAACTCCAAACGGAGGAGCAATATCATAATGATAATCACAATATACTCAATCACGAATCTAAGCACGATAAGATAACAAAGAAGACTAACAACTCCAAGTCTAACCAACAACAACTACTACAACAACCACAACATCAATAATAATAATACATCATCCAAAATAATATACAATACAAGGTCTCAATCCAAAATCGAAGATAAATCCGGTGCTAAAAGCTAATAAAGACAATAATAAGGTCTTAGTGATCCCGGCTACCAACCCGGAAATCACTCCTAAAC